>JAOAOB010000031.1:0-291286 GCA_027563665.1 Antrozous pallidus | reverse complement strand
TTTTGATTACTGCTTCAATTTCCTCCATAGGAAACCATCAATAAATCAACAAGGAAGCCCACTGCATGGGAGAACATATTTATAAATGATATTAACAATAAGGGTTTAATGTCCAACATTTACAGGGAATTCATACAACTTAACAAAATGAAGATAAATAACCCAATCAAAAAATGGGCAGCTGACCTAAATAGATACTTTAAAAAAAAAAGACAGAATGATGCCAAGGGATATATAAAAACCTGCTCAAAGTCACTAATCATCAGAGAGGTGCAAATCAAAACAACAATGAGGTACCACCTTACTCCTACCAGAATGGCTATTATCAACAAGTCAACAAATTACAAGGGCTGGGGAGGATGCAGAGAAGAAGAAACCCTCGTGCACTGCTGGTGAGAATGCAGACTGGTACAGCCATTGCAGAGAACATTATGGAGTTTCCTCAAAATAATAAAAATGGAACTCCCATTTGACCCAGTGATCCCACTTCTAGGAATATATCCCAGAAAACTAGAAACACCAATCAGAAAGGATATATGCATTTCTATGTTCATAGTAGCACAATTCACCATAGCTAAGATTTGGAAACAGCTCTAAGTGCCCATCAGTAGATAAGTGGATTAAAAAAACATAGTACATCTACACAATGGAATGCTGCGCTGTGGTAAAAAAGGAGTTCTTACCATTTGCAACAATATGGATGGATATGGAGAGCATTATGCTAAGTGAAAGAAGCCAGGCAGATAAAGATAAATATTACATGATCTCACTCATTTGTGGAATACAATGAATGACATAGACTGATGATCAAGAATAGATCCAGAGACTGAGAAAAGTCCATCAGAATGTCAAACCTCAGAAAAGCTAGGGAACGGTGGGATAAGGTGGAGAGATCAACCAAAGGACTTATGTGCATACATATAAGCCTAATCAATGGACATAGACAACATGGGGTTGGGGGCATGAATGGGAGGATACTGGAGATAAGGAGACACATGTAATACTTTAATCAAAAAGAAAATTTAAAAAATAAAAATAACTCCCCCCAAAAATCTGATGTAAGTATATAAATAAAGAAAGATTGCTGCTGATATTTTGGGTCTTTTTTTATTCTAGATGAAAGTTTGGAGAATTTGTTCTAGATCTTTGAAGTAAGTTGTTGGTAATTTAATGGGGATTGTGTTGAATTTATTGATTGATTTGTGTAATATGGACATTTTAATGATATTTATTCTAGCAATCTATGAACATGACATATACTTCCATTTGTTCATGTCTTCCTGTATTTCTTTTTAGCATCCTGAAATTTTCTGAATACCGATTATTTGTCTTTTCTGAATACAGATTATTTGTCTTCTTGGTTAAGTTTATTCCTAGGTACCTTTTATTTTTTTCTAGGTATCTTAATATTTTGTTGCAATGGTAAATGGTATTTCTTTTTAATTTTTTATTTCTGTGAGTTTATTATTGTTGTATAAAATAGCCATAGACCTCTGAGTGTTAATTTTGTATCTTGCTACATTGCCAAATGTATTCATTAAGTCTATTATTTTATGGAGTGTTTGGAGTTTTCTATGTAAAGTATCATGTCATTTGCAAATAAGGACAGTTTTACTTTTTTTTCTAGTTTGCATGCCTTTTATTTGTTCTTCTTGTCTGATCTCTATGGCTAGCACTTCCAGTACTATGTTGAACAGGAGTGCTGAGAGTGGACATCCCAGTATTGTTCCTGCTCCTTGGGGAAATGGTTTTAGTTTTGCCCATTGAGTATGATATTGGCTGTGGGTTTATCATATATGGCTTTTATTATGTTGAGGTATGATTCTTCTATTCATATCTTGATAAGAGTATTTTTTTTTCAAGAAAGGGTGTTGAATTTTGTCAAATGCTTTTTTTGTATCAATGTATATGGTTTTTATCTCTAAGTTTGTTTATGTGGTATATCGCATTTTTTATTTGCAGATATTGTACCATCCTTGAATTACCAGAATAAATCCCATATGGTCACAATGTATTATCTTTCTAATGTAATGCTGGATTCAATTTGCAAGAATTTTTGTTGAGGATTTTGATATCTATGTTCAAAATAGAGATATTGGCCTGTAATTCTCTCTCCGTCTCCCATCTTTACATGGTTTTTGGACTAAGGTAATGCTGGTTTCATATTAAGAACTTGGAAATGTGCTTTCTTCTTGAATTTTTTGGAATAGTATTTGGAAGATAAGTTTTATCTCTTCTTTGAATGTTTGGTAAGATTCCCCTGTATAGCCAGCTTGTCCAGGGCTTTTGTTTGTAAGCAGTTTTATTATTATTATTATTATTATTATTATTATTACTATTGCTTCAATTTTCTTCATAGTTATCAGCCTATTCAAAAATTTTTATTCCTTTTGGTTGAATTTTGGAAGTTTGTATTTTTTCTAGGAAAATGTCCATTTCTTCTAAATTGACCGGTTTGTTGGAGTAGAGTTGGTCATAGTATTTATTACCAATTCTTTGTATTTTTGTGGAGCCTATTGTTGTTTCACCTTTTTCATATATGATTTCATTTATTTGGGTCCTCTTGCTTTGCTTTTAGGTGAGCCTGGCTAGAGGTTCATCAATCTTATTTGTCCTTTAAATAACCAATTCTTGGTGTCATTGATCTTTTGTAATTTTTTTTGTCTTTATGTGATTTATTTCTGCTCTGATCTTTATTATTTCCTTCCTTCACTCACATTGGGCTTTTCTTGTTGTAGCTCTCTTTCTATTTCTTCAAGGTGAAGAGTTAGATAATTTGTTGCCATTTTTTAAATGTAGGTTTGTAATGCTATGAACTTCCCACTCAGGATTGCTTTCCCTGTGTTCCAAAGATTTGAATTTTTGTGTTTCATTGTCTTTGTTTTCATGATGTTTTTATTTCTCCTTTTCTCTCTTTGATAATCCAATAATTGTTTAATAGTATAATATTCAGCTTCCAACTATGTGAATTTTTGTGATTGTTTTACTGTAGTTGATTTCTAATTTTATGCCATTGTGATCTTGGTATGATTTCAATCCTCTTGAATTTGGAGAGACTTTGCCTATGTCCCAATATGTAGTCTACCTTTTAAAATGTCTCATGTGAGCATGAGAAAAATGCATATTCTATAGTTTTGGGGTGTAATATTCTGAAGATGTTGATTAAATCCTTCTGATTTAGTGAGTCATTTAGGATTGATGTTTCTTTGCTAATTTTTTTTTTGTCTAGAGGATTTATCCAGTGTTGTTAATAGAATATATATGTCTCTTGCTATTATTGTTGCTGTCAATCTCTCCTCTAATATCTTACAAAGATTTTTTTAATATATTTGAATGCTCCTGCATTTTGTTCATATATGTATACTAGAGTTATATCATTTTGACTGACCTGTTTAGAATTATGAAGTAACCTTTCTTATCTCTTGTAATAGTCTTCACTTTGAGGTCATTTTGTCAGAAAAAGTATTGCTACGTAAGGTGGTTTTTTTTGTTTGTTTGTTTGTTTGTTTGTTTTTGTTTTTCATTTCCATTTGCCTGATAGGTATTTTTACATCCCTTTGCTTTCAGTCTGTGGGAGTTCCTTTGTTCTGAAATGGGTCTCCTGTAGACAGCATATATATATATGGGTCATATTTTCTTATCCATTTAGTCACTCAATTTCTTTTTATTGAAGCATTTAATCCATTTAAATTTATGTTGTTATTGGCTTGTTTGTAGCCATTTCTGTGCTGTAAGCCTGTGTTCCTTCCTCCCTTTTTGTTTCTTCTTTTTATATCATTCCCTTTAACATTTCTTGCATTGCTCCCTTCATGGTGATAAATTCCCTGAGCCTTTGTTTGTTTGTGAAACTCCTGATTTCCCCTTCAATTGTCATTGATAGTCTTGCTAAGTAGAGTATTCTTGGATTCAATCCTTTGCTTTGCATCACTTTATATACTTTCTCCATATTCTTCTAGTTTAATGTGTTTCTGTTAAAAATCATTTGATAATCTGATGGGGGATAATTTGTAGGTAACTCTCTATCTCACTTTTGCAGTCTTTAAGATTTTCTTTTTGTTGTTAACATTTACCATTGTAATTATGACATGTCTTGATGTGGGTCTTTTGGGAATCATCTTGTTTGGGACTCTTTTCTTCCCTGTGTCAGGGAAGTTTTGTTATTATTTGTTCAAATTTATTCTCTAATCCTTGCTGCTCTTGTCCTTCTGGTACCACTGTCATACATGTGTTACTTCATGTTGTGTTGTCTCAAAGCTTCCTTAGGCTCTCCTGCTTTTTAATTTTTTTTTCTCTAGCTGCTGTTCAGCTTGAGCTTGTTTTAATACCTTATCTTCTAATTCACTACTTTGGTCCTTTGCTTCTTCTAATCTATTGTTGATATCTCTTAATATCATGGGGTTTTTTTTTTTTTTTTTTTTTTTTACTGCAGCTATATTACATTTGATTTCTTCCTGATTTTTGCGTATTTTTTTTCTCATCCATCCTATGCATGAACTACATGTCCATTACTTTGCTTCAGTTTCACTTATTTTCTTTCTTGCAATTCCTCCTTTGCTTTCCTCTGGGGATTGTTTCTTCAGTTCCTCATTCTTACTCTCACCAGAAGTTCAAATGCCAAGTTGATAGGGCCTGCACAGAGTCCAGTGATAGCTTCACACCACCTTTGTGTCATTGAAGAGCTCTGGCATTAAGATGCATGACTGCCGTGGGTTGGTGGAATCCAGGCTCACCCAGGATAAGAGTCATTGGTGCTCAGTGCAGCCTCGGGCACACACCTAGAATCAAGAACTCTACTTGTACCACACTGAAATGGGCTGAGGAATCAGAGTCCCCCTGTGTCTGCAACAAGAATCGAGTATCAGAATCTCTGTTGCTTGGTGCAGCCTTGTACTGAGAATTAGGATCTCTATGTACACTGCACCAAGAATAGAAGTCACTGTCTCTTAGTGCGCATGAGCTGGGACTCAGGGAACCCCGGTGTGCACAATGAGAAAGAGAATCAGTCACTGGTGCTTAGTATTGTCTCTTACAAGGAGAACCAGAGTATCTGGTTGATAAATTTAGCACTAACTTAGTGATGCTATGCAAAAGCAGTTATAGGGAAAATTAGACCAAAGAGAAACCCCCTAATTCCTGCCACCATTGGAAATACCTGGGGATAAAGGAGGAAGATGATTCCCTACATAGCAGCCAGAATTAGTCAATAAAAACTAAGTCAGATCTGGTCACTCAGAGTACTTTCTGTCTCACAACTCTCCCTGAGGAAAAGCCACAGGCCTCACCAGTTTCCTTGGGGGAATCAAAGCCTCCTTTTCTCCTTTTTAAATCCTGCCTCGGGCCTTTGCTCCTGTGGTTCCTTGATCCAGAGTGGAGGTTTGTGAAGGCATTAGACTTGGTTGGAAAGCTTGTAAGGAGGATATTACAAGAAAAGTAAAGTGTGTGGAAGGCCGCCTGCTCTGTTTATTAGAATTCTGACCTCGGGGAAACTTAGGGGAATATCAAAGATGGCGTCTAGTTCTTTCTTTACCTTTCCAAATAAGTCTGTGCATGTGCAGTCTCCTGGGTGTTTATGGAATCCTGTTTATTCTTGTGATGACCTTGCCGAGAGGACAATGAAAACACATGTGTCCTCATATGATTACTTCCCCTACTGATTGTATCTGAAAAATAAACTTTATCTCAAACTGTAATAAAAGCCTAGTGAGGCAGGAAATTGTGCCTGCCTAGTCCCCTGAGCCAGACAACCCTAATATCCTCTCTTTCACAGTGAAATTGTGTAAGTAAACTAGCCCCAGCAAGGAGGTTTCTCATGTGAGGATCAAGTCATGGGAGAACCCTCAAAAATGAAGAGGAAATAAAGGAAAGTAACTAGGCAGTAAGTCATTGGTGCCCTCTTGGTATTTGCAAATTCAAGGGAATGGTTTTTCAGCTAAGATTTCACTTAGGACAGAAACTGTCTTCCCAGTAACAGATCTCTTGTTACTTAAAAAGTTATTAAAAATAAATGGTGCCTATAATTTATAATCAATGGTTCCCTAATGATGGAACATTAGATATGATCTCTTGGGACAAGTAGGTAGGAATTTAAAAATAAATCAGGCACAGAGAAAATGAGTGTATATTTCATTTTTAACTGTGTGGGCTCTTGTTTGAGCTGTGCTATGCACACTTCATATTGATAATCAAAAGCCTGAAGAATGCCAGAAGTATTTACCTCTGCCCCCTCCTTCTGAAGTAGAGTATGTAAAGCCTGTAATACCTAAGTTCTCAAGACCTCCACCTCTGGTGTGGGATGGCTCATCAACTAGAGAATATGGGGTTAACAGCACATTTACAAGAGGACTCCTTAATGTTTTGACTGAAAATTATCGTAAGTTGTCTTGAGACTGGCAGACTTTGGCTAAAACAACTCTATATGACAGTCAATGTTTGCTATGGAGAGAAGAATATGAGGAGATCTGTGAACAACAGGCTGCTTGAGTATGTTCACTGACCACCCCATCTGTGAGCCCCTGGGCAGCTCTCTAGCTGTATGTCCTGGGCACTGTAAGATATAAGAAGGATCCATGAAAAGAGCTGATTTATTAAGTCTTGTCTGTGTGTTATGAGTGCCTGTAAATATTATATATATGAGTAGCTGTTGATTGTTGTTTTATGTGTCTTGGTTGTTTGTTTTTACTTGTTTAAGGATGAGGCATATTTCACTTTGCTAGAGGCCCAGCTGCTTATCAATTGTTGGACATAGCTCAGATCAAGCTTTCTTGGGTCCAGTTCTGCATTACTGCTCAGAGACAGTATAAGGTCCTTGTAGCACAGTGAAAGGAAGACTTCACGAAAAGTACTGTGACTTCCCATATTGATTCTGAGGAAGCCAGTCCACCCCATCACCAGAGACACCCGAGCCTTCAGGAAGACATTTTAGGCCATTGGCCCAAGGACCAAGACCCCCAGCGGCAATGCAGATGCCACTGAGGGAGATGAAAGTTCCCCCGAGAATAGATCCTGATGGAACCCTATAAGAGGGGAATAAGTTTTTAACTATCAGCCTTTCTCCACCACTGACCTCCTCAACTAGAAGATCACATGCTGATATATTCTGAAAAAACCCAGGCAATGATAGAGCTCCTGAAATCCATATTTCAGACTCAGAACCCCAGTTGGATCAGATGTAAACAGTTCCTCCTCACCTTGTTTAACAGAGAAGAATACAGGAAAATTGTTACTGAGGCCAGGAAATGGCTCCAAACTTAGGCACCAGCTGAACATTTAGATGCAGAGGCTTGGGCACAGGAAGTCCTGCCCAATTAGGAGCCCCTCTGGGACCTCTATACAGAGGAAGAAAATAATCCCCTAGAAAGATCCCTACTCACTTTCCTCCAAGGCATAAGGGCAGGAGCCAAGTAGCCTACAAACCTGGAAAAGAACTCTGAGGTCTTGCAAAAACCAGATGAGAGTCTGGCTGACTTCTATGAAAGACTGTGAGGGCTACAGTGTACACTGCATTTGACCCATAGGCCCCTGAACATCAATGCATGGTCAATACTGCCCTTGTAGGACAAGATCAAACCAACATCTGACAATGCTTCAGCTATTAGTGGGATCCCTTGGAAAGAATGTATCAAATTGCTGGATATCCTTCACAATCACCCCTTTTTAAAGCAGGACCACACAGCTAGAAAGGAAGCATATCAAAGAATGTGAAACACAGGGTGGCCTCCTGGCTGCAAGCTCGGGCCACCCAGCCTCACCAGGTGACAGAAGGGCTGAAGACTCTGAGGTGACACAAAGGGTAGAACCCCTATCACGATGGAAAGTCACCAGTAGACCATTCTGTGGTCTCAATAATGTCAATTCAGGTGCCACAGATGGTGCATGAGTTCCTGTATAAACCACTGCAAAATCCTGACCTCATTCTGTACACAGACGGCAGTAGTTTCATGAGTAAAGACAAAATATATGCTGGTATGCAATAGTTTTGGATTTCAAAATGTTGAAGGCAAGGGCCCTTCCTCCAAAGAGCAGAACTATGGGCCCTGATGAGGACATTAGAGCTTAGCAAGAATAAGCTTGTTCACAGATATACTGATTTGAACTATGCCTCTGCTCCCTATGTCTGTACACAAGGAAAGATGACTCCTTATGGCCAAAGGGAAAGGAATAAAAAACCAAAATAAAATCCTGGAACTGTTAGAGGTAGTCTAGAAACCAAGGAGGTAGCAGTCATTCACTGAAAGGGAAAAGACTCAGTGTCCCAGGAAAATAAACAGGCAGACCCTGCAGCTAAACATGCCACAAGAGAACAGGCAACACCACCACAAATTATGCTGCCTCCAGAACCTCACACCCCCAAAAAATATAAAGCTCAGAAAAAGGGTAGACACAGCAAGATGAAGGAAATATGACTAAGGGGAGGTGGATATTTCCAGACCACAGAATCTGTGTGCCAGAAAACTAGCCCACCGAGTGGTCCTCCAACAACATGAACTGACCCAACTAAAAACAAAAAACAAAAAACAAAACAAAACAAAAAAAAAAAAAACCAGCCCTAGAAGCCTATTTATTTATTTATTTATTTATTTATTTATTACTATCTAAAGTTTTACATATATCTTCTTTTCCCCCAACTGACTCCCCAGCCATTCCCTCCCCAGGCAGCCCCATTGCCCCAATGTATGTGTAGTTTGTAAAGCAAACATGCATGTATACAGATCATTTGATTGCTACCTAACCCCCTAATCTACCATTTGTCTTTGAATCTCCTCTTTTTTTTAATATTATTGATTTTTTTGCAGTATAACTTATAATTAATAGTAGTACATGTTTTCTTTTCCCCCTCCCCCTTATTCTCCCACCAGCCTCCCCTACCCCCCAGCACATATCCCCACCTTCGCCCCTCCCCGTCCCAGTGTCTTTCATTCATTGGTTATGCTCATATGCATGCATACAAGTCCTTCATTTGATCTCCCCCCGCATCTGCCTCCCATCCACCCAAGCCTTCCCCAGTAGCTTGACAGCCTGTTCAAGGCCACCCTGCCTCTATATCAATCACTCTCCCCTGTTTCTTTTCTTCAAAAATATATTGCCTCTGCATACTAGAAATAAATGTATAAGAACAAAAAATGTTTCAGTCTCAGTTTCAATGTCCAACTGTTCTGAGTCCTAGTTTCAGTGTCAAATAATTCTTTATGTGTGCATGTCAGCAATGGTATCCAGATGGTGGACACATCGTGGCAATGCAAGATCCATCCTCTCTGGTTTGGTCCTGGGCTGCCTACAGACATGCACAGCTGGTGACTGCTAGCATGGCAAGGTGTCGTCAGTGTCCCCCATCTCTGGACCGTCCTCTTGACTGGAACAGATCCATCCGTTCCTCACAGTCACAGGAACCCACATGGTTTTGGAGTTGTCCTCTGAAAACACACAAACACATTCTCAACCAAAAGTTAACAAAGGGGTCCTCTATGCAAAATAGACTTAAGATTCTTTTTAATTTTTGCCTAAATGATTTTCCTTTGGCTTATTTTGACACCATGTGTGTATTTTCATGGGTGTCCTGCAGTTGGTTTTACAAACGGAATGTACTTTACTGGAGTAAGAATTTTCTAGATGTATTTTACTTACTCGATATTTTTTTCCTTACATGATATTACCCCACTGTCCCCTCCCCTTTTTTGATTAATGGGGACTTTTGGAAATTTTATATTGCAGTCTTGGTAATTTTAAATTTCAATTTTTGCACTCAAATATGACTGCTTTAGGTTCTTTGGATGTTAGGCAATTTTACAGTGAGATGAACTACTAATAGATTTTTTAGTTAATGTTTTAGGAAAAGCTTTTTGTCCAGTACACTATAATTTTCTTGAGTATTCACTTATTTCACTTGGCCAATTTAAATTAATCTGAAAACTTGATTACTATTTTCCTGTCAATTTTAATACTCAAGCAGAAATCTTAGTTTACCCTGTAAATACAAGTGGAAAGCAATATTTGCAATTTTGAGTAGGTCCTGAGCATTACTGGTAATAGAGTAAATTTAGATATAGAGCAGGGGTACATACATCCTTTCTATAGATATTGCTGGCCGAGTCTCTGTCACCTGGGTCCCGGTATGAGTTGTGCGTGGGAGGCGAAGCAACCATGGGGGTAGGAGACCTCCCTCAGGAGGGGTGAGAATTCAAACCCTTGCAAGGTTTGTGTATGAGAGTCTGTGCCCCACCTCTGTTGACCTTTTAGTTCTCTCCTGTTGGCCCCTCTGCGACTGTGCCTGTCTTAGGTTGTTCCTTCCCTGAGGAATCTTACCCGTCTCTGGCTAACCAGCCATCTTCCGGGGCCAAACAGGGTGATGTGAGGTTCAGTTCTGTCTCCTTTGTAGTCTATGCCCCTGTGGCCTCCACGTCCAGTACCTGCCTTGGGGTCCCCTCGCCTGCTGGCGGGGTCCCGGTACTGATCACATATCTCGGGGGACCCAGGTTTCTTCTCCAGAGAGGGCCCAGCTCACACCATTGGTCGAGATACAGATCCATGGTGCCAGCTGCCCAGAGGCTTCAGCCACAGCTCGAACTGAAAACTCAGGCATCAGCTGTGTGTATTTGGATAGTAAGAAGAAGGTCCCTCTTGGCAGAAAGGGCAAGAAGGGCCAATATAGAATGCTCGGATGCCTTCCCAGTGCCTTAATTCCTTCTGAAAGGGATTAATTTCTTTCCTATCCTTTTTTAAGTTGCTGCCCACCATTCAAAGAATTGGTTTGTAAGTTTATTTTGGCTAATTGTATAATATGATGTTGTTAAATATCAAAAATTATAATGACATTGTAGAATAATATCATGTAAGGGTAGTGTGGTGTCACGGGAGGTTAAGCAGGGCCTAGCCTACGGACTGGTCTCCATAAGATATGACAAGCTCTAGGCCATGTCAATTCAATGTCAAACTAGCTGCCATTTTTTTTATAACTTTATATAAACTTTGTCAGGGATGTAAAAACACAAATCACTTACCTCAGTTCAAGAGTTCAAATATATTGACTTTTCCACTTACTCCCACCACCTGCTACTTACCCTGAGATTTGTCATTCTGATGGACTTTTCTCAGTCTCTGGATCCATTCTTGTTCATCAGACTATATCACTGATTGTATTCCTCAAATGAGTGAGATCATGTGATAATAGTCTTTCTCTGCCTGCCTTATTTCACTTAGCATAATGCTCTCCAAATCCAACCACGTTGTTATAAATGGTAGGAGCTCCTTCTTTTTTTCCACGGCGTTGTATTCCATTGTGTAAATGTACCATAGTTTTTTAATCCACTCATCTGCTGACGGGCACTTCGGCTGTTTCCAGCACAATGGTGAATTGTGCTGCTATGAACATAGGGGTACATATATCCTTTCTAATTCACCTTTCTAATTTCTTGGGGTATGTTCCTAGAAGTGGGATCACTGGGTCGAATGGGAGCTCCATTTTTAGTTTTTTGAGGAAACTCCATACTGTTCTGCACACTGTCTGCACTAGTCTACAATCCCACCAACAGTGCAGGAGAGTTCCTTTTTTCTGCCCATCCTCGCCAGCACTTGTCCTTTGTTGATTTGTTGATGTAAGCCATTCTGACAGGTGTGAGATGGTACCGCATAGTCGTTTTGATTTGCATCTCTCGGATAATTAGTGACTTTGAGCAAGTTTTCATATGTCTCTGGGCCTTCCTTTTGTCTTCTTTCGTGAAGATTCAATTTAGGTCTGTTGCCCATTTTTTTATTGGATCATTTGTCCTCCTTTTATTGAGTTGGGTGAGTTGCCTGTAGATGCTTGAGATTAAACCTTTATCACTGATAACATTTGAAAATATGTTCTCCCATACAGTGAGTTTTCTTGTTGTTTTGTTGATGGTTTCTTTAGCTGTGCAAAAGCTTTTGATTTTGATGTAGTCCCATTTGTTTATTTTCTCTTTAGCTTCCATTGCCCTCGGAGCAGTATCATCAAAGAAGTTCTTTTGGCATATGTCTGAGATTTTTCTTCCTGTAGATTCCTCTAATATTTTTATGGCTTCCTGTCTTACGTTTAAGTCCTGTACCCATTTTGAGTTTATTTTTGTGCATGTTGTAAGTTGGTGCTCTAGTTTCATTTTTTTGCATGTACCTGTCCAATTTTCCCAACACCATTTATTGAAGAGACTGTCTTGACTCCATTTTATGTTCATGCATCCTTTGTCAAATATTAATTGAGCATAGTGGATTGGGTTGATATCTGGATTCTCTATTCTATTCCATTGATCTATATGTCTGTTCTTGTGCCAGTACCAGGCAATTTTGAGAACAGTAGCTTTGTAATACAGCTTGAAATCTGGTATGGAAATCCCACCGACTTTGTGCTTCTTTCTCAGGATTGCTGGTGCTATTCGGGGCCTTTTTTTGTTCCAGATGAATTTTTGGAGAGTTCTTTCTAGGTCTGTGAAATATGCCATTGGTATTTTAATGGGGAGTACATTAAACTTATAGATTGCTTTGGGTAGTATGGACATTTTAATGATGTTGATTCTCCCAATCCATGAACATGGAATATTCTTCCACTTGTTTACATCTTCCTCGATCTCATTTTTCAGTGTCCTGTAGTTTTCCACGAATAGGTCTTTTACCTCCTTCGTTAAGTTGATTCCTAGGTATCTTAATTTTTTTGGTGTGATGGTAAATGGGATTGCTTTTTTAGTCTCTCTTTCTTTAAGTTCACTATTAGTGTATAGAAATACCATAGATTTCTTGGCATTAATTTTGTACCCTGCTACGTTGCTGAACTCATTTATTAAGTCTACTAACTTTTTTATGGAGTCTTTCGGGTTTTTATGTACAATATCATGTCATCTGCAAATAAGGATAGCTTAACTTCTTCTTTTCCAATTTGGATGCCTTTTATTTCTTCTTCTTGTCTAATTGCAGTGGCTAATACTTCCAGTACTATGTTGAACAGGAGTGGTGAAAGTGGGCAACCCTGTCTTGTTCCTGTTCTTAGGGGAAATGGTTGTAGTTTTTGCCCATTGAGTATGATGTATTCTGTGGGTTTATCATATATGGCTTTTATTATGTTGAGGTATGATCCTTCTATTCCTACCTTATTGAAAGTTTTTATTCAGAAAGGATGTTGGATTTTGTCAAATGCTTTTTCTGCATCAATTGATATGACTATGTGATTTTTATTTCTCAATTTGTTTATGTGATGTATCACATTTATTGATTTGCAGATATTGTAACATCCTTGCATTCCTGGCATAAATCCTACCTGGTCATGGTGTATGATCTTTCTGATGTACTGCTGGATCGGATTTGCTAGAATTTTATTGAGGATTTTGGCATCTATATTCATGAGGGACATTGGCCTGTAATTTTCTTTCATTGTGTCGTCTTTATCTGGTTTTGGTATTAGGGTGATGCTAGCTTCATAGAAGGAGTTTGGAAGTGTTCCATCCTCTTAAATTTTCTGGAATAGTCTGACAGTATAGGTTTTAGTTCTTCCTTAAATGTTTGGTAAAACTCCCCTGTGAAGCCGTCTGGCCCTGGGCTTATGTTTGCTGGAAGCTTTATGATGACTGCTTCAATTTCTTCCACAGTTATTTTTCTATTGAGTTGTTTAGATTCTTCTTGATTGAGTTTTGGGAGGTTATATTTTTCTAGAAACATATCCATTTCCTCCAGGTTGTCCAGTTTGTTGGAATAGAGTTGTTCATAGTATTTTTTAACAATCCTTTGTATTTCAATGGGGTCTGTTGTTATTTCACCTCTTTCACTTCTGATTTTATTTATTAGGGTCCTCTCTCTTTGCTTCTTGGTGAGTCTGGCTAGAGGTTCATCAATCTTGTTTATCCTTTCAAAGTACCAGCTCTTGGTTTTGTTGATCTTCTGTATTGTTTTTTTGGTCTCTATGTCATTTATTTCTGCTCTGATCTTTACTATTTCCTTCCTTCTGCTTACACTGGGCTTTTCTTTTTGCTTTCTTTTTAACTCTTTGAGTTGTTTGGTTAGATAATTGATTGCCGCTGTTCCTAGTTTTTTGTAGTGGTATTGTAGAGCTATGAACTTCCCTCTCAGAACTGCTTTCACTGTGTCCCATAGATTTTGGATTGTTGTGCTATCATTGTCATTTGTACCCATGATGCTTTCTATCTCTTCCTTTATCTCTCTAGTAACCCAGTCATAATTTAATAGCATGCTGTTTAGTCTCCATGTGTTTGATTTCTTTGAAACAATCTATTGTAGTTGATTTCCAGCTTTATGCCACTGTGATCTGAGAATATACTTGATACGATTTCTATCTTCTTGAATTTGGAGAGTCTTTGCCTATGACCCAACACATGGTCTATCTTTGAGAATGACCCATGGGCACTTGAAAAGAATGTATATTCTGTGGCTTTGGGGTGAAATAATCTGAAGATGTCAATTAATTTCATCTGGTCCAGTGAGTCATTGAGGATTGATGTTTCTTTACTGATTTTTTGTTTAGAGGATCTGTCCAATGGTGATAGTGGGGTATTAAAGTCTCCTACTATGATTGTATTGCTGTCTATCTCTCCCTTGATTACCTCTAGGAGTTTTTGTATATATTTGGGTGCTCCTGTATTGGGTGCATATATATTTACCAGAGTTATTTCTTCTTGTTGAATTGCTCCCTTCAGTATTCTGAAGTGGCCTTCTTTATCTCTTGTTATGTCCTTCACTTTGAGATCTAATTTGTCAGATATAAGTATGGCTACCCCTGCTTTTTTTCATTTCCATTCGCCTGAATAACTTTTTTCCAACCTTTCATCCTCAGTCTTTGTGCATCTTTTTTTCGGAGTTGGGTTTCTTGTAGACAGCAGATACATGGGTTGTGTTTTCTTATCCAGTCTATTACCCTATGTCATTTGATTGGAGCATTTAAACGATTTACATTTAAAGTTATTATTGATAGGTACTTATATGTTGCCATTTTTGTTCTTTACCCCTGTGTTCCTTCTTCGCTTCCTATTTCTTTTTACAGCAGATCCTTTAGCATTTCTTGCATTGCTGGTTTGGTGGTGACGAATTCCCTTAGTCCTTTTTTATCTGTGAAGCTCCTGATTTGACCTTCAATTTTGATTGAGAGCCTTGCTGGTGTATAGTATTCTAGGATTCAGACCCTTCCTTTGCATGACTTTGTAAATTTCATTCCACTGCCTTCTGGCCTGATAGGTTTCTGTTGAGAGATCACTTGTTAGTCTGATGGATGTTCCTTTGTAGGTGACTTTCTGTCCCTCTCTGGCAGCTTTTAAGATTCTTAGTTTGTCATTGGTGTTTGCCAATTTAATTATAATGTGTCTTGGTGTAGGTCTTTTGGGGTTTATTTTGCTTGGGACTCTGTGAGCTTCTTGGATTTGTGTGGGTTTTTCCTTTCCTATATCAGCAAAGTTTTCTGTCATTATTTCATACAACAGGTTTTCTATTCCTTGTTCAGTTTCCTGGCCTTCTGGAAGCCCAATTATACGGATGTTGTTTTGTTTCTTGTTGTCCCAAAGTTCCGTTATGCTCTCCTCCTGCTTTTTAATTTTTTTTTTCTGGAAGCTGCTCTACTTGGTTATTTTTTCCTTCCTGGTCTTCTAGCTCACTGATGCGATCCTCTGCTTCTTCTAGTCTACTCTTAATACTTTCTATTGAGTTCTTTACTTCAGCAATGTCACTTTTCTTTTCTTCTTGGCTCATCTTCATTTCTTCATGGCTCTTCATCATTTCTTCCTGGGTCTTCCTCATTTCCTCTTGGTTCTTACTCATATTATCAAATTTGTCTTCCATTCTTTTCAGTCACCTTATGACCATTTCTCTGAATTATTTCTCTGACAGGTTGTTAACTTCCATTTCGTTTACCTCCTTTTCTGGTGAGCCTTGCTTTTCTTTCATATGTGGGCTGTTTCTCTGTCTTCCCATGGTCTCTCTTCTCTGTGTATCTGGTTATGTAGTTCTCACTATCCTGCGTTGATTTAAAGGCACAAAATACAACACAAGCAGGTGCAACGCACCAGGCACTGAAACAGAATGTAGTCAAAGTAATTGTAATTCCAAATAAAGGTGACCACCAGAGAAAGGCAAATTCGGTGATAGGTGAGAAAAAAGAAAGAGAACCTCCCCCAGACTCACACAGACGCTCACACACCCACCCTCACACAAAAAGAAAGAGACCACACACACACATACACTCACAAAAAAGAAAGACAGGAATGCCAAAATGATAATGGGAAAAGGGGGAGAAGAAAAAAAAAAGGTGTAAATTATAAATGTGGGGTGAAAACTCCTATAGGACAGCCCCTAATCCGAACCAAAACCTGCAACAAGTACTTGGAGATTGATACAAATTACATACAACTACTAATATCAAGAGAGGTGAGGGAACACAGAAGCAAAAATCTATCTCAAAAACAATGCAGATGAGGACATCAAAACAAGAAACAACACCAAAAATAAAAATAACCCCCCCCCCCTACAAGACAAACCAAAATAACAGAATAAGCAAATCAATCTCATAAACCTGCTTAAAAAATCAATATAATCAACAGTCAAGTAAACAACAACAACAGGACAGGGATAAAACACTTTAAGATAGTGAAGTCAGAGAAGCTAGAGGTATATATGCACTTGGAGTAGGTGGTTGGAGATTAGATATATCAGTGGGGTGAAATTTAGACAGGGGATAAAGGGAAAGAATTAGGTAAATCTAAAGCGGGAAAAGTGTAAGGGAAACAAGGCACTAAATAGGGAAAGGTTAGCCAGAGAGTGGTGGTATAAAGGTGAAGTTGAGGTAGAGTAAAAGATACTAAAGTGTAGATGAAAATAGACTGTATTCCCAAGGTCGAAGAGAAAATATAATCAATTCCCTGTCACACAAGAGTCAATTTGTGACTTGGCCCCTGGGTGGCAGTGCTTTTAGATTGACTTCTGGGTCTATTGGTCCTCTCTATCCTGAACTAAACAATACTGCCTCTCTAATGGTGACTGCTGTTTTAGCAGCCAGGACCCTCCCAAACTCTTCCGGGTCTCCCTCCTCTGTCAGGTCCAAATTGATTGTGCTCCAGGGATTAACTCTGCCACCAGCTCCAAGGGCCCTCTCCCACGTTTACCAGCTCCAACAGCCACAGATTTTATTTCAGGTGCAGATCTCCAGGTTTTGAGTTCCAAGGTGCAGATCTCCCAGACTGCCAGCCCCCTCAGTTTCGCGCCCAAAGTACCCCCAGGGAAATCTGACCTTTCCGTGCTGGAGTTTAGAGCTCCCTGGGCTCTGCGCGCCTCTGCGCCAACTGGGCGCCTGTGCTCCGGGAGTCTCAGCTGTCCAGCTGGTACCGGTACCAGAGCTGTATATTTTCAGGTCCTTCCCTTTCAAGATGTCGTGGTCTGCCTTCGCGTGCCTCCTCATACCTGAATCTCCTCTTGATCATCAAATAATGTTGATCATTACATCCCGCATATGAGGGAGATGATGGGATATTTATCTTTTTCTGACTGGCTTACTTTGCTTAGCATAATGCTCTCCAGTTCTATCCATGCTGTTGAAAAATGTAAAAGTTCCTTCTTTTATACAACAGAGTAGTATTTCATTATGTAAATGTACCATTGTTTTTCAGTCCACTCATCTGATGGATACTTAAGCTGTTTCCAAATTGTAGCCTTTGCAAATTGTGCTGGTATGAACATAGGGTTGCATATCTCCTTTCTTATTGGTGTTTCTGGTTTCTTGGAATACAGAAGTGGGATTACTGGGTCAAATAGGTGTTCCATTTTTAACTTGTTGCAGAGAGTCTATACTTTTTTCCATAGTGGCTGCACCAGTCTGTGGTCTTTTTTCACCACATCCTCATCAATACTTCCTGTTTGTTGATTTGTTGATAATAGCCATTCTTACAGGTGTGAGATGGTACATCATTGTTGTTTTGATTTGCAAGTCTCAGATGACTAGTAACATTGAGCATGTTTTAATATGTACCTGGGCCTTCCGTATGTCTTCTTTCAAAAATTATTTATTTATACTCTTATCCCATTTTTTGATTGGGTCATTTATCTTCCTTTTCAAATTTATGGGTTCCCTGTAAATGTTGAAGATTAAATCCTTATCTGAAATATCATTGACAAATATGTTCTCTCATGCAGTGGGCTTTCTAGTTGTTATATTGATGGTTTCTTTTGCTGTGCAAAAGCTTTTTATTTTGATGTAGTCCCATTTGCTTATTTTCTCCTTAGTTTCCATTGCCCTAGGAGCTGTGTCTATAAATATATTGCCAAGATATATGTCCACTATTTTTGCTACCTATGGAGTTTTATAGGATTTTTATGATATCCCAACTTACATTTAACTCCTTTAGCCATTTTGAATTTGTTTTTGTATATGGTATAAATTCATGATCTAGGAGAGAAAAATGGCAGCAGAACAGACAGACATGTTTTGAGTCTTGTCCCAGGGCAGATGGAGGGAGCAGCTGAGGGTCGCATGGGAATGTTTGTTGGTGTGTTGGGGACAGCTGTGCTCCTGAAGAAGGTAGGGGACTACTGAACTGGTCTCCCCTAACCGAGTGGCCCCAGTACTACTGGGTTCTCTCTCAGACCCACCGGCTTGGAGGTGGACCACGCCATCTTGAAGGGGAAGGGCCTGAAAATATAGAGCTGCAGTACCCACTGGATGGCTGAGACCCCCAGAATACCGGTGCCCAGTTGGCGCAGATGCACGGATTCAAAGGAGCTCTACACTCTGCCATGGAAAGGTCAGCTTTCCCCTGGGGTTACTTTGGGCATGAGACCTAGGGAGCTGGCAGAGCCAGGAGATCTGGCTTGAAAAAAGTTCATGGCTGTTGGAGCTGGTAAACGTGGAAGAGACCCCTTGGAGCTGTTGGCAGAGGGGATTCCTAGAGAGTAACCTACTTTGGACCTGACAAAGGAGGGAAGCCCAAAAAATTTCAAAGAGTCCTGGCTGCTAAACCCAAAAGGGAAAGGGGATTTGTGCAGACATACTTGTGGAACCTGAGTTTGCACACTTGCATTTTTTCCTTTCCTAATCCAAACTTCTGAGTGCTAAACCAGGAACGTGGGAACTCCTGGTTGGAGGTAACCTGAAAGACCACAGGGGAGAGCTGGAGACTGGGGATAAGAGTAAGCAGTCACTATTAGAGAGGCAGCTCTGGGGTAGCCCATCCCCACTAATCAGTATTGAATACAACAGGAATAGCGAGATTTTAGTTTAGTATAGAGAGGACCAATAGACCTGGAGGTCAATCTAGAAACACTGCCACCAAGGGGCTGAATCACAAATTGATTCTAGTGTAACACAAATTAAGTAATTAATTTTATTTTCTCTATTCTATTTGGGATTAGTGTTCCACAGACTATTTTCATCTACCCTTTAGTATCTGTATACTCTACCTCAACTTCACCTTTATGCCACCACTCTCTTGCTAACCTTTCCCTATTTAGTGCCTTGTTTCCCTTACACTTTTCCTGGTTAGATTTACCTCATTCTTTCTTTTAACCACCTGTTAAAATTTCTCTCCACTTATATATCTAATCTCTAACCACGTACTCCAAGTCCATACATACCTCTTGCTTCTCCAACTTCACTATCCTAAATTGTTTTTCTCTCTGTCCTGTTGGTGTTGTTTACTTGACTATTGATTATATAGATTTAGTACGCAGGTTTGTGGGATTGGTTTGCTTATTCTTTTCTTCTGTTTTTTTTTGGGGGGGGGGGGTGGTGGTGTTGTTTTTTGTTTTGTTGTTCTCATTTGAATGGGTTTTTTTTTTTATAGATATTTGTTAATATGTTCCCTCAACTCCCTTGATTTTATTGTTGTATGTAGTTTGTATTAATCTCCAGGTACTTGTTGCTGGCTTTTGTTGGGATTAGAGGCTCTCCTATAGGAGTTTTCACCCCACATTTATAGTTTATTCCAGTCCTTGTTGTTTGTTTGTTTGTTTGTTTGTTTTTGTTTTATTTTTACTTCTCCTTTTCACAATTTCCTTTTGGCATTCCTTTCTTTCTTTTATTTATTTATTTGTGTGTGTGTATGTGCGTGTGTGTATGTGTGTGTGTTTTCTCTTTCTTCTTTCTCACCTATCACCGAAATTGCCTTTCTCTGGCAATCACTTTATTGTGAGTTACCAATACTGTGAATGCATTTCTGTTCAGTGCCTGGTGCATTGCACCTGATTGTATGGTATTTTGTGCCTTTAAATCAACATGGGAGAATGAGAACTACATAACCAGACACACAGAGAAGAGAGACCATGGAGAGACAAAGAAACAGCTTGCATATAACAGAAAAACAAGCCTCACCAAAAAAGGAGGTAAACAAAATGGAAACCAGCAACCTGTCAGAGAAAGAATTAGAGAAATGGTCATAAGGTGGCTGAAAAGAACTGAAGACAAATTTGACAATATCAGTAACAACCAAAAGGAATTGAGGAAGACCGAAGAAGAAATGAAGAAGAGCCAAGAAGAAATGAAAAGTGACATCACTGTTGTAAATAACTCAATAGAAAGTATCAAGAGTAGACAAGAAAAAGCAAAGGACCACATCAGGGAACTAGAAGACAAGGTAGGAAAAAATACCCAAGTAGAGCAGCTTGTAGGAAAAAAAAAATTAAAAAGAAGGAGGAGAGCCTAAAAGAACTTTGGGATAACATGAAACAAAACAACATGTATATAATAGGGTTTCCAAAGAACAGGAAACTGAGCAAGGAATAGAAAACCTCTTGGAAGAAATAATGACAGAAAATTTCCCTGATATAGGAAAGAAAAAAACAACACAATCCAAGAAGCTCACAGAGAGCCAAGCAAAATGAACCACAAAAGACCTACACCAAGGCACATTATAATTAAATTGGCAAACACCAATGACAAAGTAAGAATCTTAAAAGCCACCAGAAAGTGACAGAAAGTCACATACAAAGGAACCCACATTAGATTAACAAGTGATTTCTCAACAGAAACTTAATAGGCCAGAAGGAAATGTAGTGAAATATGCAAAGTTATGCAAAGGAAGGGTCTGAATCCTAGAATACTGTACCCAGCAAGGCTATTAATCAAAATTGAAGGTCAAATCAGGAGCTTCACAGACAAAAAAGAACTAAGGAAATTCATTACCACCAAACCAGCAATGCAAGAAATGCTAAAGGTCAGCTGTAAAAAGAAATAGGAAGCGAAGAAGGAACACAGGGGTAAAGAACAAAATTGGCAGCACATAAGTACCTATCAATAACAACTTTAAATGTAAATGCATTAAATGTTCCACTCAAAGACATAGGGTAATGGACTGGATAAGAAAACACAACCCATGTACCTGCTGTCTACAAAAAACCACCTCCGAAAAAAAGATATACAGACTGAAGGTGAAAGGATGTAAAAAGGTTCTTCAGGCGAATGGAAATGGAAAAAAAAAAAAAGCTGGGGTAGCAATATTTATATCCAACAAATTAGATCTCAAGTTAAGGACATAATAAGAGATAAAGAAGGCCACTTCAGAATACTAAAGAGAGCAATCCAACAAGAAGAAATAACTCTGGTAAACATATATGCACCCAATACAGGAGCACTCAAATACATAAAAAAACCTCCTGGAGGGTATCAAGGAAGAGATAGACAGCAATACGATCATAGTAGGAGACTTTAATACCCTACTATCACCGTTGGAAAAATCCTCTAAAAAAAATCCGTAAAGAAAATTCAATCTTCAAGGACTCACTAGACCAGATGAAATTAATTGGCATCTTCATATCATTTCAACCCAAAGCCACAGAATATACATTCTTTTCAAGTGCCATGGCTCATTCTCAAAGACAGACCATATGTTTGGGTCATAGGCAAAGTTCCTCCAAATTCAATAAGAAATCATATCAAGACTATTCTCAGATCACAGTGGCATAAAGCTGGAAATCATATCAAGACTATTCTCAGATCACGGTGGCATAAAGCTGGAAATCAACTACAATGAAAACAATCCAAAAAACTCAAACATTTGGAGACTAAACAGCATGCTATCAAACAATGACACGGTTAACAGAGAGATCAAGGATGAAATAGAAAACATCACTGCAACAAATGACTATGAAAACATAACAATACAAAATCTATGGGATACAGCAAAAGCAGTTTTGAGAGGGAAGTTCATAGCTCTACAATCCTACTTCAAAAAAACAAGAAACAATGGTAATAAATTATCTAACCCAACAACTCAAAGATTTAGAAAGAGAGAAACAATAAAAGCCTAGTGTAAGCAGAAGGAAGGAAATAGTAAAGATCAGAGCAGAGATAAACAACATAGAGACCAAAGAAACAATACAGAAGATCAACAGAAACAAGTGCTGGTTTTTTGAAAAGATAAACAAAATTGATGAACCTCTAGCCAGGCTCACCAAGAAGCAAAGAGAGAGGACCCTAATAAATGAAATGAGAAGTGAAAGAGGTGAAATAACAACAGACCCCACCAAAATACAAGGGATTGTTAAAAAAAAAATACTATGAACGACTCTACTCCAATAACCTGGGGGTAATGGATATATTCCTAGAAAAATATAACCTCCTAAAACTGAATCAGGAAGAAACTAAACAGCTCAATAGGCCAATAACTCTAGAAAAAATTGAAGCAGTCATCAAAAAGCTTCCAGCAAACAAAAGCCCAGGACCAGATGGCTTCACATGGAAATTTTACCAAACATTCAAGAAAGAACTAAACCCCATCCTCTTTAGGCTATTCCAGAAAAATCAAGAGGTTGGAATACTTCCAAACTCCTTATATGAAGACAGAATTACTCTAATACCAAAACCAGATAAAGATGACACAATGAAAGAAAATTATAGGCCAATATCCCTCATGAACATAGATGCCAAAATCCTCAATAAAATTCTAGCAGATTGGATCCCGAAGTACATCAGAAGGATCATACACCATGACCAGGTAGGATTTATTCCAGGGATGCAAGGATGGCACAATATCCACAAATCAATAAATACGATACACCACGTAAACAAATTGAGAGAGAAAAATCACATAGTCATATCAATTGATACAGAAAAAGCATTTGACAAAATCCAACACCCTTTCTTGATAAAAACCCTCGACAAGGTGGGTATAGAAGGGTCTTAACTCAACATAATAAAAGCCATATAAGGATAAACCCACAGCAAACATCATACTCAATGGGCAAAAACTACAACCATTTCCCCTAATAATAGGAAGAAGACTGGGATGCCCACTCTCACCACTACTGTTCGACATAGTACTGGAAGTATTAGCCATTGCAATTAGACAAGAAGAAGAAATAAACGACATCCAAATTGGAAAAGAAGAAGTAAAGCTATCCTTATTTGCAGATGACATTATATTGTACATAAAAAAACAGAAAGACTCCATTTTAAAAATAAAAAGAACAACTAATAGACTTAATAAATGAGTTCAGCAATGTAGCTAGCTACAAAATTAATGTCAACAAATCTAAGGCATTTCTATACACCAATAGTGCACTTACAGAAAGAGAGACTAAAAAAATGCAATCCTACCTACCTCACAACAAAAAAATTAAGATACCTAGGAATAAATTTAACTAAGGAGGTAAAAGTCCTATTTGTGAAAAACTACAGGACACTAAAAAAGAGATATAGGAAGATGTAAACATGTGGAAGAACATACCATGTTCATGGATTGGGAGAATCAACATCATTAAAATGTCCATACTACCCAAAGCAATTTATAAATTTAATGCACTTCCCATTAAAATACCAACGGCATAACTCGCAGATCTAGAAAGAACTATCCAAAAATTCATCTGGAATAAAAACTGATCCCTAATAGCCACAGCAATCCTGAGAAAGTAGCACAAAGTCGGTGGGATTTCAATACCAGATTTTAAGCTGTATTACAAAGCTACTGTTCTCAAAACAGCCTGGTACTGGCACAAGAACAGACATATAGACCAATGGAATAGAATAGAGAATCCAGATATCAACCCAAACCACTATGCTCAATTAATATTTGACAAAGGAGGCATGAACATAAAATGGAGTCAAGGCAGTCTCTTCAATAAATGGTGTTGGGAAAATTGGACAAATTCACATGCAGAAAAAAAATGAAACTGGGCCACCAATTTACACCATAAACAAAAATAAACTCAAAATAGATACAGGGGTTAAACATAAGATGGGAAACCATAAAAATACTAGAGGAATCCACAGGAAGAAAAATCTCAGACATATGCTGAAAGAATTTCTTCACTAATACAGCTGCAAGGGCAATGGAAGCTAAAGAAAAAATAAACAAATGGACCTACATCAAAATAAAAAGCTTTTGCACAGCTAAAGAATCCATCAACAACACAACAAGAAAACCCACTGTATGGGAGAACACATTTGTAAATTTTATCACTAATAAAGGTTTAATCTCAAGCATCTACAGGCAACTCACGCAACTCAATAAAAGGAGGACAAATGATCCAATAAAAAAATGGGCAACAAACCTAAATAAAATCTTTTTGAAAGAAGACAAAAGGAAGGCCCAGAGACTTACGAAAACCTGCTCAAAGTCACTAATTATCCTAGAGATGCCAACCAAAACAACAATGCAGTATCATCTCACATTGGTCAGAATGGGTTTTACCAACAAATCAACAAAAGACAAGTGCTGGTGAGGATGTGGACAAAAAGGAACCCTGGTATACTGCTGGTCGGCTTGTAGACTGGTGCAGCCATTGTGGATAATCGTATGGAGTTTCCACAAAAAAAAAACTAAAAATGGAGCTCCCATTTGACCCTGTGATCCCACCTCTAAGAATATATCCCAGAAAATCGGAAATACAAATTAGAAAGGATACATGCCCCCTCTATGTTCATAGCAGCACAATTTACCATAGCTCAGATTTGGAAACAGCCTAAGTGCCCATCAGCAGATGAGTGGATTAAAAATCTATGGTGCATCTTTAAAATGGAATACTACGCTGCGGTAAAAAAGAAGTTCTTACCATTTGCTAAGTGAAATTCGCCAGGCAGAGAAAGATAAATATCACATGATCTAACTCATTTGTAGAATATAATGAACAGAATAAACTGATGAATGAGAATGGTTCCAGAGACTGAAAAAGTCCACCAGAATGTCAAACCTCAGGGTAAGTGTGGGGTGTTGGGAGTAAGGGCGAAAGTCAATATATTTGACATCTTGAACAAAGGTAAGTAATTTATGTTTTTACATCCCTGACAAAGTTTATATAAAGGTATTAAAAAAATTGGCAGCTAGTTAAAGACTGAATTCACATGGCCTAGAGCATGTCATCTCCTATGGACATCAATCTTTAGGCTAGGCCCCTCTGACCTCCCTGTGATGCCATGATTCCCTTACATGATATTATTCAACAATGTCATTACAAGTTTGGGTATTTGCCAAGAGCATATTGTTCAATTATCCCAAAGAAACTTACAAACTAATTGCACCTCCCCGACCTGTTTTCTCCCCTAGAATTGTCAGTACATTCCCTCTATATGCCCATGATTCTGTTATATTCACCAGTTTATCCTGATAATCAGATTTTATTTCACTTGATTTTTAGATTCATTTATTGATAGATGTGTATGTGTTGTTCATAATTTTTATTTTTATTTTTTATTCTTCCTCTTCTTAAAGAATATCTTTTAGCATTTCATATAATATCGGTTTGGCGGTGATGAACTCCTTTAGCTTTTTTTTTTTTTTTTAATCTGTGAAGCACTTTATATGACCTTCAATTCTGAATGATAGCTTTGCTGGTTAGAGTTTTCTTGGTTATAGATTCTTGTTATTCATCACTTTGAATATTTCTTGCCACTCCCGTCTGGCCTGCATAGTTTCTGTTGGGAAATCCACTGATAATCGTATGGGTGCTCCCTTATAGGTAACTTTTTCTCTTGCTGCTTTTAATATTCTATCTTTGTCTTTTGCTCTTGGCATTTTAATTATGATGTGTCTTGGTGTGGTCCTCTTTGGATCTCTATAGTTGGGGTCCTTTGTGCTTCTTGGACTTTTAAGTCAATTTCTTTCACCAGGTGGGGGAAGTTTTTGGTCACTATTTCTTCAAATATATTGCTCTTTCTCTGGCACCCCTATAATTCGGATGTTGATGTGCTTGAGGTTGTCCCAGAGGTTCCTTATGCTATCTTCAATTTTTTGGATTATTTTTGCTTCTTGTTTTTCCAGCTAAGTGAATTTTGCTTTTTTGTATTTCAAATCTTTGATTTGGTTCTTATGGTCCTTTAGACTGCTTTTAGGACTTCGTATAATATTTTTTATTTCAGTCAGTGTATGCTTAATTTCTAGTTGTTTTTTTTTCATATCCTCAAGGGTCTTATTCATACCCTTGAAGGTCTCATTCATATTCTCGAAGGTCTTATTAAGTTTCTCAATCCTCTCTATGAGCTTCTTGAAAAACCTTATAACCTTGGTTTTGAACTCTATGTCCAGCCATTTTTTTCCCACTATTTCTTTCACATGTGGTTTCTTTCACATGTTATTTCTTTCCATGTCTTTGCATGTGGCTGCTTCCCTGAGTTGGTCAATTAGCTTTGTGTGGCAGATATCCTCTAAGGGACAAGTGGCTCAGCCTCCCCAGTTACCTGAGGTGGATAATCTTGGTGCAGCCCTTTATGGCTTACACAGTCTTGTTGAAGTTAAGCCTAAATTATTGTTGTTAGCACTAGGAGGGTTGACCTCCAGGCCAGTTGGCTGTGAGGATCAGCTGTGCTCAGGTGGGATACATGGAGTCTTCAGACTGAGCAGGGAGTCTTGATTTCCCATCAGCTCCATCCTATGCAGACCTGGGTCTCTGTGCCTGGTGCTAATGGCTGCATGCACCTCTGAGAGAAAGCTGCTGCCAAGCTCTACCCACTGCCAAACAATTCATCCTCTCCCTAAATGAGTCTGCACACCCAAAGTCTCACCCAGGGTTGTAAAATAGTGCAGTCTGGTGATTTTCCTTCTTTCTTTCTTTTTTCCTCCAGAATGACAGAGCAAGTCGCGAGTCTTCTCTGCACACTCAATCACTTCTGCAGTTCCCAAGTTGACGCGCTGTCTCCACAAGCTCAGAGACCTCTGCAGCACCTGAGTTTCAGCATGCTTCCTCCTTACTGTTCAGGTTCACCTGTATCACTGTGGGTTCCCCGGACCTTGCCTGGAACTGGGGAATCAGTGCAGTGGGATGCCTTTGTCTCCCTCCTCATTCAAGAAAACCAGCCGAGTATCCAGCCGCCCTCCCTATTCGCTTGCATGCGCATGGCTCCAAACCTCTGATTCCACGCGTATCTTCAACTCTGTGCTCCACCGCTCTTCTGAGTCACAGTGTCCTATCTTTACTTTTATTTGTGGAATTTCCGCTCAGCTAACTTTCCGGTGATTCTGGATAATGTTTTCTCTGTTGTTAAGTTGTAGTTTTAAAATTGTTGTGTGAAGCAGCAAGATAGGTCTTTTCTCTATGCTGCCATCTTGATTCCTCCTCTCCCAGTACCATTTTTTGAAGATACTGTCTTGACTCTATTGTATGTTCTTGCCTTCTTTGTCAAATATTAATTGAACATAATGGCTTAGGTCTATTTCTGAGGTCTCTGTACTGTTCTATTGGTGTATATGTCTGTTCTTGTGCCAGTACAAGGCAGTTTTGAGAACTGTGGCTTTGTAACATAGCTTGCTATCAGGCATTATGATCCCTCCAAATTTGTCCTTTCTCAGGATTGTTGTGGCTATTCAGAGTTTCTTTTTTTATTCTAGATGAATTTTTGAAGAGTTTTTCTAGATCTTTGAAATATGCCATTGGGATTGTATTGAGTCTGTAGATTGCTTTGAGTCATGTGGACATTTTAATGATACTGATTCTATGAATTCATGAACATAATATATTCTTCCATTTGTTTATGTCTTCCTCTTTCTCTTTTTTCAATATCCTGCAGTTTTCTGAGTTCAAGTCTTTTAATTCCTTAGTTAAGTTTATTCCTAGCTATCTTAATTTTTTTGGTGCAATGATGAGATTTTTTTCCTGTTACTCTTTCTGTGAGTTCATTATTGTTGCATAAAAAGGTCATAGTTCTCTGGGTGTTAATTTTGTCTTCTGCTACATTGCCAAATTCATTTATTAGGTTAATAGTTTTTTTGATGGAATCTTTTGGGTTTTCTATGTATAGTATCATGTCATCTGCTAGTAATGAGTTTGGTGTTTTGTTTTGTTTTTTAATTTTGGTGCCTTTTATTTTTTCTTCTTGTCTGATCAGTATGGTTAGCACTTGCAGGACTACATCAAGCAGGGTGGGCATCCCTGCCTTGTGCCTGTTCTTAAGGGAAATGAGTTTAATTTTTGCCCTTTGAGTATGAGGTTAGCTGTAGCATTTTCATACAAGGCTTTTATAATGTTGAGGTTTGATCTCTCTATTCCCACTTTGCTCAGAGTTTTTATCAAAAAAGGGTGTTGGATTTTGTCAAATGCTTTTTCTGCACCGATTGATGATTATATGATTTTGTCTCTCAGTGTGTTTATGTGATGTATCACAGTTATTAATTTGTGGATGTTGTACCATCCTTGCATCTATTGTATAAATCTCACTTGATCATGGTGTATGATATTTTTAATGTATTGATGAATCCAATTTGCTATAATTTTGTTGAGGATTTTAGCATCTATTGTTCATTAAGGATATTACCCTATAGTTCTCTTTTTTGTAGTATTTTTATCTGGTTTTGGGATTAGGGTAATGCTAGCTTCATAGAAAGAACCTGGATGTGTGCCTTCCTCTTGACTTTTTGGAATAGTCTAGGTTTTAGTTCTTCTTTGAATGCTTGGCACAACTCCCCTATAAAGTCATCCAGACCAGGGCTTTTGTTTGCTGCAAGATATTTGAGCATTGCTTCAATTTCTATGGTAGGTCTTAGCCTATTCAAATTTTTCTTTTTCCTGATTGAGTGTTTGGAGCTTCTATACTTCTAAGAATACATTTATTTCATCTAGGTTGCTCATTTTGTTGGAATGGAGTTGTACAAAACATTTTTTCATAATTGTTTGCATTTCTATGGAATCGATTGTAACTTTCACTTTTTTCATTTCTAATTTTGATTATTTTTGTCCTCTCACTTTGCTTTTTGGCAAGCCTAGCTAGAGGTTCATCAATCCTATTTATCCTTTCAAAGATAGAGCTTTTGGGTTGTTGATCTTTGCATTTTTTACCTCTAGGTTTTCTTATTTATTTCTGCTCTGATCTTTATTATTTCCTTCCTTCTGTTTATGCAGGGCTTTCCATGTTGCTATCTTTTAAAATCTTTGAGTTGTAGGGTTAATTTACCTTTTTTGTTTTTGTGAGGTAGTCCTGTAGAGCTATGAACTTCACTCTCAAGACTGCTTTTACTGTGTCTGATAGATTTTAAATTATTGTGTTTCAATTGTCATTTGTTGCCATGATGCATTTTTATTGCTTCTTTGATCTCTCTGGTAACCCAAACATTGTTTGATAGCGTGCTACTTATCCTCCATGTTGTTTTTTTTTTTTTGTAGTTGATTTCTAATTTTATGCAATTGTGATTTGAGGAAATGCTTGATATGATTTCTATCATTTGAATTTGAAGAAATTTGCTTATGTCCCAACATATTTGAAAATAACTTGTGCATTTGAGAAAACGTATATTCTATGGCTTTGGGGTGAACTATTCTGAAGATATTAAGTAATTTCATCTGATCTGGTGAGTCATTTAGCATTAATGTTTTCTTGGTGATTTTTTGTTTAGATTTTTCCACTGGTGTTGGTGGGGGAATTAAAGTCCCCTGTTATGAAGGTATTGTTGTAAATCTCTCCCTTGATATTCTCCGGAAGTTTTTTGTTTCTTTTTTGTATGTGTTTTGGTGCTTCTGTATTGGGTGCATATATGTTTACCAGAGTTATATATGGTCCCTTTAGTATTATGAAGTGGCCTTCATTAGCTCTTATTGTGGCCTTCACTTTAAGTTCTAGTTCGTCAGATATAAATATTTCTACCTCAGCTTTAATTTTTCATTTCCATTCACCTAAAGAAATATTTTTTCTATCCTTTCACCAACAGTCAGTGTGAGTCCTTGGTTCTGAGGTGGGTCTCCTATAGACAGTAAGCATATAGGCCATGTTTTATTATCCACTCAGCTACCCTCTGTCTTTTTACTGGGGCATTTTATCCATTTACCTTTAAGGTTATTATTGATACATACTTGTTTGTTACCATTTTTATTATTTATGCCTGTGTTCCTTCTTCCCTTCCTATTTCTTCTCTTTATAGCAGACTCTTTAGCATTTCTTGCAATCCTGGTTTGGTGGTAATAAACTCCCTTAGTCCTTTTTTTTTTTTCTGTGAAGCTCTTGATTTCACCCTCAACTTTAATAGCTTTGCTGAATACAGTATTCATGGATTCATACCCCTGCTTTGCATGACTTTGCATATTTTATTCCATTTAACCCCATTCCCTTCTAATTTTATGTATATCTCTTGATAAATCAGTCAGTAGTCTGATGGGAGATCCTTCTAGGTAAATTTCTGTCTCTCTCTGGCAGCTTTTAAGATTCTTACTTTATCATGGGTGTTTGCCCCAACCACTCCGCTACCTGCCTGATGGATGCCTAACTGATCCAAGGCCAGCCCGATTGCCCCTAACTGTCCTCCCGTGAAGGCCTTTCCTCACAACTGTCCTCCCCTGCAGGCATGATACCTCCAGCTGTCCTCTCCTGCTGGCATGGTCTCCCCCAACTGCCCTCCTCTTCTTGCAGCGTCACACCTAACTGCCCTCCTTGTTGACCTGATTGCCCACAACTGCTCTGCCCTGCAGGCCTGTTTACCCATGACTACCCTCACCTGCAGGCCTGATTCCCCACAATGGCCAAACTCTGCAGGCTTGGGACCCCAATTGTTCTCCACTGCAGGCCAGGCACCCCCAACTGGCCTCCCCTGTAATACTGGTCCCCCACTGCCCTTTCCTGAGGTCTGGTACCACACCAGCTGTCCTCCCCTGCAGGCATGGGTCGCCCCAACTGTCTTCCACAAATGGTCCGGTGCCCCACCAACTGCCCCTCACTGCTGGCCTGGTCACCTCCCCAATTGCTCTTGGCTGCAGTCCTGCCCCTCCCAGCTGCCCTCTCCTGCTGTCCTGGTCCCCCCAAATGCCCCCTTCTGCAGGCCTTTGTCCTCCCCTGAAGCTTTGGTCCCACAGCAAGCTGCCCTCCTCTGCAGATCTGGTACCCGCAACTGCTCTCCCCTGCAGTCCTCATCTTCCCAACTGCTGTTCACTGCAGTCCTGGTCCCTGACCACTGCCCTCCCTTGCTAGTGTGTCTTCCCCAACTGCAGTGCTGGTCCCTCCTACTGCCCTTTCTTGCAGGCCTGGTCCCCGACCAACTGCCCTCCCTTGCTATTGTGGCTCCCCACAGCAGCCCTTAACTGCTGGTCTGGTCTCCTCCAAATGCTTTCTTCTGCTGACCCAGTCACCCCTAACTGCCATCCCTGATAGCCTGATTGCCCACAACTTCCCTCCCCCTGTAGGCCTGTTAGCCTCAAACTGCCCTTCCTTGGAGGTTTGGTCCTTGCCAACTGTCCTCCCCTGCAGATCTTTGTCCCCCCAACTATCCCCAACTGAAGACCTGGTGATCCACCAACTGCTCCCACTGCAGGCCTGGCCCCCACTAACTGCAGGACTTTTTCTCAAGCTGCCATCTCTTGCATGCCTGGTCCCCGCCCCCCCCTACCCCATCTGCCCTCTCCTGCTGGCCTTGTCACCCCTAACAGCCCTCATTACAACTGCCCTTTTGTGAAGGCCTGCCCCCTGACTCAAACTGCCCTCCCTGGTAGGCCTGGGTAATCCCAACTGCCCTCCCTTGCTGGCCTTATCTCCCTCAACTGCCCTCTCTGCCAGCCTGGTCAACCCTAACTGCATACAACTATTCTCCCCTGCAGGAAATCTTCTGGCTGCCATCTTATGTCCACATGGGAGCAGCCATCTTGTGTCTTGGAGTGATGGTCATCTTACATATTACTCTTTATTAGATAGGAGATTATATATATGTGTGTGTGTGTGTGTGTGTATATATATATATATATATATATTCTCCTATCTAATAAAAGTAATATGCAAATTAGTTGTACCTCCAATCAAGTCACATCTATAGTCATGTCCATCAGCAAATCAGGAGCAAATTACGCAAGTAAACCCCAACCAAGATGGCTGCAGTTACTGAGAGCAGGAGGGAGGCTTGGGTCTCCCCGGCAATGGAGAAGGCCAAGCTATTCCCTGCCCCTTGCCAGCCTAGGCCTCTCTCAATGCTATAAGGTTTCAATTATAGAAGATATATCCCAACAGAAATGGTGGCAGCCACGGATCTAAAGAGAGCAGAGAGTAGGGTTGCCTGGGCAATGGAGGAAGCCAAGATTCTGCAGCCCTAGTGCCTAGGCCTCCACTCTAGACTACAATTATAGAAGATACATAAAATTGTAATAGAAATGGCTGGCACCACAGAGTGAGCAGAAGGCTTGGCTCTGCTCCAGGCTACAAAGTTTCAATTGTAGAACATAAATTAATCACAGATCCCAGGGCCTCTGCATGGTTTGCTATGGGCATGGCCAGTCTGCAAATCACAACAGGCCCCTTGCCCAGGCTGCCCCACGTCCCAAAGAAACCCTCACGCTGCTTCGGGACATCCTTCAGAGCAAACCACGTGGCCCCCACCCATGCACCAGGTCTCTAGCCTACCTAATAAAAGAGTAATATGCAGATTGACCATCACTCCAACACACAATAGGGCTGCCCCCATATGGTCAAAGATCCTTTCCCCATGTGGACACAAGAGGCCAACACAAAATGGTCAGCAGGGGAGGGCCATCGGAAGGTTCAAGCCTGCAAGGGAAGGCACTTTTGTTACATCAAATCTGATGGGCCCATGAAGCTTCAAGCTCAGTGGGTCCCGGCTGCTCTCCTGGGCATGCACACTTGCAATCTTATCTCCTCCTAGCTCTTCTTCAATTCTTGCCCCTTCAACTTCTTCTACCTTGTTCCCCAGATGGGTCAGGAGAAGGTTAAATACCACAGACCCAGGTATAAAGTCAGCACACTGCAATAAATACAACTTTTCTGAATTTCCTCTTAGTGACTGGCTGATTAATTTTCCTGCACCACCTGGTAGCTTAACTGCAACATAGTAACCACAAAGGATTGCACCAGTGCTGTGACTCAGGGAAGTCAATCTCCAAATCCTGAGAGATGAATATCGATAAAGCTTTTCCTTTATACCCTTTAGTTTCTTTGAATCTCAAATATGAATCAGACTTCCAGATTCTTCATGACCTTTGCAGCTCCTCCATTCCCCACTCACTGTGATTTGAGATGGGGGAAGTGAGACAGCATCCAGAGGCTTGCCAGCACTGGCACCAGCCCCTTCAAGGATTGTATACGGTTCATGATTTATGGTCTCTGTAAAGTGGGAATATTATGGGAAACAGATTCTGCAACACAGAACAGACATTACATGTAACAAGGGAGTTTGATAAGAATGTAGTTTATTAGCAAGCAAGAGCGTGCATCAGAAGATAGGTTACTAAGACAGATTCAGATAGCTAGCCTCCCAAATGTCTTATTTGTCCCTTAATTCCCCCTCTTATTCCTCAAGCTAGTCTTAGCCTTGGGTTTTACAGAAGCCTCGGGCATTGGGGATAAAGTTGCTGACCACTCTCTAGTTGCTTCTTGCTGAGAAGGGACATCACTATGGGGTTCTGCAGCTTGAGTCTTCTTCATCTTCCATGACAGGGTCATAATGGTAGTTCAATGTCTTGGCTTGTACACCATCTGGAACTTTAAGGCATCTAAGTGAGAGGAAATAAAGTGGGTGAGAAAGTTAAGGATGATGGTATTGGTTTCTCATATGAATGAGTTTATATGAGACCCTGATTATATTGTGAAAAGCTAATTTATCAAGTAATTAATGTATGCTTTTTATTGTAAAATTTAAGTAAGCAAACTAATACATTTGGCCCATGAAGTATAGATGCCACCCCTACCTTCAACCATTATGTATGCTTCTCCCTTAAAATTCTGCTGCCGAATATTCTGGTATAGCTTAAGAAGTATCCAGCAACCTTGTCCGGCCAAGCATGAAGACTGAATCCTCAGGGTTTTTTGCCCCTTTTTTCTTTCTTTTTTTTCTTTAAACATTTATTTTCTCCTTCTCATCACATATATAACCTTCATAAATTTCACACTTCCAAATTAGCCTTCAAATCTTCTTTCAGTCATTCAAAAGAGCATAACCATGTCTTTAGACCTTCCATTAAGTATTTTACTCTAATATTCTTTCTTTTCTTTTCTTTTTCTTATTCAGTGGCCCATGGTTATTGTTAGAGCTCTCTTGACCTTGGCATCCCCAGGATTATTTTTCTTAATAAAGGAGCTAATTGATCTTGTAGGTAGGTGTCAGTTGGCTCCTGTGATATATATTCTCCCTTGCCACTCATGGTAAGTGATAATATCTTGGTAATAGGCAGGATTATAATCAGTGAGATTTTATGTCTGGCCCTCCTTAAAACATGAACATTCTGTCCTGGGTTTGTCAATGGGACTCCACCTGAAATGGCCAGCTAACATACCAGGCAAGAGAAGGGAAAATAGTGACAGTCTCATATTTGTCATTGACAGCAATAAATTCTTTTGTGGTGTAAGAGGTAGAAATTAATAGTGTGTTTGTGTCCCAGAAGGGTTCTTCTGGTACTTGTCTAGGGTTCAGGTGGCATTCATAAAAAGTCAAAATAAGAATTATTAAAAAGATAAAAATAATAATTCTCCAGAAATATCAGAGCATATTACTTTTAGGAGAAAATAATAAAGAAATACTAGTGTAAGGGAGAATTCAGCAGGGTTTTATCTGAATTCCTTGGATCAAGTTGATCAGTCAGATCCAATGTCTTCTTGAGAATGATCTACAGGGGTGTTTCTGTCAGAGGTTACTTCCTCTGGCTGGGTGTCACCCACTGGTGTGCTGCTTTCACCTGGGAGTGGTGGATCCAGCTGTTTAGCCCTGCAACTTTGAGAGCTGTGGGGGTGGTTAGTATGATGGGATAGGATCCCTTCCAAGTTGACTTAAAGGGCTCCTTTTCCCAATCCCTTTACCCAAACCTGGTCTCCAGACTTATAAAGGTATTCAGCCATTCCTAAAGTGATGGATAATCAGTAAGTAAATCATCTGTGGATTTCAAAGATAGTTTTCCCAGGTTCTTGTAATTTCTTCTGAATTTCTAATTTCCCTATTTTTCCCAAATCTTCCTTTGGCCAAATTAAGGGAGGAGAGTTTCTTCCCAGCACTGAACTCATATGGAGCTAGCCAGAAGGAGGTCATCTACCTATAGAATTTCTTTTTCCAAAGTTTTTTTTTTTGTATTTTTTTTATTGTTTAAATTATTACACAAGGAGAACATATATCTATCTCTTACTCCCATTGATTTTCTGCCAGCTCACCTACCCCCAGGTGCATGTCCTCATCCTCCCCTCCCCAGTATCTTGTGTCCGTTGGTTGTGCTTATATGAATGCATACAAGTCCTTTGGTTAATCTCTTTCCCCAATCCAACTGTAATTTGATAGTCTATTTGGGGCTTTATTGTCTTTTATCTATTTTTTGTTCATCAAGTTATAATGCTCTTTATTTTCTATAAATGAGTGAGATCATGTCATATTTTTCTTTCATTGCCTGGCTTATTTCACTTAGCATAATGCTTTCCAGTTCCATACATGCTGCTGCAAATGGTAAGAATGCATATATATATATATATATATATATATATATATATCGTAGTATTTCATTGTGTAGATGTACCATCGTTTTCTAATCCACTCATCTGCTGATGGACATTTAGGCTGTTTCCAAATCTTGGTTATGGTGAATTGTGCTGTTATGAACATAGGGGTGCATATCCTTTCTGATTGGTGTTTCTAGTTTCTTGCAATATATTTCTAAAAGTGAAATTACTGGGTCAAATGGGAGAAATTAAAAGGCAGAGAAACTTACTCTGCCCCTTAGGGCACAGTATACATATAGGAGTGCAGGAGGCAAGATATCTGTCCAGGGTAAGGTTGTCTCTTGACATAGCTTAGCAATAGCCTGCTTGAGAGTCCAGTTCATTTACTCTACTTTCCCTTAGCTCTGGTGTCTATAAGCTTTATTTAAGTTCTAATTAATTCCTAAGACCCAGCTATTTGCTGAACCACTTCAGCCACAAAGGCTGGGCTATTATCAGATCCTGGGCTATTATTAGGGGCATTCCATATCTCAGAATTAGGTCCTTCAGCAATGCTTTTGTGACTTATCTTGCCTTCTCTGTGTGAGTAGGGTATGCCTTGACCTGGCCTGAAAAAGTATAAATAATGACTAAAATATATTTATTTCCTCTTCTATGCCTTATTTCTGTAAAATCTAGTTCTAGTACCTCAAAGGGAGCTTGCCAGAAGCACTGATTAAAAATTCCCACATGGGTTAAATCCAGCAGATCCAGGTATAAGGTCAATGCACTACTATAAAGGCAATTTTTCTGAATTTTCTCTGGGTGCCTGACTGATTGATTTTCCTGCACCACCTGGCAGCTTATCTGCACCAAAGTAACCACAAAAAATGGTCTGAAATTAACTTAAACTAGGCCTGTAACTTCACTGACAAGGTCAACCTTTACCTTGACTAAGCCTGTCTGTCTTTTTGCATCTGTTATAACATATCATTGAAATGTCTGGGTAACTTCCCTTTTTCCTGAACCCTTGGGACACAAGTTAATGTGCCCGGGCATCAGCACAGGTAAATTTCTTCATTGTTATCATGTTCCTTGTTAACTGTTAATTATCCTGTACCCATATAAGTATGTCTCATGTAAACCACCTACATCCCTTCCTGGCAATTGTCCACAGTTTGGCTCAGATAAACTCACTAAAATTCTTTATATGTTTGGATGTTTTTACATTAACAATCTCCATGTCTGTACTTCTGTTTCCCGTGAATCTATTCCTCTTTCTCCCTCTCTCTCCTTTCACCTCCACCCCTTAATGATCTCCCTTCCTATTGCTAATTATTCTGGAACATATTTCTATCAGGGTCTGAGCCTTGACCTGCTGGCTTCTTATCACATTCTCTTGGTCTTAGAGAGTAGAAATCTATCTCTGTTGTCTTCTTCTGTCTGTTCACAACTGGCAAACTCTGGGTCTCTCCCTGTCCCTAAGTCAGTCGCTCCTCTATCCCCACTCTCCTTCAATGCTCCTTATCCAGTCCTGTCCCCATGCCCTCATCCCACTTCCTTCCCTATCACTTTTCCAATACCTAGGTAGTCAGGGAGGCGGTGCACTTCCCCAAATCTCCATGGATGGTGGTTTAGGGGAAAGTTGCCATGGAGACTATAGCTGACCTCAACTTAATAACGAAGGCCATGATTACTGCAGGACCCTTCTAATCCTCTGACAGGCCTGTTGGATAGGCAGCTGTACTGAAAAATTTGTTCTTTCCCCTACCACCTCTCCCCAGAGAAGTTTGAGCATGTCTCCAAGGGCACATGCCTGGATTAGAGGCAAGAAGTGCAAGAAAAGGCAGCCTGGAGTGTGACCTGATCTTTGGGAACAAAGCTACCAGGGGAAACAGGGGCTAGGGTTGGAGAACGGCCAGAAGGTGATCAGACTACAAGTGCACATGCCCAGGAGAGCAAATGCGACTCACTGAACTTGAAGAGCAGTAGCCTACCAGACTTGACTAACAAAACTATAAAGGTAAAGTGATTAAGAATTTCCAGATGGATCAAGAGAATGTTAAACTCCACAGATCCAGGTCCAAGGTCAGTGCACTGCAGGGGCTACTGTGTGGTGGGCTTTGCAAACACTCTGTGCAGATGAGGTGCACCCAGCAGTTCTCAGCAAAGGGTGGGGAGGATCTTGTTTCCCAAGTCATTCTTAATGTGGTCTGCCTGTGCTGAGAGAGGCTCTGAGACTTCTCTGGTACCGTGGGAGGGTGGTAATCTAGGAGGAGTTGCATCCCTGATCTCATCATGTCTCTTTCTAAGGGCAGCTGAGTCCATGCAGAGAGAAGTGGCCTCTTCTTCAATTCTGAATTGGTTCCCAGACCCTGCAGGAAACCAGACATTACCTCACTAATAGAGATGTAAATAGAACAAACAAGAAACCTGGTCAAACCTTAATGGAACTGTTTACTCACTGCTTGGGTGAGACATTGGTAGCTGAAGCAGATGCCTTCTTTAGTCTTATGTTAAGTATGAACTGTTTACTCACCACTGAGGTGAAACATTAGCTGCCCCTCTTTAGCCTTATGTTAAGTATGAACTCTTCACATATTGTTTAGGTGACACATTGGTAATTGAAAAAGCTTCCACACTTTTAGTCTTACATTAATTCTTGCTGGTTGGTTTTATTGTTGGAATTTCCTGACCTAAAGGACATGGATGTGTATCACTTGGCCCTAATAAAAGGGAAGACCAAAGCCAGAGCTGGTGGCGTCCTCTCCCTAGAGGTGGACTCCCGCCAGGCCCCCATGATTCCAAAAATTAATGCTTTTCCAGTCTCTCTTCATTTGTGTGTGGCCTTCTCTAGATGCTGAACCCTGACATGGGAACCCTGGACACGCAGGATATGAAAAGGATTCCCACAAAACCCCTGCCTCCTCTCTATCTTCCCTTGTCCACCACTACAGACTTGGAAGACATGGGTACTAAAAGCTATTCTTCAATACTTCTATTCCAAACCACCTGGTGTGAGAAGCTACCTTGTGCTGACTCAACTTTGAATGATAAAACAATGGCTGGAATCACCTCTCCCATTTTATAGATTGAAAACAGGCACAGAGAAGTTGAAATTCTTGCTTTAAATCACAGAGTTGGTGAGGTCAGAACTGAAACTCAAACCCTTGTGCACTGATATAAAGTCCACATGCTGTGCACCATAAGATGCTGCACCAACAGAAGCAACAAGGAGAGAGTGAGGGAGACCAGGACAGGCACAGGTACATGCATGGGCAGGTGATGGCACTCTTGTGCAGGCCCACACACAGACTCACTACCTCTGACATACATCTCTGAGGCTACAGAATTTTGAGGCAATCCTGGGAAGATCCAGGAGAAGACTCTAGCTGGAGATGAACTGCCTATTGGGAGAAAAGATCCCACTTTCCAGTGTGAGCCCCACCGCCCTGGGGACTGGAAGGTCCCGGAATGTAGGGAGCGGAAGATTTTGAGACAAACAGGCCCGGCCATAAACGGCCAGGTGTAAGCAGATGATAGATACGGATAAACTTTAGCAGAGACCGGCTTCCCGGAATGTAGACCAGACCTGACCACGAAGTGTTATTTTGAAATATACTTTGCAAATGTGACCTTTAGCTGCGTCAAGACAGAACAAAGAAGTAGTTAAGGTTTTTAGCTTTGTATTAGCCAATCAGGAGCTGCCAAGCCAACCTTCACCCCGCTGCGCGGGGTATAAAATATCGGCTTGACTGAAGATCGGGGCTCTCCGCCACGATTTGTGTTTGGACGGTGGAAGCCCTGGTTCGAATCAGCAAATAAATATTCCAAAACTTCAAATCTGTGTGGTGGTCCGTCTCGTGGTGGGCTGCGCTCTGTAACATCTAGGAGTACAGGGAATTCTCTTCCCTACTGAGTCTATCAAATCCAGCTCCTTGGGCAGGAACCTAAACTGATTTCAGATTTATGCCTTCCAGTAGCTGAGAGTACAAAATCTTGTGAAACCCTAGAATTCTCTGCTTTCAGTGATAAGGGGGAATGAGATATATAAGTTTCTGATTTGTATGGACACAAACTTTATTAAAACAAAGCCAAAGAAACCATGGAGGGGATTGGTTTTGGCATCCCATTAGCACTTAAACAATTGCTTGTTTATTTCATCTCTTCTCATGAGAGTGGAGGATTTGTATAAACAGTTAGTTCTGTACTAATTATAATCATTGTAGAGGATAAGGGAAAGTAGACTTCCTCTGAAATCCATTCATAGCTGGGGAATGAGGAACATAGTGATGACATTGGTCCTATTGTTGTTGAGATACGATTTAGGAACAATGATTCACTCACTCCCCCTGAAAGTCCTCTGGTGTGTGATGAGATGAGGCTTCTCTGTAAAGCCTCACCCACAGTTCCTACAAACATAAGGCTTCTCTCCTGAGTGTGTCCTCTGGTTTCTAATGAGACCTGAATTCTGTGTAAAGCCTTGCCCACACTCCCTGCAAACATGATTTCTTCCCTGACTGTGTCCTTTGATGTGTGATTAGATGTGACTTCTATAAAAAATCTTATCCACACATATCTACAAACATAGGGCTTCTCCCTTGTCTGTGTCCTGTGGTGTTTGATGAGACCTGATTTATCTGTAAATCCTTGACAACACTCGCTGCAAGTATAAGATTTATCTGGTGTATGATAAGATGTGTCTTCATATAAAACCTTACTCACACTCCCTGAAAACTTAAGGTTTCTCTCCTGAATATTTTCTCTAATGTGTGATAAGATTTGACTTCTGCGTAAAATTTTTTCCCACACTCCCTGTAAAGGTTTTGTCCTCTGAGTGTGACCTTTCATGTGTGATGAGATGTGACTTCTTTAAAAAAAAAAAAAAAAAAAAAAAGCCTCCCCAACACTCCCTGCAAACAAAGGGCTTCTCTCCTCAGAGTGTCCTCTGGTATATGTTTGATATGTGACCCATCTTCGAAGCCTTGCTCACACCTGCCAGACCTGATTGTTAAAATTTTTGACACTCACCTACCACAAATAATTTGCCCATGTTCTTTAGATTCAAGTTCTGGCCTCTGCTGGACTCTTCCTTCATTATTCTCTCATAGAGCTCTCAATAGAGGTTTGAAAGGGCTTTTGAAATTATCTTCTGCCTGATCCTTTTAGGCAAAGGTTTGGAACTTTTTTTGACCTCCTGATCTTCAGCTTTGTCATTCCAGCCATGTGTACTAATATGTATCTGCTGCTGATTCTGATCCTCAGAGCCAGGCTCCTCTGACCAGAGGTGTTTTTTTGCTGATGTTCCTGGAGGTGTTTTATTGGAGATGTTCCTGGAAAAATAGAGATTGCATTTCAGATGTTGACCAATAAATGTCTCACTGGAGAAGGCCATAGCAGGAGGGACAGGAGTGGATGTCTGGCTTTGGTTCTGCTGGAAGGAGAAAGGTTTGATCAGGGCAGGTGTTGACAAGGCTGCCTATACCGTACATTTTCTCTCTTGGTAAGACTTGATCACAAATCATTCTTATTGTGTTGACAATGCAAGCTTTGTCTCCAACAAAGTGTTCTCTTACAGTCTACTTTATTCATCTTATGTACTACATCTTCTTCAGAAATTCAGAAAGCCCATATCAAGGATTTTCTACATATGGCCAGACTAAGGACTTTCAAGGGGCAATAGAGGCTATTTATATCTTGTGTGGATGGAATTACAGTGACCTTTACTAATACATGTATTTTCCAAGTCATGCTGAAAGAGAAAAATCACAAGCCCAGCCAGTATGTTCAGTGCTTGAGCATCAACCCATGCTCCAGGAGGTCAACAGTTCTATTCTGATCAGGATACATACTCAGGTTTCTGGCTCAAACCCCATCAGGGGGCTTGCAGGGCTCAGCAGATTGATGTTGATGTTTCTATATATCTCTCCCTGCCCCATCATTTTTCTCAACAATAATAAAAACATTAAAAGAGAGACAGAGACAGGCTGAGAGAAATCACAGTAGCAATTAGAAATAGCTCTTTTCTCAACTTATCCCAAATCATAAGATGAAAATATGTCCTTCTTTAAGCCTTACTTGATTTTATTTAGTTTTATCCCATTTTAAATATAATAGGAAGTCCTGTTTCAAAATGTTTCCCTAACGTTTTTTCTTATACTCCTGACTCCTATCCCAACCAACTGCCATCTTTCTCACTTGGAAATAAAGTAATCTCAGAGATAATTCTATAGTGAAATTTATTTTCCCCAAATAATTTTGTTTAAAATATATTTACTGATTTCAGAGAGGAAGGGAGAGGGAAAGAGACAGAAATGTTAATGATAAGAAAGAATCATTGATTGGCTGTCTCCTGCATGAGCCACAGTGGGGACTGAACCCCAATCCTACCATGCACCATGCCTGGAATCAAACTGTGACCTCTGATCATAGGTCAATACTCAATCTCTGAGCATTAAACTTAACAAAGCATAATTATAGAACAGAGAAAATGCTATTCTGCAGCTGAAAAATGCTCAGTTATCCTAACTCACTCAGGAACATCCCCAGTACCTCAGCTTGGATCACAGGCACTGTTTTTCCCAGGCTGCTAGGGATCTACCAACCTCTGTTCATGGGTTCTAAACCGAGATTGAGATCTGCGTAGTCCTCAGCCAGCTTTCCCTTCCAGCATAGGCTTTTCCCTCTTCCCAGACCCTGTACACACAGGTGTTTTTGTAAATAATTCATCCTGAGAGAGCCATTCTCTGACAATTTAAATAACTGAATCATCCTCCTCACAGGCATTTATCCTGGATCAGTTTTCTTCAAACCACTAATCACTGTGTAATTTTATGCACATGCATACATGTGTGCCTAGGTTTTCCTCCTTCACCAACCTGCTGCTCAAGAGCAGTAATTCTGATCATCCTGTTAATCTGTATTATAGTTTCCAGATCCTGTGTGGCACAGAGTAGGACCTCACATGAAAAGTCACCAAAATAATGAATGAATGCATGTTAACACACACCATTTCATTTAGAAGTATGGAACAGGTTAGGAAGAAAGAGCTAGAAGTGTAAAAAAAAATACATACATATATAATATATATATATATGTTATATATATATATATATATATGTATGCCTTGGTGAGAGAGCTGGAAAGTGCTTGAAAACTTATTTTTCTCAAGCCTTTAAGTACTACATGATGCTGTGTATTTTGCATATGAAGCATTTTAAAAGGCAAAACAAAAATTAGGACTCACAGTGTGGCTCATCCAATGGTTTAGCATTGTTCCATGAATCCAGAGGTATCCACTTTGATTCCAGGGTAGGTATATGCCTGGGCTTGATATCTTGTGGGGGCATAAATATTTCCTGTGGGTAACTTAAATACTCCTTAAAACAATATAGGAAAAGTATTCACTCCCACTTGTGTGGCTCATGGGTTGAGTGTCAACCTATGAACCAAGAGGCCACACTTTAATCCTGGTCTGGTCAGGAAAATATCTGGTTGTTGGCTTGATTCCCATAGAGAGATGTTCAAAGCAGATGATCAATGATTCTCTCTCATCTTTGATGTTTCTTACTCTGTTTTTTCTTCTCCCTCCCTCTCTGAAATCAATAAGATATATTAAAACAACATCAACAGCTATCAATTTTGATCTCAGTTTTGTTTCTACATATTTTTAGAAACACTTGCCCCATCTCTGTGTACCACATTTTCCTCTGTTTTTGGTTCTCTGTAAAATCTTGTGGTCCAACCAGTGTGGATCAGTAGTGAGTTTGGACCCATGGACTAGGACTTTAGGATTTGGTTCCCGTCATGGCACAGGCATCCATTGCAGACTCTATTTCTGATGAGTCTATCTTTCTTTCCGTCTCCCTTCCTTTCAGAAATATATAAAAAAGGAGTCTAAAACCTTGTGTTTTGGTAGGTTTAGATAGCAGCAAAACAATGGTTCCCATCCTTGTGCCACCAGACACAAAGGGCATGCGGTTAGCAGTTTAACTTTACCCTTAAACTTTATCTACTGGTTGACCACAACCAGTATGCCCATAAATCCTAATAAACTCCTATTTTTCACAACCAGTACTCTGGGTTATTTCTCTGGAATCCATGAAAACATCCTGAGGTTTTCTGGGACATCAGCATTTTGCAGAACAATACAAAATCCAGATATATACCTTCAGATGGTCCTTACTTGGCTATGAATTAGACCCCCAGGGACATGAAAAACACATGTTGCAATCCTATCTAATAAGAGGGTAATATGCAAATTTGACCATACCTACCAGCCATGCCCCACCAGCCTATCAGGAGCAAATTATGCAAATAAACCCCAAACAAGATGGCTGCTGCCACGGAGAGCAGGAGGGAGGCTTGGGTTTCCCCGCAATGGAGGAAGCCAAGCTTTCTGCCAGTCTTTGCCAGTCTAGGCCTCAAAGTTTCAATTATAAAAGAGACATAATCCAAAGGCAGCCATGGAGCTGGAGAGAGAAGAGGCTAGAGTTGCTGGGGTGATGGAAGAAACTAAATTTCTGCAGCCCTAGTGCCTAGCCCTCCACTGTAGGCTACAAAGTTTCAAACAGAAATACCTGTCACCATGGAGTGAGCAGAAGGCTTGGCTGTGCTCTAGGCTACAAAGTTTCAATTGCAGAATATAAATTAATTTCAGATCCCAACGCCTCTGTTTGGGTTGCTGGGGGGCGTGGACGGCCTGCAAACCACCACAAATGCCTCTCGCCCAGGCTGCCCCACACCCTCAGGGATCCTCCACCCTGACCCAGGACAACCTTCAGGGCAAACAAGCCAGCCCTCACCCATACATCAGGCTTCTGTCCTATCTAATAAAAGAATAATACACAGATTGACCATCAGCTCAACACACAAGAGGGCTGCCCCATGTGGTCAAAGATCCTGCCCCCGTGTCAACCCAGAGGCCACCACAAGATGGCCAGCAGGGAGGGGCCATTTGGAGGTTCAAGCCTGCAAAGGAGGGCAGTTGTAGTCCATCAGGCCATCAGGAGAGGGCAGTTGGGAGGGACGAGGCCACAAGGGAGGGTAGTTGGGGGCTATCAATCCTGTAGGGAGGACAGTTAGGGGTGGTCAGGCTTGGCAGAAGAGGGAAGTTGGGAGCAAAGAGGCTGGCAGGGTAGCAGTTAGACATCAATCAGGCTGGCAGGGTAGTGGTTAGGGGGTGAGCAGGCTGACAGGAAGAAGCGGTTAGGGGCAATCAGGGAGGCAGGCGAGCATTTTAGAGGCAACAGTCCTGCATTGTGAAAAGGATGTTCGACTACCCATTTAGGCCCTATCCCCTTCAGGCCTAAATGGGCGTTGGACATCCTTGAGGGGTCCCAGATTGGAGAGGATGCAAGCTGGTTGATGGACCCCACACCTACCCCTGTGCACAAATTTTGTGCACCGGGCCTCTAGTTTTTATAATAAAGGCATAGAATGACTATCCTATATAATAAAAAGCTATCAGTAGAAATTGGGTAAATTATGCATAGCCTTACCACTTTCTAGACTGTTATGAAAATGCACATTAACTTTAATAGGATAAAGGCTTTTCAGCATAAATATGAGGTAATGTAACCTATATCTGACCCATTTGAATTTTCAGTCTTTTGTTTTATTTTGCCTTACGTAAAATATCATTTACAAAAAAAAAAAAAACTTACAGTATCTTGTTTATACATTTTAAGGTATCTCGTGTACTTTTGGAAATAGGGTATGGAATAAATATAAACTTATACCATTTTTTAAGCTGTAATTTATTAGTGTAAGCCTTCTCCCACAATATTCTTGAGGCAATGGCATACCTGAATAGTATAACAGCCTTAATAACAACATGACATTTAGAAAGGCCCAACATGTGACTTCTTCCTAGATATTAGAAAACATTAGAAAAGAAGGATGGCAAGTATATGACAAATGAAGAATATACATAAGTTGAAGGGTTCTTTCAGTTTTTAGAGAATTAGACAATTCTTGTTTTCTAATATCCTTCTCCAGTAAAGGGAACTATTCTCACTTTCAAATTGAGAATGCATAAAGATCTGGGTGAGAGAGGTACAGGGGTAAGTTAATGTACCAGAAATCAAGAAAGTGCATAAAGAACAATGAGGGCATTGAAGAAATCCTACTGTTTCAACTCTAAGAAAATTAAATATCAAAACAACCTTCTGCTTACAATGGATGTGAACACATTGAACAACGTAAAAAGTTTAAGGAATCTCAAAGGAGAGAGAAGAGGAGGGATAAAGGAGGTTTACTTATTGAGAGAGTTTTGATGAGAAAAAACATGTAATTGATATAATATTTAAAAATATCCTTTGCAATCACATATATAATTAATTCAGGAAAAAAATTAACAATGGGTGATAAAGCCATATGTACAAGTTCATCGATAAGTGAAGATTAGCAAATTTATTTCTCTATTTCTTCTTATTGATTCAGTCCCTTTAACATTTCTTGCATTGTTGGCTTGTGGTAATAAACTCTCTTAGTCTTTTATGTCTGTGAAGCTCCTGATTCCACCTTCAATGTGAATGAGAGTCTCTCGGGGAATAGTATTCTGGATTCAGTCCCTTGGTTTGCATACACTTTTATATTTTATTCCATTCCCTTCTGGCCTTATGTTTTCTGATGGGAGATACCTTGTAGATAAATTTCTGTAACCCTATGGCACTCTTTAAGATTATTACTTTGTTGTTGATGTTTGCCTATCCTATCAAAAAAAAGAGTAATATGCAAATTTGACCGTAACTTTACCACACCAACAAGCCACACCTACCACCAATCAGGAGCAGATTAGCAAATAAACACTAACCAAGAGGGCTGCCACATTGAGAGCAGGAGGAAGGCTTGGGTTTCCCCAGCAATAGAGGAAGCCAAACTTTCGCCTGCCATTGTGGGCCTAGCCTCCACTCAATGTTACGTTTTCAATTATAAAAGATGCAGAAATGGTGGCAGCCACTGAGCTGAAGAGAACAGAGGCTTGGGTTTCCCTGGCAATGAAAGAAGCTAAGTTTCAGCCTGCCATTGCTGACCTAGGCCTCCACTCTAGGTTGCAAAGTTTCAACAGAAATGACTGCCACCCTGGAGCGAGCAGAAGGCTTGGCTCTGCTCCAGGCTACAAAGTTTCAATTGTAGACATAGATAAATCCCAGATACCAGAGCCTCCACTTGGGTTTTCTAGTAGGCGTGGCTGGCCTGCAAACCTCCACAGGCCCCTTCCTCAGGGCCATCCCTCACCCCAGGGGGAACCCCCACCCTGATCTGGGACACTCTTCAGGGGCAAACCAGCGGCCCCCACCCAGTGCACCAGGCCTCTATCCTATCTAATAAAAGAGTAATACGCATATAGACCATCACTCCAACACACAAGAGGGCTGCCCCCATGTGGTCAAAGATCCTGCCCCCATGTTGACACAAGATGGCCAACACACGATGGCCAGCAGGGGGAGGGCCATTAGGAGTGTTACCAGGCCCTGCAAGGGAGGGCAGTTGTGGGAGATTAGGCCAGCAGGGGGCAGTTGGAGGGACCAGTCTGCAGGGAGGGCAGTTGGGGGTGATCAAGCCCTGCAGGGAGGGCTGTTAGGCATGACCAGGCCAGCAGAGAAGGGAAGTTGGGGGCAAACAGGCTGACAGGGGGAGCAGTTAACATCAATCAGGCTGGCAGAGTAGTGATTAGGATGTGATCAGGCTGGCAGGCAGAAGCGGTTAGGGGCAATCAGGGAGGCAGGGCAGGAGAGCGGTTTTGAAGCTAGCAGTCCCAGGATTGGTGAAAAGGATGTCTGACTGTCCATTAGGCCCCAATCCTGCTGGGAATGGCCTAAATGGGTAGTCTGACATCCCTCTTAGGTGTCTCAGATTAGAGAGGGTGCAGACTGGACTAAGGGACATCTCCTGCCCCCTGTGTAGAAATTTCATGCACCGGGCCTCTAGTTTTAATTATGATGTGTCTTGGGAGTGTCTTTTTGAGTTCATCTTGTTTGGAACTCTATGTTCTTTTTGGACTTGCTTTTTTTTCCCTTACCAATATCAGGGCAAAGTTTTCTGTCATTTATTCTTAAAACAGGGCTTTCTATTTCTTGCTCATCTTCCTCTCCTTCTAGTCCCCACTTATGGGGTTGTTTTGTTTTGCATTGTGTAAAAGCTTCCTTAAGCTGACCTCTTACCACAAGTTTCCTTTGCCAGTTGTTACTGTGTTTATTGTGTTTTTTCCTACTTTGTCTTCTAATTAGCTGATGTGAGACTCAAACCTTTTCTCACCTATGGTTTAAGTCTTCCAAGCGTGTTCTTTATGATGCTATACAAGAGACCTGGTGCACAAAATTGGAGGGTGTCTCTCATCTGGGCCTGAAACCTCTCCAATCGGGGATCTTTCGAGGGATGTCCAACTGCTTGTTTAGGCCCACTCCCAGTAAGATAGGGACTAAATGGGCATTGAACATGTCGTTCACAATCCAGACTGCTGCTCCCAGTTGCTCACCTGCCTGCCCTTCCTGATTGCCCTTAACTGCTTCTGCCTGCCAGCCTGATTGATCCCTTACTGCTCCCCTTTCAACCTTTTGCCATAATTGCCTTCCCCTGCAGGCCTGGTCACCCAACTGCCCACTCCTGCAGGACTTGATCACCACTAAATGCCCTCTCCTACAGGCCTAGGCCCCCAACTGCTCTCCTCTGCAGGCCTGGCTACCCCACCCCCCACTTCCATTCCTTGTCCACCCCCAACTTCCTTCCTCTGCCGACTTGTCACCTCCAACTGCCCTCCCCTGCAGCCTTGCTTTGTTCCCAAATTGCCCTTCCTTGCAGGCATGGTTCCTCCCAACAGCCCTGGCCACCTTGTGGTGGTCATCTTGTTCTACATTGGGACAGGAACTTTGACCACAAGGGGCAGCCATCTTGTGGTTGAGTGATGGTCAATCTGCATATTACTCTTTTATTCGATAGGATTATTCTTCCTTTCCTCTTGGCCCCTTTTCATGTTGATGACTCTCTCATTCAGCACTTTAAATTCTTAATTGAGTTGTATTTGTCATCCAGCATTTGAGCATCCTTATAAACATTGCTCTGAATCTTTCTCTGACATTCTGCTTTGCCTATATTTCACTCATTAATCCTCTTTCCTGGCGATTCCTCCTTTCTTTCCTTCAGGGATGTTTTGTTTGTTGCTTGCTGTTTTTTGTCTCCCATTTATTGTTCTAATGCTATGATCATTTGCTGTTCCTTAGATCCAATTGTTTTGCTACCCTGGTTCTTTTGGAGAGTGGTACTAGAGTGTGATATCTCAGGTTCCTTGGGCTTGGTGATCTAGTGAGCTCCCTACTTGAGCTATTTGAGTTCCCTTAATGTGGTTGGACTCTTTGAATGTTAGTTTCTTATTGGTGGATAAAATTTTCATCACGGGTTGGCAATGTGACATGCCTCCAGCTTCATTGTTCAGGTTTGGATATGACTGTGGTTCCAGCTCTGTGGCAAAGGTTGTCAGAGCCTCACTGATATGTATCACCCCAGAGTTCACAGTTGGAAGGAAGGGATTCTCAGGGCCTGAGGCTCCAGTAATGTGACTTTGGCCAGAGTGTTGTGACTTCCCCTGGCTTGAGCAGCACTCTACAACTCACTGAAAGGGCCACTGAGCCTATGGCAATGGGGAGCAGGTGTCTCTGGTTGAGGCAGTGGGGACTCTGGGCAAAGTGATTTCCCTCTCTGAACCACAAGGCATTTCAGGATCCAACAGCTGTTGGGATGTGGGAATCTCAGCTCTCTGGCTGAAATAATGTGACATTTTTCAGGGAGGCAAGTTCCTCAGTAATTCACAGAGCTGTCCAAAATTAGGCAGCTAGAAAGGGATGCCATGTATCCTACTGAGGGAGCCATGTGCCCCTTTTTGAAGAGGCTCATGCCCATGGCAGTACACCTAGGGTCCTAGTGCCGTCTGCTGGGGGGTGTGATATAGTGAGTCCCACACACTAGAATTGGAGCCATTGTGGTGTGCCACCAGCCATATGGAGAAAAGTCTCAGTTTCTTCTTTGGGGAGTGCTCCCTTAGTTGGATATGCATGCCCAGTGGCTGCTTACAGAGGCACCCAGAGCATCTGCTGGACAGTGGCTCAGAAGTCCTTGCACTGGATGAGGCACTAACAGGAGAATTGGACGCCCAGTGTACCTTGTGGCTGTTCTGAGAAAGACCTTGGGACACCCGCCAAGGCCAATGGGCTCAGGGGCCTGTGCACTGGACCAGTGTAACTGCAATGACTCGAGGCCAGCAGCTGAGAGTGGAAAGCCCCAGTTTCTACTGTGAGGCCTTGACCTGAGATTGGATATAAGTGTGCCTAGTGGCAGCTCGCAGAGGCACCCAGGGAGTTGACTGCTGAGACAATATCCTCAGGGGAGCCTACATGCTAAAATCATGCAACACAGTGTCTGATGTCTATGGTAGGCATCCATGAAGGAGGAAGTTCAAATTTCTACTGCTGAAACTGTGTGCCCATGTTGAATATGAGCATGCCAGCTGAGCTGGTGTTCAAGGAGGCACTCAGGAGCTGCTTATAGGGGTATCAGGCTCACGAGGCCTGTGTGCAACTGTGTGTTCAGAGGTCAGTGGCCAGGGTTAGGGAGATGTCCCAATTTTTGATCTGCTTTGTGCCCTAGTTGAAATTAATGCTTGGCCAGTGTGTGCTCACTAAGAAGCCTTTGTCGGGGTGGTGGGGCTCGGAAGGCCTGCCCTCTGGAAAAGGCATGACTAAGGTGTCTTGAGGTTGGCAGCTGAGGGGGTGGGAAGAATCAAGTTTTTGCAGCTGAGGTCTTGTTCCCTGGTTGGATTTGTGAATGCCCAGTGGCAGCTTACTAAGGCACCTGGAAGCCATTTGCCAGGGCAGCACACTCAGCAGGACCCTTGCATTGAAGCCAAGTGACTGAGGTGTCTATGGGTAGGGCATCCAGAATGGGCTGTAAGTCCTGAATTTCTATTTCAGGGCTGAGAAACCCTTGTTTGGATACAAGTGCACCGGGCACCCAAAAGCTGCCTTTGGTGCAGTGGTGTCAAGAGGCCTGTATGCTGAAAAAGTATGACTGTGGTCTCAGAGGGCCAGCAGCTGTGAGTTGGGTAGACTCAGTTTTTGCTGCTGTGCCCTTGTTTGAATTTGCATGCACCCAGTGATAGTTCATAGAGGTAGCCCAGGGCTGTTTGCTAGGGTGGTATGCTCAGAGAGGACCTTGCACTGAAGTCCTGTGATTAAGGAGTCTGTGAACAGGTATCCAGAAAGAGGGATTCAGAATTTCTATTTCTGGGACAGTGAGCACTTTTTTTGATAAGAGTGTGCCCAGTAGGGTCTCACAGAAGCACCCAAGAGCTGCCTTTGACGCCTTGGGCTCAGGAGGCTTGTGCACTAGAAAGCATTGCTGTGGTGTATAGAGGTTGGAGCTATGAAGTGGGAAAACTCAGTTATTACTGCTGTGCCCTTGGCTGAATTTGAGTATGCCTGGGGCCAATTGTTAAGGTGTGCACTCAAATAGCCACTTCCTGAGAGCGTAGCCGAGGTATTTCTGGGAAGGCAGCCAGGAGTGGGGGTAGTCTGTATTTTTATTGCTACGGGCCTTAAGCCCATGGTTGGGTTTGTTTCGCCCAGTGGTGGTGTGCTCAAGCACCCAGAGAAGGCCTGGTACTGAATCCATATGACTGAGGTGGCTGTGGGAAAGTATCCAGGAAGGGGGTAATCCAGAATTTCTACTGCCTGAGCAGTGGACCCTTTTTTGGGTAAGAGTGGTGCTTCATGATGGGCACCTACCCGCTGACTGAAGTGGTATACCAGGGCAGCCAGTGCACTTGAAAAGCAGGACCATGGCACTGGAGAAGAGTGACTGTGGAGTCAGGAGTTAAATTACTGAGGAGGGGGGTAAGTTGCAGTTACTGCTGCAAGACGATGTACCCTTGGAGGTGGAGGTCCCAGGGTCACGTGACTGCTGGTAGGGCAGCAGGATTGGTGGCTGGTGTGGTTGCCAGGTCACAGTGTCCAAAGCCTGTCTGGGTGGTGGTGTTGATCAGTTCTGAGAAGAGGCTCTCTCCTTCAAGATGGCATGGGCTCCATGCACATGCCAGAAACCAACATTCCTAGGGAATGCCCACAGTGTGGGAGTCTTATCCTGTCCAGTAAGCCCTGTCTGCCAGTCCTTGTTGCTCCTGCTGGATTTAACCATCCCTCACTCACACAAACACACCACCACATCCATACACTCTCTAACACCCTCACTCACACACTCCTCCTTTAACTCCATCCAGTGTGCCGCTATTTCCCTCTCTGATTGATTTTTTTGTATACCAAGTCTTCTAATCACAGATAGTACCTTTAGCTTCTTCTAATCTATTGTATTCATCCAATGTTTTTATTATTAATGCTATGTTATTCTTCCTTTCTGGACTTCTCAGTTTTCATTGTTTCTATATCTTTTCTCATGCTATGATCATCTTGAAATTATTACCCTTATCAATATGTGATACATTTCTTATCTCCATTTCATTTAGCTTTTCTTCTAAAGAGTTTTCTTGGTCTTTCCATAAGGCTTGTATTTTTGTACCCATTTTTGCTGTCATTTTGCTTTGTGTCTATGTATTGGTATTTATTGCCACAGGACCCAATCTCTACCCTTTGATGGTGGAACCTATGACAATGCCTTGTCAGCACTGACATGCATAGCTACTTTCAAATGACACACAGTTTCATGTCAGACGCATACAGAGAAGTATGGAGCCACATGCCAAGAACGGAATTTTAATCCCCTACTACTGCACAACCATGTGCAGTAGCCGAGGATGAAAACAATTGCTGTAGTGTAGTCTTAGACCTCTGAGTCGGAGGTACGATATGGCCCAAACAACAAAACTCCAGCACAGAGCATCTGTTCTCGAACTTTTGGTTAGGCCTGTATGGGATCTATGACCTCACTTCCAGCTGGCAGAACAGGGAGCAGCGGATGGCCACTGGGGACTCATTTCTGGGGGCCCTGTGATCCCAGCAACCACATAACCACAGCAACCATCATCCAATCTACTATTCTGGGATATTGTGGATTTCTAGTTGACCATCACTCTTGTGTGTTGGAGTGGTGGTCATTTGCATATTACTCTTTTATTAGATAGGGTGCTGTGTCTCCAATCTCATTACAGTGGTCTTTTTTGATAAGTGTGTTTAGGGCTTAAAGACGTAATATCTTATCATTTCAGTTTCTGCTTCAGGAATGTTCTTTGTGTAAGTTAATAATTTCTCCTGTTTATTTTAGTTTTAAATGCTATTTATTTGCTCATAAGTGGTACTGGTTTTCAGGCTATCTAACTATGAAGATAAATCTTGTGGTATTCTGATAAAATACAGCAATTAAACTGCCATGTGGTTACTAATTCTTTGAAGGCAAATTAGCCCTAGCAGATTCTGGGACTAGCTAACTTCTTCCTTTGGTGTCCTGATTATGTGCTTAATTGATTTGTAAACTGCTCTGGTCTTAAGGCTTCCCACTGATTGTTTTGAAAATTGGGCCACTTTAGGAGTGACTGTTTTCAGACACTGCCTGTAATTGGCCTTAGGCTACCTATCTGGAGCTACAAGTGATTTGCAATTTTGTCTGCCTCTGCTGAACCAGAGTGTAGATACTACCTCCCTACAACTGTGGATGGTTATCAAGCATCTGCCCCTGAGACATGCCAGAACATTGAACCACTAATCAGAGTGTGCCAAGTGCCCTGGGTCCCTCCCCTTCTTGTTCCATCCCAACACCTTCCTATTCCTCCCCACAAAAGGTGTCTTCTCACTGCTGCAATTCCCCAGTCTGCGAGGCAGTCCAGAGGGTCCCTTCCTCCTTCTCCTCCTCTCCTCTAATCCTGGTTTCTCACCTCCTCCATAATACTCTCCCCTTTTAAATGTCTTGGTCTCTGACTCCCATCTCCCACACCTTGGACCTTACATCTGGTGCTGAACCTGGGTGGATGAGTGTATGGTGGTCCAGATGCCCCCCAACAAGACGGCACTGGTGCGGGACCCTCACACTCCTCCTGGCTCGGTAGCATCAATGGTAAGTCCCCACCCTGTGCTAATCCCTTGTGGTTTTTCCCCCGAAAAACCCTGGGTCTCTGTCTGTAAAATGTGGCCGCATCAGAGATTGCCCTTTGGGTCCCTCCAGGAGCGATTCCAAAAGTAGGAAGGCAGCAAAGATGTCCATGCCTTCCTTGCGTTCACTGGCCTTTGGACTCACTCCAGACCCCTGAAAGTAGGGGATACATCCCCTGCTGTTCTTGAGGTCCCTGTTTTGTCAGTCTGACTCAAGATTGGGACGCTGGTCCTTGAGCCTCTGCAACCTGACCGCAGGAAATTGGAAGGGGCAATCAAAAACTCTGCACTTGATCCAAAGACACATCCGGGGTGTCTCCTCAACCAATCTGGCTATTTCAGTAATGTGGCATGACCTGGGTCTAGATGCCAAAACCTGGACTTAGCATCCTCACTGACTTTAGAAATTTCTGCTAGAAAGCCAGGAAGTGGCCTGAGGTCCCACAAGTCCAGCATCTGGCCCCTTGCCCCTCTATCTGCTCCTTCTTTCCACATCCCAGTTCTCCTAATCCCATTGGAATCCTCTCAAACTGCCTCCCTCTCTGTGCTGACTGTCCTCTGACTCTTTTGGCCCAGCTGCTCTCTTATTTCCACCTCTCCCATTCCTGCTACCCCACCTTCTGCTCCTTCTCTTCCTCCTCCTCCTCCTTTGCTGCAGCCATCTCTTTTCCCCCCACTCTCCCCAGTGGTGGCTGCTGCCACTACGGGAACCACCATTGCTGCCTCCAGCCACACATAAAGGCCGAGACATCCCAGAGACATTGAACAACCAATAACATGTGCTGAGTGCCTTGGGTCCCACCCTTTCCATTAGCCCTGGGCCCAACCTTTTCCTGTTCCTTCCCCTTAAATGTGTCTTCACTGTGGCATGTGTTACCTTCTTTCCCTGCTGCGAGGCAGTCTGGTCTGGCTGGGTCCCCTTTCCTCTTTTCTCCTTCTCCACTAATCCTGGTTTTTCCCTACTTCCTCTGTAATAACTGACCCTCCTTTAAAATGGTCTTGGTCTTTGGCTTCCATCTCCCACACATGAAACCTTACACAGAATTATTAGGGAGAAGCCAGAGTGTAACAAAGCTTTCTCTATTAGGATGAACCACCCTTAATCCCGCCTGCTTCAACTTGGTTGGCTGGAATAGTCTATCCTATCTAATAAAAAAGTATATGCAAATTGACTGTACCTCCAATCAAGCCACACCCACCAGTCAATCAGGAGCAAATAAATCCAATCAAGATGATGGGTGAACCCTTCCCCCTGCTTGCCAAAAGCCAAGCCATGGGGGCGGTGCTTCAGGCGGCAGGGTCTGAATAACAGCCCCAGACCCAGCAGGAGATCTGGTCCCCCACCGCCCGAAGCCCAGACATGGCAACAAGGGCTTGGGGTAGCAGGGGCAAGATTGCAGCTCCGGAGGACAGTGGGCAGTGCCTGACTCCATATGCCAGCAGAGTCCAGTTGCCACTAGGGATGGGCAGGGTAGACCGGCTGCTCATGGCATTGCCCAGTGGGACAAGGCCAAGATCAGTAGCAGGGCAGGCAGAGGAGGGTGAGGTGGCTACACTGACTCCACCAACGGGGGCCAGGGTCACCATCAGGGATGTGTGGTTAGGCAGAGGTAGCCAGGGTCTCTGGGATCACTGTATGCCCCAGGGGAGGCCTTGCACACAGGTAGAGCAGACCAGGGTTGAACATTTTAATGAAAAATGGGATGAATGTGCTCCCCCCCACCCCCGTCCCTGGGATGGAGGGGGCAGTGGGGCAGTTACAGGCACCAGACTTGAAAGGGGATGGGAACAACCTGCAGGCATGCGACCAGGAAGAGGTGCTGAACATGATGAGGCAGAGGGCTGGCTGATGGAGCTACGCAAAGGTGCAGATGAGGTGGCTCTTGCTGCCTGAGCTTGGAATGCATCGACACTCTGATGGACTAAATCGCCTTTCTGAAGAAGGGGCATGAAGAGGAGATTGCTGAGTTGCAGGCACAAATCCAGTGTGCTCATATCTCCATGGAGATGGATGTGTTCTCCAAGTCCAACCCCTCTGGCTGGCTGATTCAAGAACATCTGCACCCAGTATGAGAAACTGGCTGCCAAGAACAGGCAGAATGCTGAAGAATGGTACAAGAGCCACTTCACCATGCTGACGGAGAGCACTGTCAAGAACATCTACGGGGTCTGCACAGCCAATGAGGAGGTGTCTGAAAACTGCTGCCTGCTCAAGGCCAAGACCCTGGAGATGGAAGCATTGCCAGGGCATGAACTAAGCTCTGGGAAAGCAACTGGAAGAGCTGGAGGACAAGCAGAACTCATGTGTTAGTGTTATGCAGGACATAATGAACAAATTAGAAAATGAGTTGAGAACTACAAAGAGTGAAATGGCATGAATTTTTTAAAAAATTGCAGGTCTTCTTCATTGTGGCTTTGGACATTGACATTGCCCCTTACAGGAAACTCTTGAAAGGTGAGGAGACCTGGCTCAGTTTCACAAGCGTGGGAAACATAGCTAGTGGCTACTCCCACAGTTCCCAGGTCTTTGGTCAATCTGCCTATGGTGGTTTACAGACAAGCTTCTACTTGATGTCCATTGGCTCCTTTCCTTCTTAATACACCAGCCACTTCCAGAAGGAGCAGGTCAAGGTGAAGAAGACCATGAAGGCTTCAAAAGCCAAGGAAGCTAAGAATGAACCCTCCTCTAAAGGAGAAGCTGAAGAGGAAGAAAAGGACAGGAAGTGGCTGAAAAGGAGGAAGGAGAGGAAGAGGAAGAAAGTGCCAAGGAAGAATTTGAGGATGCAAAGGAAGAAGAGGAAGAAGGTGAAGGTAAAGGAGAAGATGTCCAAAAAGCTGAGGATGAGAAGAAAGATTAAGTGCTTAGGAGGAGTCAAGCAACCAAGAAAAGATTGACCCCCCCCCTTTTCTCTTAGTTATTTCAGGAGTAATCATCCTGAAAACAGGTCAACCCCATCACTAACCAAGGCAGTTGAGTTACCAACAGTGTATAAATTAAGACGTCAAACCAATCTAATAAAAAAAGTAATGTGCATATTGACCATACTTCTGTCAAGACATGCCCACAGCCACGCCATTAGCCAATCTAGGAGCAAATTATGCAAATAAATCCCAATCCAAAATGGCTGCGGCCACTGAGAGCAGGAGGGAACTTGGGTTTCCCCACAATGGAGGAAGCCACTCTTTCCAACTTCCCTTGCCAGCCTTTTGCCTCCACTCAAGACTACAAAGATTCAATTTTTAAAGATATATCCCAACAGAAGTGCAGCAGCCAAGAGCTGGAGAAAGCAAGCTAGTGTTGCCTGGGAGATGGAGAAGACAAGCATCTGCAGCCCCTGGCTGGTCTAGACCTCCACTCTAGGCTACAAAGATTCAATTATTGAAGGTAAATGTCCCAACATAAATATGGCTGCCACCATGGAGCTAGCAGAAGGCTTGGCTTCACTCCAGGCTACAAAGTTTTAATTGTAGAACATAAATTAATCCCAGATACCAAGGCCTCTGTGTGGGTCACTGGGAAGTGTGGCCGGCCTGCAAACTACCACAGGCCCCTCACCCAGGCCACCGCATACCTCAAGAAATCCCCCACCTTGACCTGGGATACTCTTCAGGGCAAACAAGCTGGCTCCCACCTATGCACCAGGCCTCTATCCTATCTAATAAAAGAGTAACTTGAAGATTAATCATCACTCCAACACACAAGAGGGCTGCCCCCATGTGGTCAAAAATTTTGCCCCCATGTGGACACAAGATGGCCACCATAAGATGGCCAGCAGGGGAGGGCCATTGGGAGGTTTCAGACCTGCACAAAAGGGCAATTGTACGCAATCAGGCCAGCATGGGTGGCTGTAGGAGGGACTAAGCCTGCAAGGGAGGGCAGTTGGGGTGACCAAGCCTTCAGGGGAGGGCAGTTAAGGGTGACCAGCCCAGCAGAGGAGGGAAGTTGGGGCAAACAGGCTTCCAGGGGAGGAGTTAGACATCTATCAGGCTGGCAGGGTAGTGGTTATGGGGTGATCAGGCTGGAAGGCAGAAGCAGTTAGGGGCAATCAGGGAGGCAGGCAGGTGAGCAGTTTGGAGATAGCAGTCCTGGATTGTAAGAAGGATGTCCAACGCCTGGGATCGAGCCTAAACAAGTCAGTTGGATATCCCTCTAGAGGATGCATATTGGAGAGAATGCAGACTGGACTGAAGGACATCCCCCACCTCCCGTACACAAATTTTGTGCACCAGGCCTCTAATATATATATAACATTCTGAGGTGACTGAGGTTGGACATTAAATGTTGTGCAATGACTTTTCTTCTTATCCATAGTATCTGTTTCCATTCAGAGTGGCTTCCTGTCTTGCTGCCAAGTCTCTGCATGGTCCATGCTATGAGTTCAGCATCTATGACATGTGAGTAATTCAGATGTTTACAATAAAAACACATGAATACATAAATTCACTGATGTTGATGTTAAACTTCATGGGGAAAAATAGTCCCTTTGAATCTTCGATGGTTTGAAATTAAAGACCTCAAATCATGTTAATAACAGTAAATAAAATTAACTGGATGATAAAAGAAATACATTAGGGGGCCAGGAAACATTCAAAGAACTGGGGAACAATTTCCAGATCAGGGTATATATTATTGCTATGAATACAGCTATTCCTATTACTTACGAACAGTGCATGTAATGTATTTTCATAGAGTAATTCTGTACATATGTTATAGTTATGGCCGTATATCATAGCCTTCTATATTAATATAAGGGTAATTTCTAATGAGACCATGAGATCTTCCAAATCCTTCTGGACAAAGCCATGAGGGTGGGGGCTAAGCAGAGACAGTTAGGGATGATCAGGCCAGGAGAGGGAGGCAATTGGAGTGATCAGGCTGGTGGTGGGGGCAGTTGGGGGCCAAGAGAAGGCTGGCAGAGGGGACCGGTTGGAGCAATTAGGCCAGCAGTCAGAGTGATTAGGAGTGATCAAGCAGTCAGGCAAGTGAGCGGTGAGGAGCCAGCAGTCCTGGAGCCAGCATTCTGACTGCCAGTTTAAGCCCAATACCACAGAGTCTCCGGTTGGAGAAGATGTAGGCCAGGCTGAGAGACAAACTGCCCCCCACCATGTGTGCATGAATTTTATGCACTGGGTCACTAGTCCATATTAATAAATGAGAAAGATGCAAATTGACCATACCTCCACAATGCCCACAAGCCACACCCACCAGCCAATGAGGAGTGAGTATAAAATTAATTCAACAAATGGCAGGTTAATATGCATATGCAAGTGTCAAGCACTACAGGAGGCAATGGTGGAAGTGGGTTGGGAACATCGCTGGCCACGGTAGGCATAACTGGCACACCTAGCCACCATGCTAATGAGGACCCAGAAACATCATCAGTCCTGGAGGAGTGGCCAAGCCCACCTAACCATGCCTGTGGTCCCTGGAAGTTCACAGGCATGGGGTTGCTGAGACCCATGGCCATGCTTCTAACCACAGATCCACAGCTTCATGGAGACTGACTCTACCAGGGCTACCAGCCACCCAGAGGCCATTTGCTAGGCCAGTGATCAGTAAACTGCAGTTCTCGAGCCACATGCAGTCCTTTGGCCCCTTGGTGTGACTCTTCTACAAAATACCATTGCCTGAGTGAGTCTATTTAAAGAAGTGGCATTTAAAGAAGTTTAAGTTTAAAAAATTTGGCTCTGTTGAACTAAGTGAGATTGCCGACCACTGGGCTAGGGCCACAAGGTGCCTGTTTAAGATATGACAATTAGAGGAGGTACAGCAGGAAATCCGGGAATGGGAGTGTGAGTGTTCAAGACTCTCTTCCTTTGGGGCTTTGTCATTTTTGGTCTTGGTTCTTTTCTTTAGGTCTTGGAGTGCAAGCACTGCAGGAGAGAGGGATAGATAAAGGCCAAAAGGAGTGACCCATGTGAGAGTGAAGACGTAGCAGATTGGAAGGCCTGACAGCGGGGCTGCCTGAGGGGTGGCTTCAGGGCGAGTGTCACTGCTTTTGGCAAAGCAGCAAGCCTGAGGTAAGAATTCCAAGGGGCACCGAGCAATCCTCACTGTCCCTCAATGAGGACACCCAACACTGGCTACGGAAACATTTGCAATTGTTTGCTGCAAACCTCTAACGTTCTGGCAAAGAACTGACCCTGTGTCCCTCTGGGTGGAGATACAGTTGTGAAGGCTCCCTGTACACGAAGTGCAGTTCCATAGCCAACCAGTTCCTTAGTTTCCTGGTTTGCAAAAATGAATTAGTAGTATCCCAATGCCTTCATTGAGCTTTGAGGGGCATATATATGAGCTTTGAGAAATATGTAAGGAAAATGAGGGAAGAAGAAAAAATAAAGAAAGAAAAGGAAAGGCAAACAACACAAAAGAAAGACTGGAAAAAATCTGTAAACCTGTCATTTAAATAGATAATACAGTCAATATTGTTGTATGATGGAATGATGCCAGGTGGTGTACTGGAAATATCAGGGCACACGTGTAAAGTATATGAGTGTCTAGCCACTATTCTGTAACTAATTGTAAAACCTCAAACTTAAAACATATTGAAAGTAATAAGTTATAATAGTGAAACTTTATAGAATTTCAAAGTTTAAATAAAGGTTTTAAAGAAAGGAAGGGAAATAATAAAAATAGTGTTTTCATTTTACCACTTTATTGTCTTTTTCAGTACATGAAAAAGACAGTTGTCTTTTAAGGTGCTTTATACTTTTTAAGTCATTTCTTATTTAATTTCAGGAAAAGTTAATTATTTCTTCAACTATTAAAGAAAGGAAATCTTGGTTTCTGACCCAATAATTCATCATCATTATTGAAAGCATGTAGTAAAATTTTTAGTTAAGGATCAAATCTATACTAAAAAAACCTTGGTATTATCAAGCCAGCAGGGGGAGAATAGAGAATAGTTTGGGGGCAATCAGGCCTACAGAGGAGCAGATAGGTGTTCCATCAGGCCAGCAAGGAAGCGTTAAGTGGCAATCAGGCAGGCGGGCAAGCATGTGGTTAAGAGCCAATGGTCCCAGATTATGAGAGGGATGTCCAACTGCTAGTTTAGGGGCCTGATTCCTTGTGTGGATAGGCCCAATTCCTAGCTTTGTACATCCATTGAGGGGTCCCAGATTGAAAAGGGTGTAGACTAGGCTGAGGATCACTCCCCCGCTGGGCCACGAGTAGTGTTATAAGCCTTTTCCAATAGCTTGCAAGAGACAGCTTGTAAAGAAGGAAGGTAAGATGAATCCCCCTTTGCTTGAAAGAACACCACATTCTCCTGCCTTCACTGTCTTGACCGATTTGTGCCCTTCCCTCTGATTGACTGACTCCTGCACCCACACCCAAACCTACATGCGTACTTCTACCCTAGATAGAGAACCTAACCAGCCCTTCAATGGCTGAAACTGAACATCAATCTCAGTTTGCTGTGAGAGCATGAAATACAATTCCTTAAAATCTCACAATGTCTCTTGGTCTGGCTTCTTTTGGCACAAACCTAACAAACTTCCACAAGCTCAGAGCCAGAGGGTGGGTCATCAAAAATCCCAAAGCACCTCAAGATCCATTTCTACAGTTTTGTTGCTATTCCATTCCCGAAGCTTCTTGAGTTCCTCAAAAGCTCCCCATAGTCAGTAATGTAGCCCCAGGCTGGTTGCAGCAATGGTCTTCTTTACAAAGCACTGTGTTGGCAGGCTAGGTCACTGACATCAGAAGGATGGGGTTTGTAGGTCCTTTGCTGGGGGGAACGTGCCAGGCAGGCTCACAGTATGGGGAAATGGTCCTCATACCAGAGCTACCAAACTCACTGTCTTTCTGAGTCTTTAACAGGATGGTGGAGCTGATGACTTTTTTCAGTAAGTAAACCGGCAGAGTAAAGCCACCAGGAGTCAGCCTAGCATGTGCTCTGGTGAAGGAAAGCACCTGTCAGGTACCAGGTAGGGTAAGGCCCCACTCCAAAACAACACGACTTAGTGCCTGCTTAGTCTCCTACAATTCCCAGTTTCGCAGACCTACCTGCTCAATGGTTTTTTTTCTTTCTTTGTTTTGTTTGTTGTTTCAAGGCAGGGCAAGAGCATGTCTAAGCTGTGGTGTAAACAGCAGACATGCTGCAGGAAGGTGGGACCATTGTGCAGGATTCATTGCAGGTCTGAAACCTTGCATAAGCCAATAGTATCCGGGGAAACTTTTAAAAAGGTAAAATATGATACCATTATTAAAGGACTGCAGATTTATATTAGGCCAAGCCTTAAGAATTTTTTTTATTCATTTCAATGACTCTGATATCAATGGGCAGAACATCATTTATGAGTAGGTTATATCTGGTGTTAGTCAATTTTTACTGAGTTACATCTTTGGCCTGACCCAGAAATAGTAAACTCATACCTCAGGATTATTTTTAATGTCCTGTTGTGATATTCCTAAAAGGGGGGTTTCCTGTCTTGCAATCCTATCTAAGTATTATGCAAAAGAGTGATAAAAGAGTAATATGCAAATTGACCATACCTCCACTGCACCCACAACCACACCCATCAGCCACACCTGCCAGTTATTCAGAGTGAGTATGCAAATTAACTCTACCAAGATGGTGCTTAATTTGCATATCCTGTCACAGAAGATGGCATAGAAGGAAGCAAAGTACTGCAGAAGGAACCAAAGCTGTGGAGAAGCAAGCAAGGAAGATGGGGGAGAAGGGAAGGAAGCAGGCTGTGGAGAAGAGAGGAAGCAAGGCAGTGGAGATAGGTGAGAATGAGAGAGAGGAGAAGGGAGTGAGTCAGGCACAAATGTGAGGCAGAGGAGAAGGGAGCGAGTCAGTAGAAAAGGGAGGGAGCTTTACTCAGGTCAAAGGCAGCCCTATTCTTGCAGGAATCTCCCTGCAACAGGTCTCTAGTAATGCTATAATAAAGCTATTGACTAGCATTTGTAAACATCTCTATCTGTTTTGGAGACATGGTTGAATTGATGACAGTCTTGCTAAACAAAATGTTTTAAAGAATATTATCAGGAATTTGGCTAATAAAAGAATGACATTACACACACAAAAATGAAGAGTGGATTGCTTTCCCTTTGACTTTCACCTCACAGTCCATTTAGGATAGGAGGTCTGAGGAATGAATAAAAAACATTGTGGGTTACTTGAGTGAAAACAAAAATAGAGGAAGGGGCAGGTGACAACCAAGTTCAGTATTTGGTTAAAACTGTAGTCTTACTTTCACACTATGACTCACTTGTGGAGAGCTGCAAAGCGTGACCCCCAAGGCCTGACGCAACTGAATTGGGTAGAGCATGCCCCAAAGCCCAGCCAACACAGACTTGGGCAGAGCTGTGGGGATTCTCAGGGACCTGAAAAAAGAGGGAATATATACCTCAGAGTTTCCTCAAGAGCTCAGTTCAGGCTTTGGATCCACAATTCCCCAGACTAGCAGATCTGCAAAATAAAAGTTAAATTTAACCTCCTTAAAGTGTTGGCTGAACTTTCTCCCATGCATTCGGCTACAACATGAACATATGCAATAAACTGTTCTTGTTATTTCTGTCTGCTAGGGTTTTGGCCAATGGCACAGGTTTGTGAAAAAATGACAACTAAGAGAAGAGATACAATAAGGAAATATATTTTTGCTTTCCAAGGAAGGAAAGTCCATTGATAGTCAACACAAGGCAAAAAAGAAAGAGTGGCTTGCACTTTTAAAGAGGAAGCAGCGTGGTCAGTGTGGCTTAGTAGCATATCACTGACCCATGAACCAAGAGGTCATGTTTTGATTTCCAGTCAGGCACAAATGTGAGTTGTGGACTCAATCCCCTGTAGGGTGTTGGCAGAAGGCACATCATTCTCATCATTGATGTTTCTATCCAACTCACCTTATTCTTTCCTCTCTCTTAAATTAATTTCAAAAACATATTTTAAAAAAAATCAAGCAGTTGCTGTTGCTAAGAAACAACAAAGGAAGGGGGATTGTGTTGAAGCTGACCAGATGCTTGAATTTGTCTTGAAAAGTTAGTTTGTTTGCTCTCCAGGAGATAGGCAGGTGAGCTGGGAAGAACATATCTTATCAGTATTTCCCTCAAGGCTGTAAGGCAGGCTTAGAAAAAAATTATATAAAGGGTTCAAAGGGTGATTGTCTGAAGGGAAGGAGGGAGACATAAGAGGAGGTATTCTTGATAAACAGCCTAAAGCTGTTAAAACAGCAAGGGAGGACAGAGAAGGGTGATAGTGGTGGTATGTGTGTGGGAAGTGCAGCTTTGAGTATAGCCTTACCTTGTCCTGCAGTTTGAACAGAGAAGCTGTTTAAATCAGAAGAGACAACAGGCTTGGGGTTTAATTACCATTCATTGTGGAAAGCCACAGAAAGAAAATGAGAGGCCCATTTCTATCTCACACTTGCCCTTTACAATATGGCAGAGAGGTTTCTTACAAAATAGAGCAGTGTTGTAGCCATCGATAGTTTTGTACGTCATACATACATATTTTTGGGTGTGTTATTTTGGGAGCATTTGGGAGTATATTTTTCCAAGCTCATCTGAGCACCTGTCTAGGCTGGTATTATTGAGGGTCTTGTTTTCTTAAGCACTTATTTTTCCAAGGATCTTTTTTATAGATGAATTGGTTCTTTTATTCAGAGATGGATTAGAATAGTGTTTGATTTTACCCATCTCTACAATTTGGGTATTGGGTTAAATTTTTAGACAGACCTGCATTTCTATATTTTCCCACATTCTTTGCCCTGTCTCTGTTTTTAAGATCCTATAAGTGAAATTGTTTAACAATGGTCCTGGATGCCTGTTTAAGTAGAGCATTCTAGAGTATATTGAGCATTTATTCCAATACTGCCTGCAATAGGTGAGGAGTAGCAGGTCATTCACAAAAAAAAAACTTTCTCTGAAGCCCCTCCCCACATAAGTCAGCTGCATATGTTGTGAATCAGGAATTACATGTCTGGGAAAAGTAAAGCTAAGTGGGCTGAGATGTGGAGCTAGAGCAGGTCTCCATTGTTTTGGGCAACAAGGATGTTAGTCTTCCAAGACAGTAGACAGCTCTTGAATAAGGATGGATGATAAACTCCTTGGTCCAAGATGACTACCAGTCAAAGATTGACTCCCAGGTCCTGAGATCTTACAACTACCAGACAAGTTAGAATGTCCTTTCTTTTCTAACAAGGCAATCATGGGAAATACAGCATCACGGATGTTTCTTATTATTATTCTTCCTTACAATGAATATCTAGTTCCCAAAAATATAGATTTGTCCCAACAGTCCTCACTGCATTTTCTTTTACCTCATATCTAGGAGATTCGTTTTAGATGTAAAGTCTCATGCTGCTGGCCTGCATTTGGTTCTGCCTTGAAAGCAGTTCCCAGTGCAGTGATGAAATACAGCAAATTCAGGATCTAAAATGAGCAAGATGTTGAACATAGAAGCAAGGTGGTAGACACAAAAACAAACAGACAAACAAACAAAACACAGCAGACATATTAAAAGAATTCCTATAGCCAAGAAAGTTTGGGTAGCCAAAAAGCTAGGTTGAATAAAATTAAACAAACAAAAAAATTATTTTACCTTGAAGATAGTTTTTTCTAATTGTGGAATGTTGTTTTCTATCTATTAAGAATTGGTAGAAAGATTAAAAGAGCACATGTTTGAATTTGCTTACATCTGTGCTTCTACTCAGACGCAAGTAATCTATTGCTGCCAGATTTTCTAAAACTGCCTCTCTGATCTGACTCAGCCCTTGATTTATCCCATGAATAGCCCTGAATGTAGCATTCGGATTTCTTACAGTTCTGCAAGGCAGCTGTGTCACTTCTATATTAAGGGATGCTACCAAACCTGGCATGACACAAATGCTTAAAGGTACATAGTTAAACACGCTTGCACAGGTGAAGATTGTCATTGCAGTCTGGTGACACAGTCCTGAGAAGGTCTCTTTTGATATGAACACCGTGATATTTCTGAAACACAAAGACAGTCAATCATCATAAGGAACATGATCCCATGTACTGTTAGCAGGACCAAATGAATGCATAATTATTCCACATATCATAAACCAACCAGCCAGCAGATTAGTATGTCCATTACTACTAGAAAGGTGGACGACATTATCAGAACAATTCATATTGTAGTTATTAGATACTAAAAGACTCCAAGTGTCTAGTGAAATTCAGACATTTGCCAAAAGGAGCTACTGCAGCAATCTTTAGAGAAAATGTCCTGAATCTTTTCCAAACCATTGGTCTCAACATATGAAGGTCTCTGTATGTGACTTCCCAAAATGAATGGAATAAGGTTACATATTATCAATGCATGTCCTAACTTGTACTGAGCAAAAGGTAGGTCAGTCTACACAGTTCCTCCATTGACAAGACAATTTCAGAGCAGTTTGAAGCATGTGAAACATATTAATTCAACTCTGGAAAACTGCTGTTTGAAACTGCTATTTGAACTACTCTATTATTCTTAGTCTTTTATTCTGTAGGTCAAGTATATTAATTTTAGACTGTAAAATAACATTTTTTTTGCTTGAATAGAAAAGATAAACCTAATTGTCTGACTTTGCAAGCTAACCATCAAAATCATGCTGATAATCAATGCCAGGTGTCTGTATAGATATGATACTCAGTAGTATCACCCTGTGATACAGATGTCTGTATAAATATGATACATACTTAAGGTTACAATTGTCTGTAAAAATAACTTACTCAAGGACCTAAAAGAGCGAGAGAGAATCTTCTTCCTATGTGTGTTCAGAATTTGGCAGAGGTAATCTGCTCTGAATAAACATGTAATAAACATGACTCTTGTCATGTAATAAACATGACTCTTAACTATTTGGCTGATTAAGACGTCTTGTCCAGCTCACTGATTTGATACAACACATGTATCGGGATCCTGTCCATTTCTCGTCATCCTTATTCTGCTCAAGTCTATCTAAGTGCCTATGGCATTTTCCATCAAGGATCTCAGCTCTGAATTCTTTCAGAGGAAAGAGTAATAGGGTTCCCTCTGAAACTGCTTATTTCTGCGAAGGGATGATACTTTCTTTCAGAGGCAATACATCCTTGCTCTCTATCAGAGTATAATGAGACCTGGGTATGAAGGGAAATAGCAATGGTGTCTATACATGGTATTCCCATAGTAACAGAAGGGCATGTAACCTTCTGGAGACAAAATGTGTTATAAAGTTTTGTATGATTGGTGTAAAAACCAGAGGTAATTTCAGAATCCAGTTCAAGTCACAGGAGAAAAATATAGCTTTAAATCTAACATTCATATCTCAGTTTTATAGAGACTACTGAACACATGTTGTCTCTCAAAATTGCACTAATTTTTGTTCAGGAGCCAAATTAAGACCAAGTTATTATTTGTATTAAGGCTAGTTTCAAGTAGGTCTGATCATTTGTATGAAATTGATCATATAACTTTTTTAAAAATTTGCAGGAATTGTATTATTGGCTTTAATTATTCCCTCAAGGTAAAGAAGCTGGGCCACCTATCTGTCATCAGGTTTACCTGCAATGCCTGTAGAATCAAGTGGAATCTCTGTATTCCCAAAATGAATTGAGGTTCCTTCCCTGCCATCTCTGAGGAAAGCAACCTTTGTTTGTTACCTGGAAGGACTGTCATGAACCAGATGACCAAGCAAGGTACCAGGTTACTTCTCCAAGTTGATTACAATAGCCTCAAAGTCAATTTTCATTCCTTAAAGCTTTCCGGTTACATAAGGATCTGGGCATGCCTCTCTCAAACATGATGTTTCAGTCAAATTCTTGAAGCTGTGTGTAAACAGCAGACTTAATAAAACTACAATTAGAAACTAACCTTACTGAATTTATGCAAAGAAATGTATTGCCATGATTACAATAGCCTCAAAGTCAATTTTCATTCCTTAAAGCTTTCCGGTTACATAAGGATCTGGGCATGCCTCTCTCAAACATGATGTTTCAGTCAAATTCTTGAAGCTGTGTGTAAACAGCAGACTTAATAAAACTACAATTAGAAACTAACCTTACTGAATTTATGCAAAGAAATGTAGTGCCATGATTCACTCATTAAGAATTACCAAATCCTAGAGGGATAAGATAAGAAAAATATATATTTACCACATTTTTTTAAAGAAATTAAACAAGTTTCTTTAATTAAAAAAAAATGTGTTAGTTAAACCCTTTCAGAAGGAATTAAGGCACTGGGAAGGCACTTGACATTCTATTTTGGCCCCTCTTGATCTTTTTGCCAAGAGGGACCCTCTTCTCACAATTCAAGTGCACACAGCTGTTGCCTGAGCTTTCAGTCAAGCTGAGGTTGAAGGCTCTCTATCTGTCTCTCGCTCAATGGTATGAGTTGGACCCTCCCTGGAGAAGAAACCTCTGAGTCCCCTGAGATATGTGATTAGTACCTGCACCCAAATAGCAGGCGAGGTGATTCCCAGGCAGGTTCTGGGCCCACGTGGAGGCCATGGGACATAGACTACCAAGGAGAAAGAACTGAACCTCACATCACCTTGCTTGGCCCTGGAGGATGGCTGGTTAGCCAGAGACGGGTAAGATTCCTCAGGGAAGGAACAACCTAAGACAGGAAAAGATGCAGAGGGGCCAATAGGAGAGAACTAAAAGGTCAACAGAGGTGGGGCACAGATCCTCACCCCAACAACCTTGGAGGGGCCTGAAACCTAGCCCCTTCTGAAGGAGGACTCTTACCCCCATGGCTTCTTTGCCTCCCATGCCCAGCTCAGATTGGGTCCCAGGTTGGAGACAGAGACTTGGGCAGCAACAACTGTCATGTATCTAAACCCAGTCTAATACCAGGAATGCTCAGGCCTACTCAAGAATGCAAATAATCGAAGGGAACCAAGATGCCGGCATAGGTAACCTATCTTGCCATCATACTCAGCAATTTTAATACTACAACTTAACGAAAGAACAAACACCTTCCAGAATCACCAGAAAGCTGGCTGAGTGAAAATTCCACAAATAAAAGTTAAAATAAGACACTGTGACTCGGAGGAACAGCGGCGGACAGCGTTGAAGATACAGCGCGGAGAGAGGTTTGGAGCGCGCGCCAGCAGAAAGGGCGGGCGGCCGAAAACCGGCCAGTTTTCTCAAACGGGGAGACAAAGACGTCCCACTGGACTGATTCTCCAGCTTTGGGCGAATTCCAGGGAACCCACTATCACACGGGGTAAAAACTGGACAGTGGGAGGGCACACCAAAGCTCGGGAGTATGCCGGCTTCTAGAGAAGGCAGTTTGCGTGAACAGGGCAGCTGCGTGACTGTGTAGAGAGCGCTCTTACCCTCTTATTCGGGAAACCATCAGACTGCTTTGTTTTACGACCCTGGGTGAGACATTGGGCGTGCAGACTCATTTGGGAGTCTGAATTCCCCGGCAGCTGGTGTATCTCAGCAGCAGCTCTCTCTCAGATGTGCTGACAGCCATTGCCACCGACACAGAGTCCCTGGGGGCCGCATAGGGCGGAGCTAACTGTCTGCTTGGCCCGGAGACTCCATCCATCCAACCTGAGAACAGCTGAGCCTCACAGACAATTGGCCTGGAGGTCAACCCCTCCAAGTGCTAAAAACGATTAACCTGAGCTTAACTTCAGCGAGACTGTGCAACCCATACCCACCTCAGGTAACTGGGGAGGCTGAGCCACTGTCCCTAGTAGGAAGTCTACCACACAAAGCTAATTGACCAACTCAGGGAAGCAGCCATCATGCAGAGACATGGAAAGAAATTAGATGTGAAAGAAATGGAGGGAAAAAAAACGACTGGACATGGAATTCAAAACCACGGTTATAGGGCTTTTCAAGAGGCTCCAAAAAAAGGTCGAGGCCTATAAGAAAATAAGCAAGACTGCAAAGGAAATGAAGACCCTCAAGGATATAAAGGAGACTCTCAAGGATATGAAAAAGGACCATCCAGAAATTAAGCATACACTGACTGAAATAAAAAATATTATACAAAGACCTAAAAGTGCTCTGGAGCACCCCAAGAACCAAGTTCAAGATTTGAAATACAAAGAAATAAAATACACTCAGCTGAAAAAGCAAGAAACCAAAAGAATCCAAAAAATTGAATATAGTGTAAGGGGCCTCTGGGACAACCTCAAGCATACCAATATCCAAATTATAGGGGTGCCAGAAATAGAGAGAGAGCAAAACAATGAAAACCTATTTGAAGAAATAGTGACCGAAAACTTCCCACACCTGGTGAGAGAAATTGACTTAGGAGTCCAAGAGGTGCACCAAACCCCAATATATAGGAACCCTAAGAGGACCACACCGAGGCACATCATAATTAAAATGCGAAAAGCAAAAGACAAAGAGAGAATATTAAAATCAGCAACAGAAAATCTGTTACCTATAAGGGACACCCTTACGATTGTCAGCGTATTTCTCAACAGAAACGATGCAGGCCAGACGGGAGTGGCAAGAAATATTCAAAGTGATGAACAGCAAGAATCTACAACCAAGATTACTTTATCCAGCAAAGCTATCATGCAGAATTGAAGGTCAGATAAAGTGCTTCGCAGACAAGAAAAAGCTAAAGGAGTTAATTACCACCAATCCAATATTGTATGAAATGCGGAAAGATATTCTTTAAGAAGAGGAAGAAGAAAAAGATAAAAGTGTAAATTAGGAACAACAAAACCACATCTATCAACAATTGTATCTACAAATCAAGTGAATTAACAAGCTAATGAACAGGATAAACTGGTGAATGTAACAGAATCACGGACATAGAGAGGGAATGGACTGACAACTCTTGGGGAGATAGGAGCTGTGGGAAGTGCAGCAAGAGACTGGACAAAAATCATGCAACTATGGGAGAGGACAGTGGAGGGGGTGAGGGAAGAGGGTGGGATGGGTACCAGGTGGAGGGGAACTATAGGGTGAAAAAAAAAGGGAACAATGTAATTAATAAACTGAACAATAAAGATTTAAAAAAGAGTGCAAATAATCATTTCCACTAATATTTACAGGGTAAACTAAGATTATTGTTTGAGTATTAAATTTGACAGTAAAACAGTAATCAAGTTTTTTAAATTAGCTAGTTAAATAAGGAATACCAAGAAAATTTAAGTGTACTGGACAAAAAGCTATTTCTAAAATTTCTATTAGTAGTTCATCTCATCATAAAATTCCCTACCATGCAAAGAACCTAAAGCAGTCATATTTATGTGCAAAAATTAATATTTAAAGATACCAAGATGGCAATATAAAATTTCCAAAAGCTCCCATTAATCAAAAAATAGTGGGGGAGAATAGTTTGGTAATATCATGTAAAGAAAAATATTCTGCAACTAAATTACATCTAGAAAATTCTTACTTTAGAAAATTAATTTCCATTTGCAATGCTAATAGCAGGACAGGAATGAAAAACACACATGGTGTCAAAATAAGCCCCAAAAAATATTTGGGCAAAAATAAAAAGAATCCCAATCTAATTTACAGAAAAGATTCCTTTATTAACTTTTGGTTGAGAATATGTTTGTATATTTTCAGAAAACAACTCCAAGACCATATGGATTTCCACAACAGAGAAGAACTGACAGGTCTGTTCCAACCATGCAGACAGTCCAGAGACGGAAGACACTTATGATAACTTCTTAGGCTAGCAGTCAGCAGTTGTGTGTCACTACAGGTTGTCCTGTACCAAACCAGAGAGTGTGGGACCTGCATTGCCATCATTTGTCCACCATCCAGATATCATTACAAACATGTGCACATAAGGACCTATTTGACATTGAAACTGGGACTCAGAACTGTTGGACATTGAAATTCAGACTTAAACATTTTTTTGTTCTTATATGTTTATCTCTAGTATGCAGATGCAAGATTTTTTAAAGAAAAGAAATGGGGGGAAAGTGGATACAGAGGCAAAAAAGCATTGAACAAATTGTCAGCCTACAATGGGAAAGCAGGGGAGAGTGGGGGACGGGGGGTTGTAATAGATCAACCTAAGGACTTGTGTGCAGGCATATAAGCATAACCAATGGATACAAGACACGTGTGTGTGGGGGGAGTGATGCGGGTATGTGTTGAGGTGTAGGGGAGGCTGGGGGGAGGTCAATGGGGGAAAAACGGAAACATATGTACTACTATTTGTAATACTTTAAACAATAAAATATATTAAGAAAAGAAACTATAAAAAATTAAAAATTAAATTAAAAAAATAAAATGAAATGTATGTACATGTAGATTAAATTATAAACATAAGAATATACCATTGCAACTTTATTTAAAATAGTTCCAAGCTATAAACTAACCAAATGGCTATCCAGAGTTAAATAGATAAATAAATCCTGGTATATTCACATGAGAGCTAACCCAGTAATGAAAATGACTATACAAAATATGAGTGAATCAAATTTTGAGAAAAAATATTTATTAATAAACTACAAAGTTATTAGGAAAAATGTGTTGAAAAGAGTGAAGTGTATCCTTTTCAAAAACTGTTAAACAATTATATAATTAGTAGAGGCCTAGTGCATGAAATTCGTGCACAAGGTCAGGGTAGGGAGTGTCCCACAGGCCAGCCTGCACCCTCTCAAATATAGAACATCCCTCTCACAATCCAGGACTGCTGGCTCCCAACTGCTCACCTGCCTGCCTTCTTGATTGCCTCTAACCGCTTCTGCCTGCTAGCCTGGTCACCCCCTAGCCACTCCCCTGCTAGCCTGTTTGACTCTAACTACCCTTCCCCAGTAGGCCTGGTTCTCCCCCAACTGCCCTTCCCTGTAGGCCCAGTCACACACAACTTACCTCCTCTGCTGGCCTGGCCACCCCTTACTGCCCTTCCCTGCAGGCTGGGTCACTCCCAACTGCCCTCCCTTTTGGCCTGGTCCCTCCCAACTGCCCCTGCTGGCCTGATTGCTTACAACTGCCGCCTTTGCAACCCTGGTCTCTCCCAACTGCACTCCCCTGCTGGCCATATTGTAGTGACCATCTTGTGTGCACATGGGGGGAGGATCTTTGATCATATCGGGGCAGCCATCTTGTGTGTTGGAGTGATGATCAATCTGCGTATTATTCTTTTCTTAGATAGGATAGAGGCCTGGTGCATGGGCAGGGGCCAGCTAGTTTGCCCTGAAGAGTGTCCCGAATCAGGGTGGAGGTTCCTTTGGGGTATGGGGTGGCCAGGGCAGAGCCTGTGATAGTTTGTGAGCCACACCCCTCACTGACCCAAGTGAAGGTCCTGGTACCTGAGATTTTTTTTAACTTCTATAATTGAAACTTTATAGCATTAAGTGGAGGCCTGAGCCAGCCAGGGTGTGTGGAAAGCTTGGTTTCCTCCATTGCCAGGGAAAGCCAAGCCTCCCTCCAGCTTTTTTAATGGCCACACCCGTCTTGATATGGGTTAATTTGACTCACTTCTGATTGGCTGGTGGGTGTGGATGGTGGGTATGGCTTGTAGGTGCAATGGAGGTACAGTCAATTTGCAATTACTCTTTTTTTAAAATATATTTTTTATTGATTTTTTTACAGAGCAGAAGGGAGAGGGATAGAAAGTCAGAAATATCGATGAGAGAGAAACATCAATCAGCCGCCTCTTGCACGCCCCTTACTGGGGATGTGCCCGCAGCCAAGGTACATGCCCTTAACCGGAATCGAACCCAGAACCCTTCAGTCCACAGTCCGATGCTCTATCCACTGAGCCAAACCAGTCTCAGCTGCAATTACTCTTTTATTAGAGAGGATTTTGGTATATTCAGTTCCATAATCTATGTTGCTCCAGATGTGACTTGTTCGTATTTGATAAATACAGATAAATTTATAGGCTCCTGAATAATTGTACATCTATTTTATTTTATTTTTTATTGTATAAAGTTTTACATATGTCTGCTTTTCCCCAATTGATCAGACATTTCCACCCAAGTGTCTGTGTCAATTGGTTATGCTAATATGCATGCATACAAGTTATTTGGTTGTTGTCTAACATTACCTACCATTTTTTCTCTAGATCTATCTATTCTTGTTCATCAAATTATGTTGATCATTATATCCTACATATGAGTGAGATAATGTGATATTTCTCTTTCTCTGACGGGCCTATTTCCCTTAGCCTATTTCCATCCATGTTGTTGCAAATGTTAAAAGTTCCTTCTTTTTTTCTAGGGAATTACTATTCCATTGTATAGATGTACCACAGTTTTTTAATCCACTCATTGGCTGATGAGCACTTAGGCTGTTTCCAAATCTTAGCTTTTGTAAATTGTGCTGCTCTGAACTTAGAAATGTATACATCCTTTTTGATTGGTGTTTCTGGTTTATTGGGATTAGTCCTAGAGTGGGATTGCTGTGTCAAATGCAAGTTTCATTTCTAACTTTTTGTGGAAACTCCAACTGTCTTTCACAGTGGCTGCACTCTGCATTCCCACCAGCAGTGTAGGAGGGTCCCTTATTCTCTACATCCTCACCAGCACTTATCATTTGTTGATTTGTTGATGATAGCCATTCTAAAAAGTGTAAGATGGTATCTCATTGTTTTGATTTTTATCTTTTGGATGATTTGTGACTTTGAGCATATTTTCAGATGTCTTTTGGCCTTCTATATATCTATCTTCTTTCAAAAAGTGTCTATTTATATCATTTGACTATTTTTTACTAGATCATTTATTTTCCCTTTGTTAAGTTGTATGAGTTCTTTGTAAATTTGAGAGATTAAGACCTTATCAGAAATATCATTAGCAAATATGTTCTCTCATGTAGTGGGCTTTCTTGTTGTACTATTATTAGTTTCTTTTGCTGTGCAGCTTTTTTTATTTTGTTGTCATCCCATTTGTTTATATTTTCCTTATTCTCCTTTATCTTAGAAGCTGTGTCTATAAAGAGATTCCTGCAATATATGTCTGCTATTTTGCTGCCTATAAAATTTTGCATGATTTTTATGGTTTTCTGTCTTACATTCAACACCTTTAGCTATTTTGAGTTTGTTTTTGGTATGGTGTAAGTTGGTGATCTAGTTTCTTTTCTTTTTTTCTTTTCTTTTCTTTTTTTCTTTCTTTCTTTCTTTCTTTTTTTTTTTTGCATGTATCTGTCCAAATTATTTTAGCACCACTTATTAAAAAGATTGTTTTGACTTAATTGTATTCTCTTGCCTTGTTTGTCAAATATAAATTGAGCATAATGACTTGGGTATATTTCTGGGTTCTCTGTTCTGTTTCATTGGTCTGTATGTAAGTTCTTGTTCCCATTGATGATAGTGTTGGAAACTGTGGCTTGGTAATATAGCTTGATACCTGGTATTGTTATACCTCCAACTTTGTTCTTCTTTCTCAGAATTACTATTCAGGGTATTATTTATTCCATATTAATTTTTGGAGAATTTGTTCTAGATCTTTGAAATATATCATTCCAATTGTATTTTAATGGGGATTGCATTGAATCTGAAGATTACCTTGGGTAGTATGGACATTTTATGATGTTTATTCTACTAATCCATAAACATGATATGTTTTTCCATCTGTTTATATCTTTCTCTACTTCTTTTTACAATGTTCTGAAGTTTTCTGAGTACGGGTCTTTTATGTCTTTAGTTAAGTTTATTGCTAGGTATCTTAATTTTTTGTGTGCAATGGTACATTGAATTGTTTTTTTTTTTCTTTCTTTCATTTCTCTTTCTCTGACTTTATTATTGTTGAATAAAAAGATAATATATAAAAGATAATCTGTCTCCTGCTACATTGGCAAATTTATTTATTAGGTCTAGTAGTTTTCTGCCAGAGTCTTGGAGTTTTCTATGTATAGTAAGTATCATATCATCTGCAAACAACAAGAGTTTTACTTCTTTCCCAAATAGAGTGGTTTTATTTATTCTTGTCTGATTGCTATGGGTAGCACTTCCAGTACTCTATCAAACAGGAGTGTGATAGTGGGCATCCCTGTCTTGTTCCTGTTCTTAGTGAAAATGAGTTTAGTTTTTGCCCATTGAATATGATGTTGGCTATAGGTTTGACTTAAAAGGCTTTTATTAGGTTGAGCTATGATCCCTCTATTTCCACTTTGCTTAGAGTTTTTATCAAGAAGGGGTGTTGGATTTTGTCAAATACTTTTTCTGCATTGATTGATATGATTATTTGATCTTTGTCTCTCAGTTTGTTTATGTGATGTATCACCTTTATTGATTTGCAGATATTGTACCACTCTTGGATCCCCAGAATAAATTCCATTTGGTCATGGTATATGTATGATCTTTATAATGTAATGCTGAATCTGAATTAGTATCTATGCTCATCAGGGATATTGACCTATAGTTCTCTTTTTTTGTGGTGTTTTTATCTGGTTTGGGGATTAGCATAATGCTGGCTTCATAGAAAGAGCTTGGAAGTGTGCCTTCCTCTTGAATTTTTGGAATAATCTGAGGAGAGGTTTTAGTGTTTCTTAGAAAGCTTAGGAGAACTCCCCTGTAAAGCTTTCCATACTATGGTTTTTGTTTGCTGAAAGGTTTTTTATTGCTGCTTCAATTTATTCAATAGTTTTTAGCCTATTTAGGTTTTTTATTCTTCTTGATTCGGTTTTTTTTAATTATCTTTATTGATAGTTTATTAATTACATTGTTCCCTTTTTTTATCCCCCTATAGCTCTCTTCCACCCAGTGCCCATCCCACCCTTAACCCTCACCTCCCCCACACTGTCTTCTCCTTAGTTGCATGATTTTTGTCCAGTCTCTTGCTGCACTTCCCACACCACTTTTCTCCCAAAAATTGTCAGTCCATTCCCTCTCTATGTCCATGATTCTGTTACATTCACCAGTTTATCCTGTTCATCAGCTTGTTAATTCACTTGATTTTTAGATTCATTTGTTGATAGATGTGTATTTGTCGTTCATAATTTACACTTTTATCTTTTTCTTCTTCCTCTTCTTAAAAGAATGTCTTTCAGCATTTTGTATAATATTGGTTTGGCGGTGATGAACTCCTTTAGCTTTTTCTTATCTGCGAAGCACTTTATCTGATTTTCAATTCTGAATGATAGCTTTTCTGGATAAAGTAATCTTGGTTGTAGATTCTTGCTATTCATCACTTTGAATATTTCTTGCCACTCCCATCTGGTCTGCATCGTTTCTGTTGAGAAATCCGCTGACAATCATATGGTGGTCCCTTATAGGTAACTACCTGTTTTTCTGTTGCTGCTTTTAATATTCTCTCTTTGTCTTTTGCTTTTCGCATTTTAATTATGATGTGCCTTGGTGTGGTCCTCTTAGGATTCCTATATATTGGGGTTCGGTGCGCTTCTTGGACTCCTATGTCAATTTCTTTCACCAGGTGTGGGAAGTTTTCAGTCACTATTTCTTCAAATAGGTTTTCATTGTCTTGCTCTCTCCCTATTTCTGGCACCCCTATAATTCAGATGTTGGTATGCTTGAGGTTGTCCCAGAGGCCCCTTACACTATCTTCAATTTTTTGGATTCTTTTGGTTTCTTGCTTTTTCAGCTTAGTGGATTTTCCCTCTTTGTATTTCAAATCTATAACTGGGTTCTTGTGGTGCTCTAGAGTACTTTTAGGTCTTTGTATCATATTTTTTTATTTCAGTCAGTATATGCTTAATTTCTGGTTGGCCCTTTTTCATATCTTTGAGAGTCTCCTTCATATCCTTGAGGGTCTCATTCATTTCCTTGTAGGACTCATTAATTTCCATGTTGGTCTCGGTCATATTCTTGCAGGTCTCCTTCATATTCTTGAGAGTCTCATTCAATTCCTTGGCAGTCTTGCTTATTTCCTTATAGGTCTCAACCTTTTCTAGGAGCCTCTTGATAAGCCCTATAACCGTGGTTTTGAATTCCATGTCCAGTCGTTTTTTTTCCCTCCATTTCTTTCAAATCTGATTTCTTTCCATGTTTCTGCATGGTGGCTGCTTCCCTGAGTTGGTCAATTAGCTTTTTATGGTAGTTGTCCTACAAGGGACAGTGGCTCTGCCTCCCCAGTTACCTGAGGTAGATATGGGTTGCACAGTCTTGTTGAAGTTAAGCTCAGATTAATCATTGTTAGCACTTGGAGGGGTTGACCTCCAGGGCAATTGTCTGTGAAGTTCAGCTCAGGTTGGATGGACGGAGTCTCCGGGCCAAGCCGACAGCGTTAGCTCCGCCCTATGCGGCCCCAGAGACTCTGTGCCAGGGGCATTGGCCACAAGCACCTCTGAGAGAGAGCTGCTGCCAAGCTCTACTGGCCCCCGGGAAATTCAGACTCTCCCCAAATGAGTCTGCACACCCAAGGTCTCACCCAGCGTCGTAAAACAAAGCAGTCTGACGGTTTCCCGAATGAGAGAGCAAGTCATGAGCGCTCTCTACGTGGTCAGGGTGACACAGCTGCGCTGTTCCCATTTTCACGTGAAATTTGCACAAGCTCACGTTATCCAGAAGCCGGGAGACCCTGCAGCACCCGAGTTTCAGCCTGCCCTCCTACTATCCAGTTTTTACCCTGTATGATAGTGGGTTTCCTGGACTTCGCCCAGAGCTGGAGAATCAGTCCAGTGGGACGTCTTTGTCTCCCCGTTCGAGAAAACTGGCCGGTTTTCAGCTGCCCGACCTATCTGCTGGTGCCTCCAAACCTCTCTCCGCGCGTATCTTGAACGCTGTCCTCAGCCGCTCCTCTGAGTCACTGTGTCTTATCTTCACTTTTATTTGTGGAATTTTCACTTGGCCAGCTTTTTGGTGATTCTGGAAGGTGTTTGTTCTTTTGTTAATTTGTAGTTTTAAAATTGCTGTGTATGATGGCAAGAGAGGTGTTTTGCCTATGCCGCCATCTTGGTTCTCTGTTGATTCATATTTGGGAGTTTGTATTTTCCTAAGAATCTCTCTATTTCATCTAAGTTGTCCATTTTGTTATAATATAGTTGATCATAGTAATTTTTCATAATAAGTTGTATTTCTGTGAGATTGATTGTTACTGAAATCACATGGGAAACTTTGTTAAAGGAAAATTAATAACTGTGTTCTATTTATATACATGTATTTTAAATGTTACAGAGGTTTCAGCCTCTAAGCTTGGCAGGAAACCAGAAAATTCAGCAATGGAATTTTAAAACAGGAGCATACATAATGCCTCACACCCCCACCAAGCCTGATGTTCAGATTTGCTGGTGGGCTGGGTGACATCAGTACTTCATGAATGAAATGTAAAGCTTTGCTTACTATGCTTTTTCAATAAAGGTGCATACTTTAATTACTTAATAAGTTAACTTTTCACAATTCAATCAAAATCTCATATAAACTCATTTATATTTGAAGCCTATATTTAATAGCAACTGATTCTAGCAAAGTCCAAATTAAAATTTGCGTATATGTGTAAATAAGCACTAGTCAAAAAAGAATACTATTTAGAAGGAAATTTAAGCTTAAAAAAGGAGAAATTGAAAAAAAAATCTCCTCCAACTCCTATTTATAGAGTAAACTAAAAGTTATTATTCTAGCATTAAATCTCACCATTAATGAGACACCATGTAAGTAAAAAGAAAGTTACTTTTACTTGAGATGTATGCATTGCAATATTGGCCAGCATGTCTCTCTTATACCTGGTTTTCTGGAAGGCAACCAAGTAAAAATCTTTACTGTAGTAATTTATGGCAAGCCCACAGGAGAAGCAGATTTGAGCAATGTATCCAATTAGAAAAGAAACTCCCTAAATGGGGCTTAAAAATTACTCCAGAAAAGGTACCGAGAGAAATGCCTTTCAAATATCTAGAAACCATAAATAAAAAACAATGTATTAGGCCTCAAAAAGTATAAATAAAAAAGGATAGCCTAAGACATAAATGACAGTTAGAAATTATTAATTGATTAAGACCTTATCTAAAAATCTCAATGGGAAAAATGATAAATTTAGTCAATACTGGAGGTCTGTGGCACAATATTCATGCACTGGAGGTGAGAACCCTCAGTCAGACCTGTACCATCTTGTAGTCTAAGACCTCTCAGGGGATGTTCAGTGGGATCAGGCCTAAGTAGCTAGTGGACATCCCTCTGACAGTCTGGGACACCTCACTCCTTACTGCCCACCTGCTCATTGCTCCTTAGTGCTGTTGCAGGGGCAGGAGAGTCTTCTGCCACGGCTTCTGCTCATCAGCCATGATCCTGGCATCTGGCTGAGCAGTACTATCTCTGTGGGAGCTCACTGATCACCAGGGTCATCTTCTGCATTGAGTGTCTACCCGCTAGTGGTCAGCGCACATCATAGCAACTGGTCATTCTGGTCATTCTGACCACTTAGGATTTTATTATATAGACTAGAGGCCCAGTGCACAAAATTTGTACATGGGGCAGGGGCGGGATGGGTTTGTCCCTCAGCCCAACCTGCACCCTCTTCAATCTGGGACTCTGTGGGATCGGGCCTATACAGGCAGTTGGACATCCCTCTCACAATCCAGGAATTCCTGGCTCCCAACTGTTCGCCTGGCTACCTTCCTAATTGCTCCTAATTGCTTCTGCCTGCCAGCTTGATCACCCCCTAACCACTCGCCTGCCAGACTGATCGATGTCTAATTGCTCCCCTTCCACCCTGTTTGCCTCCAACTTCCCTCCTCTAGTGGCCTGGTCACCCCTAACTGTCCTTCCCTGCAGACTTGATCACCCTCAACTGTCCTCCCTTGTAGGCTGGTCCCTCCCAACTGCTCTCCCCTGATAGCTATCTTGTGTCCACATGGGGGCAGGATCTTTGACCACATGGGGGCACCTGTCTTGTGTGTTTGAGTCATGGTCAATCTGCATATAACTCTTTTATTAGATAGGATAGGATAGAGGCCTGGTGCATGGGGGGCCAGCTAGTTTGCCCTGAAAGATGTCCTGGATCAGGGTTTAGGTTCCTTTGGGGCATGGGGCAACCTGGACAAAGGTTTGTGGTGGCTTTCAGGCCACCCATGCACCCCAGGACCCAAGCTAAGGCACTGGTATCTGGGATTAATTCATGTTCTATAATTAAAACTTTGTAGGCCGGAGCAGAGTCAAGCCTTCTGTTTGCTCATGGCAGCAGCCATTTCTGATGAGACATTTGCCTTCTATAATTGAAACTTTGTAGCATTGAGTGGAGGTGTAGGTTGGCAAGGGGAGGCAGAAAGCTTGGCTTCCTCCATCACTGGGGAAACCCAAGCCTCCCTTCTGCTCTCAGTGGCCACAGACATCTTGGTTGAGATTTATTTGCATATTTGCTTCTAATTGGCTTGTGGGTGTAGCAGAGGTGATGTCAATTTGCATATTACTCTTTTATTACATAGGATACTTAGAGTGACTCTAATCTTCTTTACCCTGAACATTAATAGGTGAAGCTAGGAAGATGTTACTAAGAACTGAGCAAGCAATCTTAGCCCATGTAGCATGGGCACAACCTAGGTTGCCTTTATTAGGACAGGTTAAAAATACTAGGCAGGAATCTATTCCTGGAAAATTAACTATTTTTACTAATGGATCCTCTAATGGCAAAGCTGCTTATCATCCAGCAAATTCAGTCTGAGTCATTCAGATTAGTAACACTTCTGTACAAAGGATTGAATTAGAAGCTATCAAGATTGCATTGCAGGATTTCCAGAAGCCTTTCAATGCAATTTCTGATTCTGCCTATGGTGCAGACCTAGAAAACAGAATTGACATTGCTCAATTAAAATGTCTCAGTGACCAAAGTCTACTTATACTATTTTAATAGGTACACAAACTGTACAGCAAAGAAAATATCCCTTTTATATTACTCATATCCAGGCTCATACCACCAGTCTGGTTCTTTAACCAAAGGAAATGCATATGTCAATCAATTAGTGTCTTTGTTACAACAAGCCAAAGACTCTCACCAGCTTTTACATCAACTTGCCAAAATGTTATCTAAACAATTCTCAATCAGTCAACAGCAGGCCAAACATATCAATCAATTTTCCACTTATATGTTACATCTGCCTCAAGGGCTAATACAGAAATTAATCCTCAAGAATTAATAAAAGACCATATAAGGCAAATGGATGTAACACACTATACTACTTTTGAATTAGTATAATGAGGCATTTAATTTCTCTCTAGATATCTTATCAAAAGTTCTTTGGGCCACCGTATCTACAGAGGAAGTAGAAAAACAGGTCAGTAATCATTGCTTAGCTGCTTTTGCCATTACGGGAATTCAAAAAATATATTAAAAATGAAAATGGACCTGCATAAACAAGCTGTCATTTCCAGCAATTTTGTAAAAAAATGAAAAATTCATCCCTACCCAAATACCATACAATTCCCAAGGACAGGCAATTAATAGAATGCCAAGACCAGCAGCTAAAATCTCAACTTGAAAAACAAAAAAGGGAAAATACTAGAGAAATCTCCTGTAGGTAGACTACACCGATCCTAAATTGCCTTAAAAATTTTAACTGGTAACACTAATGACAAAAAAATAAATAAATAAAGCTACATGGTGTCACGATGAGCCAAAGAAAAAAAGACTTGGTCACGTGGAGGTGTTCTGAGTCTGATTTATGGAAGGGCCCTAACCCTTTATTAATCTTTGGTTGAGAATATGCTTGTGTATTCCCATAAAACTCCTCCAAGGCTATATGGATTTCTGCAAGGATCAAATAACATCAACATAGATCTGTAGACGGAACTGGCCTAACTAATGAGGACATTGCAAGTCGAGCCTCAGCCTGTACCTGTAGCCATAGATATGGACTGCTCCAGCCCCGGGAAAACTTACAAACTAATTCCTTAGATGCCTGGCAGCAATTTAAAAAAGAGCTTGAAAGAATTCAACCCTTTTCCTTGGATCTGTCTACATTTCCCTCTTAGCACAATCACTATTGTCTGTCTCATTCTTGGATTATATGTTAACTAGAGGCCTGGTGCACAAATTCATGAACCAGTGGGGTCCCTTGGTCTCATCTGTGGGATTGGGCCAAAACTGCCTTAACATCCTCTAAGGGGTTCCAGATTGCAAAAAGTTCATAAGCCAGGCCGAGGAGCCCCACTGGTGCAGACAAGGGCTGGGGAGAGATGCTGGAGGTTGGCCAGTTGGAGAAAGACTCTGCAAGGGCTCCAGGGCATGTCTGGCCTGTCTTCCTCAGTCCCATTTAGCCAAAGCTCAGCAGCAAGCTAACCTACAGGTCAGAATATCTGCCTCCTAATGGCAAGTGGTTGAGCAGCCTTAGCATATCATTAGCAAATTACATGCTGATTGGTCGAATAGTTGGAAAAGCAGACATTTAGCATATTAGGTTTTATTATATAAGATTTATAGTTTGCAGATGTGGAATGAAGAGTCTTAAGCCTCTGGCAAGGCTTTGGGCCTTGGGCACCCAGCCATCGCCCTGCTCAGCTCAGCCCTGGCTGCCTGCGACCACCTGGTCCCGGGGGCTGGGCGCTCACCGCCACTTCTGCTCACAGCACCCAGAGGCCAGGCGCTCCCTGCCACTGCCACCACCACCACCACCACCACCACCACCACCACCACCACCACCACCACCGCCACTTTCCCTCACAGTGCCCAGAAGCTGGGCGCTTGCCACCACCACTGTTTCATCTCCACCCCGGGGGCCCTGTGCTTGCACCACTTGGCCCCGCCCCCACTCCTGATTGGCTGGTAGTTTAACCAACCAGGAGCAAAAGTAAATTTGCATTCTTCTCTTTTATTATATAGGATATTGTATACTCACCGTATCTTGACCATCCTGCAAGTCATTCTGAACCCAGCATGAAGGTGTGGCGCCTATGAGTACTGCAAACTAAAAGAATCAAGTTTTGGATCCAGCATACAAGGATAAAGTGGGCACCATCTGAGAATGACTGGGATCTTACTGCTGTGGTTGATAATACAAGGGGAAATTGGACCTGAAAAATATAAAATCAAGTGATAATGTTACTTTTTATTTTATTAATATTTTTGACAACTGCTATATTTATGTTCATGCTTGTGCATTTTCCAGACAGGTGCTTTCTACTTTCTAGACAAACTATCCTGTGTTTGGATATACCAACCAAAGCCCCATTCAGGATTAGATCATGGGGTTCTTTTAATCTCTCCAACTTCTGATTTTACTACAATTTTCACTAATTTTAATAGCTTATAAGTACTGTAATTCTCACTGTGGAATTCCATTTCCAATGCTACTTCTTAAATATGAAGCAGTCTACCACCTTCATTCCTTTAGAAGTGCCATAATCTAGATACCACACATAATGATTTCTGATGACAGCAATTCTCCTTTGCATAAAGGCTTTCGTTCAATTTTGACCCCTTTCTTTTTCCTTCCTTCCTTCCTCCCTTTCTTTCTTTCTTTCTTTCTTCCTTCCTCCCTCCCTTTCTTTCTTTCTTTCTTTCTTTCTTTCTTTCTTTCTTTCTTCCTTTCTTTCTTTTCTTCCTTCCTTCCTTCCTTCCTTCCTTCCTTCCTTCCTCCCTTTCTTTCTTTCTTTCTTTTCCTTCCTTCCTTCCTTCCTTCCTCCCTTTCTTTCTTTCTTTCTTTCTTTCTTTCTTTCTTTCTTTCTTTCTTTCTTTCTTTCTTTCTCGCTCTCTTTCTTTCTTCCTTTCTTCCTTCCTTCCTCCTATCCCTCCCTCCCTCCCTCCCTCCCTCCCTCCCTCCCTCTCTCCCTCCCTCCCTCCCTCCCTTCTTCCTTTCTTCCTTCCTTTCTTTCTTTCTTTCTTTCTTTCTTTCTTTCTTTCTTTCTTTCTTTCTTTCTTTCTTCTTTCTTTCGAAGATAGCAAATATCTCTGGACCTGACTATAGGTAAGATTTCTTTTTAAAAAATATTTATTGTTTAAAGATTACATATCTCTCCCTTTATCCGAATTACCCTTTCTAGCACTCTTGGTCTGCCCTTACAGAGTCCATGGGTTATGCATATGACTTTCAGCATTTTTCCATATGTCTCTTGGTCATTTGTATGTTCTCTTAAGAGCACTGTCTATTTCGGTCTTGTCTTCTGCTCATTTTTTGATTGGGTTGTTTGCTTTCCTTTTGTTGATTTGTATGAATTCTTTATAAATTTTGGATATTACCCATATATCTTTGGCGGTATGTTCTTCCATACTATGGGTTTTCTTGTTTTGTGGATGGTTGCTTTTGCTGTGCTGCAGTTTTTATTTCAATATAGTACCATTTGTTTATTTTTTGTTTCTCTTGCACTTGCATTAGTGAAAATTTGCTACATGAGATGCCTGAGATTTTCTTGTCTATGTTTGCTTCAAGGATTTTTATGGTTTCATGACTTACATTTAAATTTTTTGTCCATTTTGAGTTATTATTTGTATAGCAAAAGTTTATGGTCTACTGTCATTTTTGCATGTTTCTGTCTAGTTTTCTCAACACCATTTATTAAAAATAATGTCTTGATTCCATTGTAAGCTCTTATAATATACCTCATTTATCCAACATTGAGTATAATGGCTTGGATTGATTTCTGGGATATATGTTCTGATCAACTGATTGGTATATCTCTCCTTGTGCCAGTACCAGGTTGTTTTAATTACAGTTGCTTTATAGCATAGCTGGATAACTGGTGTTTTGATCCTACAACTTTGTTCTTTTTTCCCCAGAATTGCTGCAGTGATGTGGGGGTCTTTTTTAGATTCCAGATAAATTTTCAGAGTGTTTGTTTTATATGTATAATGTATGCTGTGGTTTTTTTCAATTGGAATTGTATTGAAACTATTCATGGATTGCTTTGGATAGTATGGGTATTTTAATGATGCTAATTCTACCAACCCATGAACATGGCATATTCTTCCACTTGTTTGTATCCTCTTCTAAATCTTGTTTTTAATGTTGCAGTTTTCTGTGTGCAGGTTTTTTTTTTTTTTTTTTTTTTTTTTTTTTTTTTACCTCCTGGTATAAGTTTATTCCTAAATATCTCTTTTGTTTATTTCAGTGGGATTATTTTTTTCAGTTTCTCTTTCTGAGAATAATTGGTGCCATTCCAAAATTCTTTATTACATCTAGTGTTTTGGTGGAGTTGTTAGGGTTTCCTATGTACAATATCATGTTACCTGTGAATAATGGCAGTTTTACTTCCTCCTTTCCAATGTAGATGTTGCTTTTTCATTTTGTCTGATCCCTGTTGCTGGGATCTCCAGTACTATAATAAAGAAAAGTGGTGAAAATGGACATCCTTGTCTTGTTTCAGTTTTTAGTGGAAATGTTTTTAGTGTATGCACATTTGAGTATGATATTACTGGTTTGTGATATATTGCCTTTATTATGTTGAGGCATAATTCCGTTATCCCTACTCTGCTGAGAATTTTTATTTAAAGAAATGGATGTTTGATTTTGTTGAATGCCTTTTCTGTGTCATTGATATACACGATGCAATTTTTGTATTTTAGTTTGTTACATATTGTTGGAATTCTTTTCACGTTCCGCGTGTTCAGGATTCTAGTTCAGGGTTTGGGTTCTGGAGAAGGCCGCATGCCAATGAACACTCAGAAAAACATAAATTTGGAAAAATGGGGGGGGGCAGGTGGCAGCCTACCTCTAGTGGAAGGACTACCTTTTGCCTTGGCCTTTTGCCATCCCTTTTATTTAGGTTCTGGGAATACACCCATTGCCCTTAGGCAGGAAATAAGCCGATTATCTTGTCAGGAAGGATTTACACGATTATCTGGTCGGGAAGTTGCCCTTGCCACACTTGTCTCAATTAGATAGGGAGTGGTTGACTCTGACCTTTCAGAGCTTCAAGGTTGACTAAGCCTTTTGGGTTGCTTGTCCACACCTTTCTGTTGTAGAGGTAATGGCTGGTTCCCGGCAATATGTGGTATCACGCTATTGATTGGTGAATATTGTACTAACCTTGCATCCCTAAAATAAATTCCGCTGGTTGTGGTATATAGTATTTTTAATATGTTGCTGGATAGATTTGCTAATATTTTGTTGAGAGTTTTAGCATCTATGTTTATCAGAGACACTGGCTTCTAATACTCTTTCTTTGAGTGTCTTTATCTTATTTTGATATTAGGATAATACTGACCTCATAAAAAGAGCTTGGAAATGTTCCTTCCTTTTCCATTTTTTTGTAATAGGTTAAGAAGAAATGTATTAATTCTTTGAATGCTTAGTAGAACTCTTCCTATGAAGCCTTCTGAGGTTGGACTTTTGTTTTCTGGGAACTTTTTTACATTACTGCTTAATTTCTTCCATCATAATTGGCCTACTCATGTTTTCTTAATCTTCCTGATTCAATTTTCTAAAGTTGTATTTTTCTAGGCATTCTTCATTTCATCCAGGTTATTCAATTTGTTGGCATATAGTTGTTTATAATATTTGTAATAAATCTTTTGTAGTTATGTGATTTCAGTTGTTATTTCACCTCTGTCATTTTTTATTTTATTAGTCTCTCTTTGTTTCTTGATGAGTCAAGCTAAAGTTGCATCAGTCTTGTTTATATTTTCAAAGAACCAGAACTTGGTTTCATTAACTTTTTATAGTTTTTAGTCCTTCTGTCATTTATTTTAGTTACGATGTTTATTATTTCCTTTATTCTATTTATATTAGTCCTTTCTTGTTGTCCCCTTCCTAGATCTTTAGGATAGTTTATTAATAATTGTCTTCTTTCTTGAGATAAAGCAATAGCTATGAACTTCCCACTCAAGACTGCCTTTGCTGTGTCACATAGCCTTGGGGTTGTTATTTTCATTTGTTTACAGGAAAATATTTTATTTCTTCCTTGACTCCATTGGTATGCCATTCATGCTATTTAAACTCTATGTTTTTAATTAAATGTTTGAGTGTGCTTTTATTGTAATTGATTTCTAGTTATGCCATTGTGATCCAAGAAGATGCTTTATATAATTTCAATCCTCTTAAATTTGTAGAGACTTGTTTTGTGCCCTAGCATGGAATTTATCTTTGAGAATACCCATGTGCATTTGGTAAGAATATATATTGGTATCTTTTATGTGAAATCTTCTTCAATAATAGTAATTTTTTAACCTTAGTAAAATTAATTATGTATAATGTTAACTTGGTTTTTCTTTTTCTTTCCTATTGGTAAAAAAACAGTTCACACACACAAAAAAAAAACAAGCAGTGATGTAGAGAATTTCAGGAATCATTGATTTCTCTCTTTTGAAATAGAGAATACTAGTTAAAATTATACTAAAATGTTTTAATTTCATTAGTGAATAAGCTAATTAATTGGCTTAATAAGCTAATTAATTGGCTTAATATAAATATAAAGATATATTTTTATTTAACAAGAAGCCTGGTGCACAAATTCGTGTATGGGGTGGCATGAGTCTTGTGTGTCCCTAAGCCCAGCCTGCACCATCTCCAATTGGGATCCCTCTCACAATCCAGGACTGCTGGCTCCCATTCCTTCACCTGCCTGCCAGCCAATCACCCCCTAACAAATCTGCCAGCCTGATCGATGCCTAACTGCTCCCCTGCCAGCCCAATTGCCCCTAACTGCCCTCCCATGCCAGCTGAGTCATTCCTAACTGTCCTCTCCTACGGGCCTCATTGCTCTCAACTGCCCTACTGTGCTGGCCTGGTCACCACCAACTCGCCTCCTCTGCAGGTCTGGTACTTCCAATTATCATCCCCTGCAGGCCTAGACCTCCCCAATCATCCTTCCCTTCATGCCTGATTGCTCCTAACTGTCCTCCCCTGCTGTTCTGGTCACCACAAACTGCCCTTCCCTCCAGGCCTGGTCTCCGTCAATTTCCCTCCTTTGCTGGCTCCCTAACTGTAGTTCCCTGCAGGCCTAATCACCCACACTTCCCTCCCCTGCAGCTCATCTTTTGGTGGCCATCTTGTGTCCACATGAGGCAGCCATCTTTGACCACATGGGGCAGCCATCTTGTGTATTAGAGAGGCAGTCAATTTCTACATTACTCTTTTATTATATAGGATTAAACAAATGTGAGAATAAAATATGGTAAAATAACTTTATTAAATCCCTTCATTTGAGGCTTAAAAATGTTTTTGAGGCTTGAAAATTTTTAATAAAACTAAAATGAGAGAATGAATGAATGTTCATACATATGATTTAAAAACTTATAATATTGCAAAAAATAACACTCTATTATGTTTGCAGGTTATAATTTTATTTTAATGTCAAATTTAGATAACATTTTCCTTGGAATTAAACAACTTATAATGCTTTTAATACTATATCAGTTAAAATATTTTATGGTTTACTTTCCCTCAAATCAACAATTTTATTATGCCAATTTATTTTATTTTAATTTTAATATATGTGCTATATAAATTTTTATTTGCAGTGTCATTTGACTTTAAAAGTGAAGCCATAGGTCTATATATTTTGACATGTGTTTTCAAATGCTGTTTGAAAATACACTTCATTGGGGATTTGAAAAAGTGTTTAGCTTTCTTGACAAAAAGATATTTGAGCAAAGAGATGTCATAATAGAATGATATAATGATACAATGTATTGAGTATATTCCTGTGCAAACGAGAGGTATATTTTTCTCTGCATATATATATATATATACACTAGAGGCCCGGTACATGAAATTTGTGCACGGGGCAGGGGATATCTCTCAGCACAGCCTGCACCCCCTCCAATCTGGGACCCCTCAAGGAGTGTCCGACTGCCTGTTTAGGCTCAATCCTACCTCGGGCCTAAATGGGCAGTTGGACATCCTTCTCACAATACAGAACTGCTTGCTGCAAACTGCTCACCTGCCTGGCTCCCCGATTGACCCTAACTGCTTCTGCCTGCTAGCCTGATCACCCGGCCAGCCTAATTGATGTCTAACTGCTCTCCTGCCAGCCTCTTTGCCCCCAACTTTCCTCCTTTGCCAGTCTAGTAACCCATAACTGCCCTCCCCTGCAGGCTTGATCACCCCCAGCTCTCCTCCCTTGCATGCCTAGAACCTCCCAGTGACCCTTCCCTGCTGGCCATCTTGTGTCCACAAGGGGGCAGGATCTTTGAAAGATGGGGGCAACCCTCTTGTGTGTTGAAGTGATGGTCAATCTGTGTATTACTGTTTTATTAGATAGGATAGAGGCCTGATGCATGAGTGGGGGCCAGTTGGTTTGCCCTGAAGAGTGTTCCATATCAGGGTAGGGGTTCCCTTAGGGCATGGAGCAGCCTGGGTGAAGGGCCTGTGGTGGTTTGCAGGCCAGCCAGGCTCCCCAGAGACCCAAATGAGGCCCTGGGATCTGGGATTAATTTATGTTCTACAATTGAAAGTTTTTAGCCTGGAGTGGAACCAAACCTTCTGCTCACTCCATGGCGACAGTCATTTCTGTTTGGGACATTTACTTTCTATAATTGAAATATTGTAGTCTGAAGTAAGGCCTAGGCACTAGGGCTGCAGAAGATTGACTTCCTCCATTGCCTGGGCAATCCTATCCTCTGCTCTCTCCAGCCTCATGGCTGCTGCCATTTCCGTTGGAATATATCTTCTATAATTGAAACTTTGTAGCATTGAGTGGAGGTGTAGGCCAGCAAGGGCAGGGGAAAGCTGGCTTCCTCCATTGCCAGGGAAACCCAATCCTCTCTCCTGATCTCAGTGGCCATAACCATCTTGGTTGGGCTTTATTGGCATAATCTGCTCCTGATTGGATAATGGGCATGGCTGTGGGTGTGGCTTGATTGGTGGTATGGTCAATGTGCATATTACTCTTTTATTAGATAGGGTTTTTATTTTTTCAAAGCTAAGCTGACTTTAGATAAGAAAATGGAGGGTTCCCCCAAAAAAACAAACAGACAAACAAAAAAACAAAAAACAAACTAATTAAAGATACTCAGCAATTGTAAGCCACATTGAATGATACTCAGTTGCTGTGGTTTGTAAGCATTCACAAACTCAAAATGCTTGACAGGCTCCAGCACCATGAAGCAGGCCTGGAAATAAATGTCTCCTATGGGTCTTGCATTCTAGCTGACCATGGGTCGTGTTTTCTAAGTGGGAACAGCCAAACCCTTTTCTAAGCGGGAACAGCATTTGTCAAGAACAACACCCCAGGGTACAGAATGGACATTACTAGCTCACAGGGGAGCAACTTATTTTACCTTGCCATTCTAAATTTCTGTATCAGTGAGACTTTGGCAAATGATGTCTGTTCTTATTTCCCCTTCCCACGCTTCTTTTTGTGTTCACAAGGTAGAAACCAAAAGGTTTGTCATATATTTTGCATAAGTGTACAACATATGCCTTGTTTTGGGTAAGTAGACATTTTTATTTGCAAGCCATTGTTTTGGATAGAGATACTCTTCTGTAGGGACACAAATCTTGAGAAATGCTTCTTGTCCACCTGCCTGTGTATGCTTTGTATAGACTTTCATTTCTTCTTTTCCCATTATTTTATTTTTCCTAATTATTTTAAAATTTATTGGGTTGACATTAGTCCACATGAACATATAGGTTACATGTGTGGATTATTAAATTACAAAAACTGTTTATAGGGCCATCTGCCTGCCACTCAAAATCAAAGCTTTTTCTGTTACCTCATATTAGAAACCCTTTCTTCTTTCATCCTATCCCTTTGGCAATCCCCACATTGCTGTTTGTGTTCATAAGTTTGCTTTGTATATTCCACACATGAGATAAATTATCTAGTTCTTAGATTTCTCTGGTGTATTTCACTTCACATGATATTCTTAAGGTCCATTCATGTTGTTGTAAATTAAACTATTTCATCATTTTTTATGGCCATGTAGTAATCCATTATGTATATATACACCACATCTTCTTTATTCAATCCTCTATTGTAGGGCACTTTGCTGTTCCTAACTCTTGGCTACCATGAGTAATGCTGCAATGAACATGCATATTTGAGTGTAAATGATTTTGAGTTTTTCAGGTATATACCCAAGAGCTGGGTTGCTGGATCTTATGGTAGCTCTATTTTTCTTTCTTTTTTTTAGGAATCATCAGTCTGCTTTCCCTAGTGATTGTAGGAGCCAACATTCACACCAGCAGTAAATGAGGGTTCCCTTTTTCCACACTCCAACATTTTTACTTGTCTTGTTGATGATGACTACTCCAACTGATATAAGGTGGTATCTCATTGTAATTTTAATTTAGATTTCCCTGATTGCCAGGGAGGTTGAAATTTTTTCATATATCTATTGGCTGTTTGTATGTCTTCTTGAAAGAGATGTATTTTCATGCCCAGTTCTTGATTGGGTTATTTATTTGCTTAATGATGAGTTTTACGAGTTTCATATATATTTTGGAAATTAAACCTTTCTTCTAGCTATTGTTTGCAAACATCATCTAATATCTGGCTGGCTGTCCATTTGTTTTGTTGTTCATTTCTTTTGCTGTGCAGAAGCTCTTCAGTTTGTTTGTTTGTTTATTTATTTATTTATTTATTTATTATTTTAAAAATCTTTATTGTTCAGTTTATTAATTACATTGTTCCCCCTTTTTCATACCCCAATAGCTCCCATCCACCCTATACCCATTCCACCCTCCCCCCTCCCCTCCCCCTCCCCACTGTCCTCTCCCATTGTTGCAAGAATTTTGTCCAGTCTCTTGCTATACATCCCACAACCCTTTTCTTCCTAAAATTGTCAGTCCATTTCCTATGTCCATGATTCTGTTTTATTTACTATTTTATCCTGTTCATCAGATTATTAATTCACTTGATTTTTGTATTCATTTGTTGATAGATGTGTATTTGTTGTTCATAATTGATATTTTTACCTTTTTTTTCTTCCTCTTCTTAAAGAATATCTTTCAGCATTTTGTATAATATTGGTTTGGCAGTGATGAACTCCTTTAGCTTTTTCTTATCTGCGAAGCACTTTATATGACCTTTAATTCTGAATGATAGCTTTGCAGGGTAGAGTAATCTTGGTTGTAGATTCTTGCTATTCATCACTTTGAATATTTCTTGCCACTCCCATCTGGCCTGCATCGTTTCTGTTGAGAAATCCACTGACAATCGTATAGGTTCTCCCTTATAGGTAACTAACTGTTTTTCTCTTGCTGCTTTTAATATTCTCTCTTTATCTTTTGCTCTTCGCATTTTAATTATGATGTGCCTTGGTGTGGTCTTCTTAGGGTTCCTATATTTTGGGGTTCTGTGCACTTCTTGGGTTTTCAAGTCAATTTCTTTCACCAGGTGGGGGAAGTTTTTCAGTCACTATTTCTTCTAGTAGGTTTTCATTATCTTGCTCTCTCTCTTTTTTCGGCACCCCAATGATTCTGATGTTGGTATGCTTGAGGTTGTCCCAGAGGCCCCTTATACTATCTTCAATTTTTTGGACTCTTTTGGGTTCTTACTTTTCCAGCTGAGTGGATTTTGCTTTTTTGTATTTCAAATCTTTGACTTGGTTTTTGCGGTCGTCTGGACTGCTTTTAGGTCTTTGTATAATATCTTTTGTTTCAGTCAGTGTATGCTTAATTTCTCGTTGGTCTTTTTTCATATCCTTGTAGGCGTTGTTCATTTCTTTGTAGGTGTTATTTATTTCTGCATAGTTCTCATTAATTTTCTTGGCCTTTTCTAGTAGCCTCTTTCCAATTGCTGCTCTGATTGGGTGTATTTTCCTTCTTACCTTCTAACTGGCTGATTTGGTCTTCAGTTTCTTGTCTCCTATTGCATCTTTCCAGGATATACTTTATTGCAACTCTGTCATTCTTCATTTCTTCTTAGTTCTAATTTATGTTGGTGTATTTCTCAATTCAGCTCCTTATAATTTTCATTAAATTACTTGTAATTCTCATTTAGATATTGAGCATCCTTATAACCATTACTTTGAATTTTTTAACTGACAAATAGCTGCCTCCATTTAATGGAGTTTCTTTTCTGACTAATCCTTTTTTTCTTTTATTTTGGGGTTGTTTTTTGTCTCCTTTTTACATCCCTGTAGTGTGGGATCCAGGTAGGTAGGGCTACTTCACAATAGCAGGTCCATGCTTTGAGAGGTGACTAGTCACACTGGGTCACAGCAGTGCTTCTGATCATCTCATGGTATCAACCAAGTTATGTGTATTCAGTCTCTGTGGCAGGTCCATGTGTGTGCAGGGGTGGGGGGAAGAAGGAGAGACATAAGGTCACATCTATTGGCCAGTATCAAGTAGCAGGGTCATTTGACCAGGGCTGCTGGGTAAGATATCATGGGTCAAAATGACAAGTCCTGCATCTGATAACAAGGCTGGGTGCACCCAATAAAGGTTGTGTCACCAGTCCTCCAGGGTAATGCAGGTTCAGAGCAGCAGGTTCCTATGTTCTGGCTGGGCCCATGACAAGGTAATGGGCTATGGGAAGAGGTACAAGCCTAATGAGGCTCTGCCAGTGCAAAGTGTGGTCTTTTCCAGATGCTTCTCTGCTGGTGCAGGGGACAGGCTGAGTGTTCCTCTTACCTCTGGTAGGACAGGCCAATCACTCTGCTCACTGAGGGATTGGTGCAGTCTTTGCACCTCCCTCAAGTAGCACACTTACCCTCTGCAGAAGAGAGAAATGCCACCCAAGTAGCAGGCTGCAAAGTCAATTCCTTTACCTGGAGCATCTAAGTAACCAACTTCAGCTCCTGCTCCCACAAACAGATGCCTCCTCACACTCACATCCACACACATTCTCCTTTCCAAATACTTACTCAGACTCACACTGCAGACCTGTCATTTCCTAAAATTAAGACTTCTCTCTTGACATGAGAAAGAAACTGCAGAGAATGAGATCTCCATATAACTATGCTTGAAATATTACAAGAGGCAGCATTGTAGAAGCAGTAATATTTTTCTGTATACAGTTGTTCTGTCCACAAAAACTGCGTATAGATGCATGTGTACCAGACTGTGGGCTTCAGCATCTCCAGGCTTTCTGATGGTGAGTCCTGTAGCCTCCTCTCCCAATAGTTTAACCAGTCATATGTACTTGGAGGTCTTCGCCATTGGTGACACAGTGGTAGTTTCTTCCATTGTGTATTTTTCCAAAAGGTGCAAAAATAAATGGAGTCTTAAGCCTGCCAAAATTAAGTAAGATGAATGTAAAGGGCCTAAAGTTAGTAAGATAACTGGATAACAGAAGCCCTTAATATACTATTTCTATAAGAACCTTGTGCTTGAGTAGATGGGAGAATCACCTCTGAACCAAGTCCACTATTCTATCAAGTCTCACCACATGAAAATATACCTCTGTTCCTCTGCATCAGTACCAATCTCATGAGTTTGGCTTTTATTGCAGCAGGAAATTGAAACCTATTTTGTCAATTACATTATAAGTCTTGACTCATAAAGTGCTGCCTGCTTTGACAAAATGACAAAGGTAAATAAGAATTAATTATATGTGATGGAATGCATGAGAATAGCAACAATTTTTGCTTAAACATTATTTTTGGTATTCCATATATAAGAAATCTTGTTTTGCTCAAAGTGATTTGACAAGTTATATCTAAGTACCAAAATGTGTACATTTTTCTATCTGATCCCTCCAGAACTTAAAACATTATTATTTTCATAGCAATGTTTTTTTTTCCATAAATTTCATGAGAATTTGTTCTCTTTATAAATAGAACAAAACTGAATACTGAATTTACTTTGACTGGAATGCCATTTTTGAGAGAGACTTGGATGTCACAGGAAGCTTTAAAGAAGAAAGAATGACTTCATAGGCCAAATAAAAGCCCCTCAGAAAATTCCCCTGGTATTGCTAAGATTGTTCATGCACTCTTTCCAGGTGAGAAATAAAAGTTGCTTTCCTGAAGAATGGCAGCTCAAATACCTATAGACATTTTTGGATCCTCAATAATTAATAATTTTTGCAAGTCTATAGGTACTATAATTGAGGACAATTATGTTGTTTGTGTTTTAAGCTTCAGGGCTAATTAAAATGTAATATTTAGAATTTTTATGAAATTTTAGCAAAGCAGGTTTTAAATATCTATTTGATCAATTGCTATTCTTGTATTTATGCAAATAATCATCTCAACCCAACTGGTGTGATTCAGTGGGTGAGCATCAACTTATGAACCAGGAGGTCATTGTTTGATTTCCAGTCAGGACATATGCCTAAGTTGTGGACTCTATTCCCAGTGTGGGACATGCGGGAGGCAAGAACTAAACAAAAACAAAAACAAAAAATGCCAGCTCTGGGAAAAAATGCTTTTAACAACAAATAATTATGCAAAATTTGTTGAAAATAGACTTGGTTTTGTTTATATCCTATCTAATAAAAGAGTACTATAAAAATTAATCACCACTCTGTGACAAAATGGTGGCCCATAGCCACAAGATGGTGGTGCACAGTCCCTTCAGCCCTGCCACTGGAATATTTCGCCAAGGGTCCTGGAGACCAAGCAGAGAGGTGGGATCTTCCCACTCCGGTGGTGGATCACGCCAGTATCTGGGGTTGAGCAGCAGGGCTGGAGTGTTTGGGCCTGTGGGCTCCGCCAGGGGTCAGGCCAGACATCATGGAGACAAAGGGGAGAGGCCTTATCCACCCACTCCAGCATTACTGCTCCCCATTCTCTGGAAGTGTCTGGGTCTGTCAGCCCTCCCATGAGGGTAGATGCTTTTTCCAGGGGACACACACAAATGGGTATGGAATTGACTGGGACTTTTGGTGCAGGAGGACTTGATGCTATATCCCAGTTTGTGCTGGCCCAGTCTCTGACAGCAGCGAGGAGGCAGTCTCACCCTTAGAGAATCAGGGGTTGGTCAGATAGCTCTCTGGTGTCTGACAGCAGGGAGGTGGGACTATGTCTAAACATTTACTATTAATACAAGATAACTCTTCAGTTAAAAGAAGCTGCTATCAACAGAAAATGTCTGAAGACCAATGTGCATCTGATCTTGAAGGCTGGCAGGTGAGTAGTTGGGAGCCAGCAGTCCGGGATTGTAAGAGGGATGTCCAACTGCCCATTTAGGCTTGATCCTGTGTCCAGGCCTAAAAGGACAGTCAGACATCCCTCGAGGGGTCCCAGCTTGGAGAGGATGGAGGCTGAGCTAAGGGACACACACGCCCATTCAGGAATTTTGGGCACTGGCCTCTAGTATATATTTAAATGAGGTTATGAAATAAGGTCATAATAACATTTATTAAAGTAAAACTGCTGTTTGAAACTTTGGCCACTGTTCATTCACCCCTGCTTGCTTAAAACAAAGGAATTACTGCTTTAGTTTCCAGCTTGTGACCTTGAAGACTAGAACAGTCCGGTGCCAATTATGTAGCCACACCACCTGTTTTTACAAGATAGGACCACTTTCCCAGGTCTAGCAGAAAACATAGTTAGAAGATAAAAAGCGAGCAATAGGGTCATTCATAGTCTATTGGCACCCCTTCCCCAGATGTGGCCTTGAGGGCTATTCGCCAAATGCAGGGCAATAACATTCATGGTTCAGACCCCTTTAAAAGGACAGCCTGCACCTGGAGTGGTGTGGTCTTTGAGTGTTAGGTCTCCAACCATCCTGGCCAGTTTTCAATAAATTCCTGCCTGCTTATTACCAACTTAATTGCCTCTGTGGTCATTTGCAACTCGTTGTAGAAGTCGCCCCAGTTATTTAAAAAATATTGTGTTTTAACAGAAATAATAACACATTTGTGAATATTGAAGTCCATCTTTGTGATTGAGGTTTTTTGGTTTTTTTAATATATAAAATTTACTAGACCCTAAATTTATCATATTTATTTAAATATTTGCCTGGAACACTCTGAATTAACATTTTATTTTCCTTTGATCTGTTCTTTGCTTTAGAATACTGAGAAATAATACTGTGGGTTTTTTAGCTTTGCAATTTCAAACAGAAATTAGACAACATGACAAACTTATGTAATCACTTACTAATGTTTATGCTGAATAATTTCAGTTACTAATGCTATGTAACCCATATAAGGACTTAATCTGAATGCATTTAAACTACAGAGTAGTGGGGTCTGTCAGATTGTAACTGCCTGCCTGACTTTATTCAGCCAAAAGAGGAAAATAAAAGCTTTAAATCTTACATCTAGAAATTTTATATACTGACAACTGTACAGACTCAGAACCTGGTGTATAATTTGCTCTGATCGATGACTTTTTCATATTCACACTAATGGCCTGGTGCATGAAATTCACTAGGGAACTAATACACATTAAAAGGGACTAAATTAGAAGAAATATTTTAATATTGCAAATTTCCCTTTTTCTATAATAAAAATATCAGAAAAAAAACATTAAAATGTATATGAAAATCTTCCCAAGCTCTGGTCTCCGGAGGTCCCACCTATTTACTAGGGACTCCAACCTGTCAAAGTCAAGGCAATAATCTGAAACAAAGTCAGATATATGGCTTTAGGGTGAGAAAACACACCCACCATCTTTCCTGAAGTTTGAATGACACCTCTTCAACATAGGAGATCCAGGGGCCCCATTATCCTGGTCCCTCAAGAGGTTGTTTCAAAAATTGAACATTTTCAATGACTCAGGGTGGAAGCTGGAATGCAGGCAAAGGCAGATCCTCTCAGACATTTTCTGAGCTACACCTGAGCCCAGTGCTGCTAAAGTGAGCCTTGCAGTTCAGCTTCATTCTTCTACATAAGCCAAGCCCACTGAGTCCCACAGGATACCTTATGATACATAAGGCCACCACATGAAAATTAGAAGTCATAGCAATTCTATTTAGTACAGAGAAATAAACCACAAAAAAAAAAAGACACCCAAAATGGAGAGATTGAAACAAAAGCAGTCACAAAATGTGAATGGCTTTTAGCTCAGACAGGTTGCCAAGAGCCATATGTGAACTGGATCTGATGTTGGCTTGAACAAGAGAACTTTCAAGGAGTCCAAGACCAGGCACAGAAAGTGGCCAGCTTTAAACAGCATTGAAGAAAGACCCAAGCTTAACAAACAGCATATCCAAAGAGATAATACAGTAAGCACTAAAACTGCTGTTTTGGAATTCTTTTCTTTAAAAAAAAAAAAAGTACGTTTTATTGCTTAAAGTATTACAAATTAGAGGTCTAGTGCACAAGATTTATGCACTTGTTGGGGATACCTAAACTTGGCCTTCTTACAATCCAGAAGCTCGGGGGGAATGTCCAACTGATGGTTTAGGCCCACTAAGCTGTCAGACATTCTTGGCATTGCCATGGAGGCAGAAGACGATCCCACCACTGTTGCTCTGCTCTCAAGCTGTGAGCCTTGCATCTGGCTGAGCAGTGCTTTCCCATGTGGAAGCACACTGACTACCAGGAGGGCAGCTCCTGCATTGAGTACCTGCTCCCTGGTGGTCAATGTGCCTCATAGTGACCAGTCATTCCACCATTTGGTCATTTGCATATTATCCTTTTATTATATACCCTGTTTTCCCAAAAGTAAGACATCTCTGAAAATAGGACCTACTTCCAGTTTTGACTCTCAATGTTATATAAGGCAGCCCCTGAAAATAAGACCTCCCCAATAATATTTTTATTCTTGAAACTGGAAAAGTCTGGGCCCACACAAGCAGTTATAAGGAAGTAGGTCTATTTAATGCTGCCACTTGTTATGTGAGGGAGCCAAAGAGGTCTGCTAGTCTGGGATGCAGCTAGCAACTCACCACGCTAAAGATACGAAGAAATTTCTTCACGAAAGGAAAATAGATCAATTAATGATTCCCACAGGAATGACAGCCTCTCTCTAGACTCTTGATATTACAATAAGCAAGCCATTCAAGGACAATTTGCACATGGATATTAATGACTACATTAAAAATAGAATGGAGAGAAATCAGCATGGAACTTTGTGAAACCTAAACTGTAAGAGTTTATGACTTGGGTGAAGAATTGATGGGGGTACCACTGACAGTTGCATTGCAAATGCACTACCAGCAGGCTACCTTGGTAAGAAGTACTCATTTAAGGACAGTGCTATTGCTAAACATGAGAGATTTGGTCCACTGATTCTGAAAGAAAAGGAGTCATAAAAAATTCAACAGGAAATTCAGGATTTGGATTGTTATGATGATGTTCCAGAAGATAATGATATGACTGTCATTTAATAAATCTCACTTTGTGTTCATACAGGTAAATATCAGTATCAATAAATGTACCATAGACTGTTGTACATGAAAATAATGGTAGTAACAAGAAATTCTTGATATGTTGGATTCACAGTTTGTCTGGTTATGCTAGTTTGTGATGACAACTACTACTGTACTATATACAGGTAATAAAGTTCCTTTTATTTTTTGTTCAACAATAAATGTGTACCGTATTCTTTTTCATGGAAAAATAAGACATCTGCTGAAAATAAGACCTAGCGCATCTTTGGGAGCAAAAATTAATATAAGACACTATCTTATTTTTGTGAAAAAACAGGATACACCTAGGGGCCCTGTGCACAAAATTTGTGGGTGGGTGGTCCCTCAGCCCAACCTGCCCTCTCTCACATACTGGGAGCCCTTAGGGGATGTACTACTGATGACTCACCCCCAGCCTGCCCAAGTCCAAAAGCCAGGGGAACCCAGCCAATGATCACCCTGCTATGGGGCCCATTGCTGCCTGGCTGTGCCCCAGCCCTGGCCTGCCCAAAGCCAAAGGACCCCAGTCAACCAATTGCCCTGTGATCTGGCTGATCGCTGGGACCATAGCCAGAAATTGCCCTGCGATCCAGCTGATCACTGTCTGGGTCCGCTCCAGCCCTGTCATGCCTGCCCAATGTCAGAAAAAGCCTTCGGAGCCCAGCAATCACCTTCCATGGGCAGCAGCCATCTTGTTTGGGTGTTAATTTACATATTGCTCCTGATTTTCTGGTGGGCATGGCTTATTGGGTATAGCGAAGGTAGGATCAATTTGCATGTCACTCTTTTATTAGATAGGATAGTAGATCATAGAATATATCTCCTTTTTCCCCCATTGACCTTTCTGGCCTCTCCTACCCTCTGGCACATGTGCTCATCCTACTCCCAGTGTCTTGTGTCCATTGGTTATGCTTATATGCATGATAACGAACCCTTCAGTTGATCTCTTAACCCTCGTCCCCAACACTTCCCAGTCTTCCTGCCATAATTTGACAGTGTGTTCAATGTTTCTCTGCTGATGTATCAATCTTTTTGTTCATCAGTTTATAATGTTCTTTATTATTCATAAATGTGGTATTTTTCCTTTTTATTTATTTTCCCATCATTTTACTTCATTTTTTTTCCTAAATGCAATATTTCTTTTTTCTTTGTCTTCTAAATTTCTCTTTTTTTTCTGTTCTTTATTTGTACTTATATAGTTTTTCTCTTCAGTTTTTATATTTGTTACTAGGGTCCCGGTACACAAAATTCATGCCCTGGGGGTGGGTGGTCCCTCAACCCAATCTGCCCCCCCTCACATACTGGGAGCCCTCAGGGGATGTCCAACTGGTGGCTCACCCCCAGCCTCCACAAGGCCTAAAGCATCTTGTTTCAGAAAAATGTAATTTTTCTGCTTTGGGATAAAATGTTCTATAAATATCAATTAAATCTATCTGAAACAAATGGAAATGAACACATAACAACCCAAAATTGATTAGAAACAACAATCACAGTTTTGAGAAGAAAGTTCACAGTTTAGCAGACCTACTTCAAGCAAGAAAAGTCTCAAATAAGCATTTTAACCCCAAACATTAACATTCTAGAGAAACAAAACCCTACAAAAATTTAGAATAAGTGCAAAGAATCTCTCTATATAAAACTCTAGTATGTAAATAGTATGAACAGCAAAACAACCAAACAACTGGGAAACTGAACAACAGGTGCTATGATGTGCACTGACCACCAGGGCCATGCACAGAGCATAGCAGGTGTCGGCGGCAGGTAGCAGAGAGTGGAGCATGGCAGGCATCAGCCACCATGGGATGGTGGAGCAGGTGAGTGGGGGCACCAGAACAAGGCGGGTAACAATCACTGTCAGTGGGCCAAGAATCCGGTGGCTACTTAAAATTATTTGCTCCTGCATGCATGTGGTGATTGCACCTGCAGCCAGTGCTGGCCCCACTCAATTCTGCTGCCAGCTCAGGAGCTGGCCTCTTGCACCCACTGCTGGCATCTGGCACTGTAGATGGGTGTGAGCTGTAGTGTAGAGTACTGATCACCCCTGCCTTCCTTTCTGAAATCAATAAAATATTTTAAAAAATAAAAATAAATACAACATGAATCAAATGTGACTGCTCTTCAGCCACCTAATTCATTCACAATCCCTTTGTCTAAGCCCCCTCCCCCCACACACTCTGCTGGGATCTATAAAATGAGACCAGGATTTCTACTTCAACCAAGGCTGATGCATCAGCATATCCCTCTTTCCCTGCCCATTTCTGTCCCTATTTCTGTGGGGTTTCTCTCCTTCCCACCCCTCGATCTTGGTGAGCCCTGCTCTTGCCCCTCCTCTTGCGATCTTCTGTCTGCAGCCTCCCCCTTTCTCCTCTGGGCGTGGAGCTCTCCAATGGGTGTGTAGGGTGGGGTGGGACTGTGTGGGGCAGGGTGGGGCTGTGTGGGGTGGGTGACTCAGTGTGGGTGGGGCTATGCAGGAAGAACCCAGGTAGGTCCTTGGAGGAGAGCTGGGAAGACAGGTCATGGGAGGAGGAAAAAAAGGGGTGTGGAGCCTGTCCCATGGTTAAGGCACTGGGCTCCTCAGCACCCCTCCAGGAGCTTTTCTAGGCAACTACACAGCTGTTGCACTCATCCCCTTGCTTCCTCCAGCCTCCTTTCAAGTTTGGGACTTAGTATCTCTGACTCAGCCCTGCCCTCTTCTCTGCTACTTCCCTGGAGACTGAGACTGCCCCTTTGCCTTGGGTAAGCAAACCTGGCTCTTTCCCCTGTAATGATGCTACCCATTATCCTGAAGTAGTTAGTGAAATTTAACAAATAAAAAGAAGCAGATCTGTAGATAATAAATTGTGCACTGAGAATGTCATAGATTGCAGACGGCTTTGCAGTCCAGATCACACAAAGCAGCCTCCTGCACCAACCAGTCCCTCTTGGCTGCTGCCCCAGCTATTATACACTAGAGGACCAGTGCATGAAGTTTGTGCACAGGGGTGTGTGTCCCTCAGCCCAGCCTGCAATCTCTCCAAAAAGGACCCCTACCAAGATCAGGCATAAATGGACAGTCAGACATCCTTCTCACAATCCACGGCTGCTGGCTCCCAACTGCTCAACTTGCCTGCCTTCCTGATTGCCCCTAACTGCTTCTGCCTGCCAAATTGATCACCCCCTAACCACTACCTTGCCAGCCTGATTGATGCCTAACTGCTCCCCTGCCAGCCTGTTTGACCCTAACTGCCCTCCATTGCAGGGCTGGTCACCCCTAACTGCCCTCCCCTGTAGGCCTGATCACCACCAACTTCCCTTCTCTGCCAGCCTGGTCACCCAAAACTGCCCTTGCCTGCTGGCCATCTTGTGGCAGCCATCTTGTGTGTTAGAGTGATGGTAAATTTGCATATTACTTTTTTATTAGATAGGATGATGGGTAAGAAGGTTTGTAAAAGTTGTAGAAAAGTTGTGAAGAGAAATCTTAAAAGGAAAATTGAGGTAATCTGAATAGTGAATTTTAGATAAGTAAATCTAAAGTAAGCTAATACAGACTTTTTAGTCTGTTTTCAGTGTGTTAAAAGTGTTTTTACTGTATTTGCCTAGGAAGCAAAAGTTCTGCAAACCATTGAAATATATATATATATGTGTGTGTGTGTTATTTTAATTTGCCACTTAACTACTTTAAAACAATCTTCTTAATTATCATTTTGAATAAATGAATAATATAATACTATTGATAAAAAATAAAATGGTAATATGCTAATTAAACTGGGTCAACTGCCCATCTTTCAGGCACCTGATGTCCTTTCAGACAAAGCCATGGTGATGGGGGCCAAGGCAGAGAGGACAGCTGGGCGTGAAATCAGGCCTGCAGTGGATGGCATTTGGGGGCGAGATCAGGCCAGCAAAGGTAGGCAGTTGGGGATATATCAGGCCAGCAGGGGAGGGCAGTTAGGAGTGATCAGGCAGTCAGAGACAGTTAGGGATGATCATGCCAGCAGGGGAGGGCCATTGGAGGTGAGATGCGGCCAGCAGGGAAAGGCAGTTGGCTGTGGGTGTTTTTCTCTCCTTTCCATGTCTAGCTCAGAGAAAGAGAGATTGGGTCCAGTTTCTGAGTAGAAGACCTGGGGATTAAGAAATAAATGTATAGAAGACGAAGATGCAGTAATAGAAAAAAATAGTTGGGGCTGGGTGGGATGTCTGTTCTCTATGAGGGAGAGACAGCATCTGACACCCAAACAGCAGCAGTTCATTTATAATCCAAAAATACAAAGGTGCCGAAATCCAATCCTTGTCTCATCAATAGAAAGATGTAAACAACCTTAATTGGCTCTGAAAGGTCAGAGGTAAAACGTAATAAGGAAGCTTCCCCATCAAACAATCATGTAAATCCTTACTGATAAGATAATCTGCCTGTTACTTGAATTGGCTGCCTTAGGGCAATGGGTGTATCCCAAACCTGAACAAAAGGATAGCCAGATGCCTTGGAATTAGCCCACAAAGACTTAAGAAATGCTCAAGGTGTGTTGCCTGGGGTGACCCCCACAGTTGGGTGCAACCAAGGTGGCAGGAGATGGCAGTTTGTGAAATCAAGCTTGCAGGGGAGAGCCATTAAGGGCAAGATCAGGCCAGAAGGGGAGGGCCATTGGGGGAGAGATCAGGCTGGCTAAGTAGGGCACTTATCGGTGATCAGACAGCAGAGGCAGTTGGGCATGAGATCAGGTCAGCAGGGGAGGAAAGTTAGGGGGGGTTCAGGCAGGCTGACAAAGGCAGTCATGGGTTATTAGCAGGCAGGAAGAGAGGTTAGAAGTGATCAGGCAGGCAGACAGGTGAGCAGTTAGGAGCCAATGGTTCCAGATTGCAAGAGGGATGTCTGACTGCAAGTTTAGGCCCAATCACTGTGAGATCGGTCCTAAACTTGCAGTCAAATATCCTCCATTGGGTCCCAAATTGGAGAGGGTGCAGGCTTGGCTGAGAAAGTTCCCCATTTCCCATGCACAAACTTCATGCACCCAGCTACTTGTTTCATAATAATAAGGATTATATGTAATCTTTTGGTTAATAAGAATTTTAAACCTTTTTTGGACCTAGAATTGGTTTAGGTCATTCCAATACACCCTGGACTGCTTCAGGGATTTATTTTCTATCCTTATTAAAGATAACTTTATACTTAATGTACCTGGGAAACTTTGTCAAATAAAGGTATATATTGTATTTATATAAGCAAAATATATTCTACATCCCAAATGTAAAAATATCACAGGAGGCTATAATTTTTTCTTGATTTTTAGAAGTACTGGTGAGTCAAATTATCAAAACTTGATTATGGGGCTGAATGTACTGAAAATAATTCGATGGACTTTGTAACATTTTAAAAAGTATCCTTCCCCTAGCCTTTTTGGCCTAGTGGATAGAGTGCCAGCCTGGAGAATGAGGGGTCCTGGTTTTGATTTTAGACAAGGACATATGCCTGGGTTGCAGGCTTGATTCACAGTAGGGGGCATGCAGGAGGCAGCTGATCGGTGATTCTCTCTCATAATTGATGTTTCTATCTCTCTCCCCCTCTCTTTTCCTCTCTGAAATAAAATGTATTTTTAAAAGTAAACATCCTATCTAATAAAAGAGAAACGTGCAAGTTGACCATATCTTCACTATGCTATCAGCCAATGGGAGGAGTATGAAAATTAACCCAACCAAGATGGTGGGCTGACCCCCATTCCCCTCCACCTGGCCATGGCAGTGTTGCAGTGGCAGGGCCCCAATTGCGGCCCCAGACCCAGAAGGGGATCCGGCCTCCCACCATTGAAGCCTGGCCATGGCAAACCTGGGCCTGAAAGTAGGGGGAAATGGACTGAAGATAAAAACCTGCAGGCCTGGCAACCAGCAGCCCCAAGGCCTGAGGTGGAGACACCCGGGTTGATGAATGGGGCAGAAGAGACATCAAACTGCAAGAAACTTGTGAAAAGGAAGATAAACTATCATAACTTCATCTCCCTTTCCACAAGATGAGAAAACTGCCCCTGATAATTTAGTGCTGTGGCCCACACCTTTCTACAAACAGTAATGTTATGACCACTCCCAGGAAGGTCTGGTCAGAATACCATCTCCAGGGAATAATGTTATTGTGGTAAACCATCTAAGAGAGGAAACAAGCTTTTGTTGGGTTTATTCTGAAGGTCAGAGAACATGCCACCCCAACACATGCTGTGTTGTTATACTGATGATCTTGAGCTGTAGATGCTTGAAAAACAACAAATGCATGTGGAGGATTTCACATAAGTCTTCTGATCTCCCTAAAATCAGACCCCCCTAAAGGAGCTTCAATGTTATATGTCCCCTTGATGGGAGAAATGTCATCAGGCAGAGAAGACTGACTCCTGTCACAGGACAGGAGAAGTTGACATCACACCCAAACTTTGTTTTAAACTATTCCCCCCGACCCCATTCATCTTTCTTAAACATTATTTACTCTTCTCTAAGAGGCCTATATTTCCCGTCTCCTTCCCCTAGGAAGAAGGTATTTAAATCTGCATTCTAAGCCACCTTGGGGAGTTACTCATTTTTCCCTGGGATCTCCCACATATACACAAGGTACACATGTTAATGAACTTTTGTTTTTTTTTCTCAGTGATCTATCTTTCATTGCAAGGGCCTCCACTAAGAACTCAGAAAGGTAGAGGAAAGCTATTTTTCCTCCTCCATAATTCTATCTTGGGAAATCAAGTCCCCAGCTGAACAATGAGGTTGGCTCAAGTACCAAGCTGTCCCCAGCTGACAGGATGGAAGCTTCTAGGGAGAATTCAATGATATTGGCATCAAAGTGGGATGGAGGGCACACCCATGGTTGTGGGTGGAAGTTTAAAATGGTTCAACATTTTTTGAGGATGATTTGACAAATCTGATAGAAATGTTCTAGGTACATCTAAGAGTCTTCTTCTGGGAATCACATCTGCAGAGATAAAGCATAAGCACATAAGCCTTGCTCAGAACCCAGGGTGCTACTTCGGGCTCACTTTCCACAATAGGAAAACCTGGGGACAACCTGAACTTTTAGGACAAGGTGGAATCTATACTAATAAAGGTAATATGCTAATTACACTGAACATCTTCCGCATGGTCCCACTGACCTTCCATATGTCCTTCCGGATGTCTTTTCCCACAAAGATACATTGGCGGGGCCAAGGCAGAGGAGGTGTTAGAGGCAATCAGGAGTCAGGGGATAGCAGTCAGAGGGACCAGGCTAGCAGGTGAGAGCAGTTAGGGCAAATAGGCTGACAGGTGAGAGCATTTAGGGGCATCAGGCTGACAGACAGGTGAATGGATAAAAGCAAGCGGTCAAAGATTGGATAGAGTGTAGGCCAAGCTGAGGTGACCCTCTTCCCATACATGAATTTCATGCACTGGGCCGCTAGTATAAAATAAAAAAAAATACTCTTGATTTTTAATAATTTTTGTTTTTCAGATATAAGGAAGCAATTTGGTAAACTATTTTTCTCCCTGCCTTTTTCCTCCAGAATTTAGGAATTCTTCATGAGTGAGCCATGGCAATACATTCTTTTGCATGAATTCACTAAACCAGTTTCTAATTATGGTTTTATGAACCAAGACTTTGACTGCAACATCACGTCTGAGAGAGACATGCCCAGATCCTAGATGAAACCAGAAAGCTTTAAGGAATAAAAATTGACTTTGAGTTCTATGTGAGCAATTTGGAGAAATAGCCTGGTACCTTGCTTGTTCATATGGTTCATGACAATCCTTCCAGGTAAAGAAGAAAGTTTGCTTTCCTGATAGATGGCAGAGAAGGAATCTCAAGATTATGAGGAATTCATTGAAGCCTGCAGGTAATTCAGGTAAACATGATGGCAGTTTGGTGGCCCAGCTTCTTTGCCCTGAGGAGATAATTAAAGTTCAATCATACAATTCCAGCAATTAATATTTAAAAGTTTATATGATCAGTTGCTATCTTATGGTATTCCAGCAAATCAGGCCAAATTGAAACTAGTGTTAATACAATAAGTAAATTGGTCTCAATTGGCTTCTGATCAAAACAAGTGCGATATTATTTTATTGACTTCAGAGAGAAAGGAAGAGGGAGAGAGAGAGATAGAAACATCAATGATGAGAGAGAATCATTGATTGCCTGATTCCTGTATGCCCCCTACTGGGGACCAGGCCCAAAATCCAGGCATATGCCCTTGCCCAGAATCAAAGCTAGGATCTTTCAATCCATAGGCAGATACTCTATCCACTGAATCAAAACAGCTAGTACACAAGTGTGATTTTAAGGTGGGAAATGGATTTCAGTAGACTCTGAAATACATAGTTGTGAATATTAGACTTAAAGCTCTATTTTCCACTAATGAATTGAACTGGATTCCGAATTTAACTATAGATTTACACCAATAAAACAAACTTTATAACACACTTTGTCTCCAGAAGTTTACAAACGCTACTGATACCCTGAGAATACCAGGTATAGACACCATTGCCATCTCTTTCCATGCCCAGATCTCATTGTCCTCTAAGAGAAAGCAAGGATGTCTTAGATCTGAAAGAAACATCATTCCTCCTCAGCATGAAATAGTTTCAGAAAAGATCCTATGCTTCTTTCTCTGAAAGAATTCAGAGTTGAGATCCTTGATGAAAGTTGTTGTAGGTAATTAGACGGATGTGAGCAGAACAAGGATGATGGGCCAATTGGAGGAGAAATGGACAGTAACCTGTAACATGCTATTTACCACTCTGACTGCTCTGAAGCTGCCAATGGAAGAACCTGTGTAGGACTGATGTTACATTTTGCTCAGAACAAGTTAGGACACATACTGATAATTCCATTTATTTTAAGAAGTCACATACAGGGATCTTTATATGTTGAGACCAATGGTTTGAGTAAAGATGGCAGGGATGTTTTCTCTAAAGACTGCTGTAGTCAGGCAAATGTCTGACTTTCATTGGTTATTGTCTTTTAGTATCTAATAACTAAAATATGAATTGTTCTGATAATGTCATCCACCTTTCTAGTAATGGACATAGTAATCTGCTGGCTGGTTGGTTTCTGATATGTGGAATAATTATGTATTCATTTGTTCCTGCTAACAGTACCATGGGGTCTTGTTCCTTATGATGATTGACTGTCCTTTGTGTTTCAGAAATATCACAGTGTTCATATCAAAAGAGACCTTCTCAGGACTGTGTCACCAGACTGCAATGACAATCTTCACCTGTGCAAGCGTGATTACTATGTGCCTTTAAGCATTTGTGTCATGCCAGGTTTGGTAGCATCCCTTAATATAGAAGTGACACAGCTGCCTTGCAGAACTGTAAGAAATCCGAATGCTACATTCAGGGCTATTCATGGGATAAATCAAGGGCTGAGTCAGATCAGAGAGGCAGTTTTAGAAAATCTGGCAGCAATAGATTACTTGCGTCTGAGTAGAAGCACAGATGTAAGCAAATTCAAAACATGTGCTCTTTTAATCTTTCTACCAATTCTTAATAGATAGAAAACAACATTCCACAAATTAGAAAAACTATCTTCAAGGTAAAATAATTTTTTTGTTTGTTTAATTTTATTCAACCTAGCTTTTTGGCTACCCAAACTTTCTTGGCTATAGGAATTCTTTTAATATGTCTGCTGTGTTTTGTTTGTTTGTCTGTTTGTTTTTGTTGTCTACCACCTTGCTTCTATGTTCAACATCTTGCTCATTTTAGATCCTGAATTTGCTGTATTTCATCACTGGGAACTGCTTTCAAGGCAGAACCAAATGCAGGCCAGCAGCATGAGACTTTACATCTAAAACGAATCTCCTAGATATGAGGTAAAAGAAAATGCAGTGAGGACTGTTGGGTACAAATCTATAATTTTGGGAACTAGATATTCATTGTAAGGAAGAATAATAATAAGAAACATCCGTGATGCTGTATTTCCCATGATTGCCTTGTTAGAATAAAGAAAGGACATTCTAACTTGTCTGGTAGTTGTAAGATCTCAGGACCTGGGAGTCAATCTTTGACCTGGTAGTCATCCTTGGACCAAGGAGTTTATCATCCATCCTTATCAAGAGCTGTCTACTGTCTTGGAAAGACTAACATCCTTGTTGCCCAAACAATGGAGACCTGCTCTAGCTCCACATCTCAGCCCACTTAGCTTTACTTTTCCCAGACATGTAATTCCTGATTCACAACATATGCAGCTGACTTATGTGGGGAGGGGCTTCAGAGAAAGTTTTTTTTGTGAATGACCTGCTACTCTCACCTATTGCAGGCAGTATTGGAATAAATGCTCACATATACTCATAGAATGCTCTACTTAAACAGGCATCCAGGACACATTGTTTAAACAATTTCACTTATAGGATCTTTAAAAACAGAGACAGGGCAAAGAATGTGGGAAAATATAGAAAATGCAGGTCTTGTCTAAAAATTTAACCCAATACCCAAATTGTAGAGATGGGTAAAATCAAACACTATTTAATCAATCTCTGAATAAAAGAACCAATTCACTCTATCAAAAAAGCATCCTTGGAAAAATAAGTGCTTAAGAAAACAAGACCCTCAAATAATACCAGCCTAGACAGGTGCTCAGATGAGCTTGGAAAAAAATATACTCCCAAATGCTCCCAAAATAACACACCAAAAATCATGTATGTATGAAGTACAAAACTATCGATGGCTACAACACTGCTCTATTTTGTAAGAACCTCTCTGCCATATTGTAAAGGGCAAGTGTGAGATAGAAAATGGGCCTCTCATTTTCTTTCTGTGGCTTTCCACAACGAATGGTAATTAAACTCCAAGCCTGTTGTCTCTTCTGATTTAAACAGCTTCTCTGTTCAAACTGCAGGACAAGGCAAGACTACACACAAAGTTGCATCCCACACACACACCATGACCACCATCACTCTCCTCTATCCTCCCTTTCTCTTTTAACAGCTTCAGGCTTTTTATCAATATTCCATTTTCTATGTCTCCTTTCTTTCTTTCAGACAATCACCCTTTGAACTCTTTGTATCATTTTCCCCCCTAAGCCTGCCTGATAGCCTTGGGGGGAAATACTGATATGTTCTTCCCAACCCACCTGCCTGTCTCCCCGAGAGCGAACAAACTGTAACATCTGGTCAATTTCAACATAATCCTCCTCCCTTTCTTGTTGCTTAGCAACAGCTACTGCTTGCTTTTCTTTAGTTTTTTTAATATGTTTTTAATATAATTTCAGAGAGAAGTTAATGAAGAGGAAGAAACATCAATGATGAGAATGATGTGCCTTCTTCCCATCTCCTACAGTGGATTGAGCCCACAACCCACATGTGTACCTGAGTGGAAATCAAAACATGACCTCCTGGTTCATGGGTCAGTGACCAGCTATTAAGACACACTGGCCTCCTGCTTCCTCTTTAAAAGTGCAAGCCACTCTTTCTTTTTTGCCTTTTGTTGCCTATCAATGCACTTTCCTCCCTTGGCAAGCAAAAATATATTTCCTTACTTTATCTCTTCTCTTAGTTGCCAATTTTTCACAAACCTGTGCCATTGGCCAAAGCCCAGGAGGCAGAAACAAGAACAATTACTTGTATATATTCATGTTGTGGCAAAATACACAGGAGAGGATTCAGCCAACACTCTGAGTGAGAAAAGTTTAACCTTTATTTCACAGACCTGACTTAACTAAACTGCACATACCCTACTCCTAGTCCAGGGGAATTCTGAACCCAAAGCCTGAACTGAACTCCTGCGAAGTCTATGACCTAAGTATCTTCTCCTATGGCAGGCCCTGAGAGTCGCTGCAGCTTTGCCCAAGTCTGTCTTGGTTGGTCCTTGGGAGTATGCTCTATCCAAGTCAACTGTGGAGGGGCTCTGGGGTTAGGCTCTGTAGCTCTGCAGAAGTGAGTCAGAGTGTGAAAGTAAGAAGACAGTTTTAACCAGATACTGAACTAGGTTGCAAGACTCAACCCCCTACTTTCTTTTTCATTCTCTACTCTTGTTCCACAAGCTATTCTTAGCCTTGGGGGTTACTGAGAAGGTTAAAGAGGGCTAATTCCAATGTAGCCCTGATATTTGGGGCTAGTGATCTGAATCCAAGCCAGCAAGCTCAGTGTACATTCCTGATAACCTATAATTAAGTCAAGAAAACAAGACACTGGTCTTGTAGAACTGGTTATAGATGCCTGAGGCTGTGGATAGTGCCCTGCCCCAAAAAGAGGGTTATTAATGCTGGTGCCAGGCCAGATCATCAGATATGGCCTGGGGATCCACAATCCCTGGGGTCCTTCTTGCAAGGCCCGTGAAAAGACCAGAAGCATAATCCATGTTTGTGGGACAAGGAACATAGGGAGTTATAAGGGAGGGCCCCATGCATGTTTCTTCACTCATTTCAACAGCTATAAGATTGCTTAGGAAAGGAACAACCTAAGACAGGCACAGTCGCAGAGGGGTCATCAGGAGAAAATTTGGGAATCAACAGAGGCGGGAACAGACCCTCACCCCACAACATTGCAGGGGGTTAACCCTCATGAACCTTCTGAGGGAAGTCTCCAAGCCCCATGGCTGCTTCACTTTGCATGCCAGCTCAAATCAGAACCCAGGTAATAGTCAGAGACTTGGCCCAGCCCAGAGCAGGTCTAAGATAACAGACAGAGAGGTGGCTGATAGCAGCTGTCCTATATTTAGCACCAGGAATTCTTAGGGCCTACTGAAGAATGCAAACAATCCTTTCCACTAATATTTACGGGGTAAACTAAATTGGACAGTAAAATAGTAGTCAACTTTTCAGATTAAATTGGCTAAATGAAATAATGAATATTCAAGAAAATTTAATTGTAGTGAACAAAAAGCTGTTTCTAAAGTACTGACTAAAATTGCTATTGATAGTTCATCCCATGTTAAAATTGCTTAACATATGATGAACATATTTCTATGCAAAAAAAAAAAAATTAAAGTTATCAGACTGCATTATAAAATTTCCAAAGCCTCCATTAATTCAAAAAAAAAGGGGGTAAATAGTGGGAAAATATACAGAAAAAAATTATCCTGTAAGTAAATTACATCTAGAAAAATCTTTACTTTGTGAGTAAATTACATCTAGAAAAATCTTTACCTTGAAAATTAATTTTAATTTGTAATGCTATCAGTAAGACACCCATTAAAAACACACATGATATTAAAATAAACCAAAGGAAAATCGTTTGGGCAAAAATAAAAATGATCTCAAATAAAATTTATAAGATTCCTTTATTAACGTTTGTTAGAGAATATGTTTGTAAATTTTCAGAAAACAACTCCAAGACCATGTGGATTCCTGCAACAGAGAATTATTGACAGGAATGCTCCAGCCATGAAGACAAGAGGATAAACAGTCCTGAGATGAAGAACACTGATGACACCTTGCCATGCTTGCAGTCAGCTGTGCATTGCTGCAGATTGCCCAGGACCAAAACCAGAGAGCGTCAGACCTGCATTGCCACCATTTGTCCACCATCCAAAACTGAAATATCATTGCTAACATGCACATATAAGGAACTGTTGGACATTGAAAATGGGACTCAAAAAAATTTTGGCCCAGAAAGAAACTTACTGCAGACTGATTCACTTGCCTCTCAGCATGGCCATTGTTATTTGTCTCATTTTTTGTTCTTATATGTTTATTTCTAGTCTGCAGATAAAAGATTTTTATTAAAGGAAAGAAAGGGGGGAGATGCCAGAAACCAATCCTTGTCTCACTAATAGAAAGATGTGGACAGAAAGCCTGGCAGGCTGGTAAACAACCCTAGTTTCTCTGAAAGGTTAGAGCTATAATATTGTTAACTGAAGCAACCTCCATCTCTGTGTGCTTTTTGTACATTTCTGTTATTGAAATTTTCTGCCTAAAGGCTATGGCCATATCCTATCCTGTCTAATTAAAGAGTAATATGCAAATTTACCATACCTCTAATCAAGCCATGCCCACAGCCATGCCTACCAACCAATCAGGAGCAAATTATGCAAATAATCCCCAAGATGGCTGCTGCCACTGAGAGCAGAAGGGAGGCTTGGGTTTCCCAGCAATGGAGGAAGCCAAGCTTTCCACCAGCTGTTGCTGGCCTAGGCTTCCACTCAATGCTATGAAGTTTCAATTTTAGAAGATACATAATTCCAACAAAATGGTGGCAGCCACGAAAATGGAGAGCAGAGACTAGGTTTTTCAGGTGAAGGAGGAAGCCAATCTTCTACAGCCTAGCCTAGGCCTCCACTCTAGGCTACAAAGTTTCAAACAGAAATGACTGTTGCCACAGAGCGAGCAGAAGGCTTGGCTCTGCATCAGGCTAAAAGTTTTAATTATAGACATAGATTAATCCCAGACCCAGGGCCTCCACTTGGGCCTCTTGGGGGCATAGCCAGCCTGCAAACCACCATAGACCCACTCACCCAGGCTCCCCCACCCACCCTGATCCAGATACCCTTCAGGGCAAACCAACTGGTCCCCACCCATGCACCTATCTAATCTTATCTAATAAAAGAGACCTATGCAGATTGACCATCACTCCAACACACAAGAGGGCTGCTGCCATGTGGTCAAAGATCCTGCCCCATGTGGACAAAAGATGGCCACCACAAGATGGCCAGCAGGAGAGGACAGTGCGAGGTTTCAGGCCTGCAAGGGAAGGCAGTTGTGGGTGATCAGGCCAGCAGGGGAGGAATTTGGACACAAACAAGCTGGCAGGGGAGCAGTTAGACATTAATTAGGATGGCAGGGTAGTGGTTAGGGGGTGATCAGGCTGGCACGCAGATTAGGGGCAATCAGAGAGGCAGGCAGGTGAGCAGTTTGGAGCCAGCAGTCTTGGATTGTGAGAACAATGTCTGACTGCCCATTTGGTCCTGATCCTACAGGGATTGGGCCTAAATGGACAGTCAGACATCCCTCAAGAGGTTCCAGATTAGAAAGGGTGCAGACTGGGTTGAAGGACCCCTCCTCTACTCCCCTTGCACGAATTTTGTGCACTAGGCCTCTAGTAGTCTTAATAAAAGGGATAGCCAAGCCAGAGCTCAGTGCAGTCATTCAATTAGAGATTGGCAGCCGCCTGTCCCCAATATTCCCAAATTCATACTTTTCTAGTCTCTTTTCATTTGTGTGTGGCCTTCTCCAGAACCTGAACATAGAATTGGAACCCTGAACCACATGGGATGTAAAAGGGGTTCATACATTGCTGAAGGTGGGCAACCAAAAAGAGTATTCAGTATCCCAAGTTTTCACCATCTTCCACAAGGATGTCATTGAAGTAGCAAAGGCAGAGAAGTTCTCCTGCCAGTACTAGTCTGGGGTTCTGGCAACACTTGTATGAAGAAGGAATAAATAAGAATATTCAGTTCAGTCAGCCAGATCCATCATATTCTTGAAGATGATCTGAAGGGGGTGGTTCAGGTCAGAGGTCACCTTCAACTCTGAAAACTGACTGTGCAGTTGCTTTTACCTGGGAGTGGTGGATCCAGGTCTTCAGTCATAACTTTGAGAACTGAGTTAGTATGACTGGATAAGTTCTCTTCAAGGTTGGCTTAAGAGGTTACTTTTCCCAATCTTTTACCCAAATCTGATCCCCAGGCTTGTGAGGATGCACAGCTGTTCCTAGCGAGTTGGGCAATTGATCAATAACCCATTTATGGGCTTCAAGGATAGTTTTGCCCAAGTCCTTACAGCTGTTTCTGAATTTCTAAGTACCCTATATCCCCCCAAACCTTCCTTTGGCAAAATTAAGGAGGGATTGGGGGAAGGTCCTGCTGTATAGAATTTTAAATGAAGAGAACTCTTCCTGGGCCCTTAGTACGCAACATGCCCTTAGGAATGCAAGAGGCAAGATATCTGTCCAGGGTAAATTTGTCTCTTGGCATAGCTTAGCCATAGCCTGCTTGAGAGGCTGATTGGTTCATGCATTCCACTTTCCCTGAACTCTGGGGCCTGTAGGTTGTATGTGAAGTTCCACTTAATCCGTAAGGCTTTAGCTACCTGCTGTACTAACTCAGCTATCAAGGCTGGGCCATTATCTGACTCTATTGTTAATGGTATTCCATATTGTGGAATTATGTCCTTCAGTTGCCTTAGTGACTTCCTTTGCTTTCTTCATGTGGGTAGGATATGCCTCAACCCAGCCTAAAAAGATGCAGACAAAAAACAAAAGATATTTATTTCCTCTACTAGGCCCTGTTTCTATAAAGTTTACTTCTAGATCTCAAAGGGAGCCTGCCCACAGCGCTGAATTCCTATAGGTCCTACAGCAACCCTGCCTTGTATTGTTCTGTCCACAGAGGAGGCAGTGTTGAGAGACTGAGGCTCTCAAGGAGGGGAGATGGGCAATTAGATAGTATTTGCTTAACAAGCCATCTTCCCTAAATGGGTAAATTCATGCTGCTGGAGAACTACTCTATGAGATAACTGTTCTGGGGTAGACCCTATGATCTGGGAATATTTACTACCTTTCTTCGTCATTTTATCCTCTTCCCATGGGCCCATTCTTCTTCTTGAGGTGTGTATTTAAGAAATTTAGGTAATTCAGGAATCAGCATGATCTGTAATGGCACCTCCCACTCCTTAGCAGATAAGATAGCCTTGCTGCTGCATCTGCTTGACAAATGGGTTTTTTTTGACACTGAAACTTTCCCTTGTTGGTGTCCTTTACAATAAATGACTGCTACTTCCTTGGACTCCCAGGCTGCTTCTAGTAACTTCTTCCAGCTATCAGGGCCCCCTTGTCTTGTAAATGGTCCCATGGATATGCAGGGTAGTGAAAGCACAGCAGGAGTCAATATAGATGTTGGCACATTTATCCTTAATGAGATTTACGGCTTTCACTAGTGCTCAAAGTTTTTCCCTCTATACTGACCATCCTTCAGGCAGGATTTGTGCCTCTATTATCTCAGAGCTTGATACCACTGCATATCCAGCTCATCTTTTTTTCTTCATCCAGGAAGCTACTGCCTTCCATGAACAATACTTAGTCTGGATGCTGTAGAAGCTTGTCTGTTAGATCTGGCCAACTGGAGGAAACTTCCTTTAGGATTTCTAGACAACCATGCTGAGGGGCTCCCTCTGCATCCAAGCATGAGTTGGCCAGTGTTTCCCCTAGCTTCCATTAGAATGACAACAGCATTAGGCACACTAACATTTAAGTTCTGTTTCACAGTGAGCTTGTCTGCCTTTTTGACTAATAAGGCCATGGCTGCAAGGGACCTGAGGCATGGGGGCCACCCAGAGGCTATTGGATCAATCTGTTTGGAGAGGAAGACTACTGGCCTCTGTTAGGGTCCCAACTCCTAAATTACAACTCCTAGGGCTACCCCTTTGTAAAGTTCTATGTAATGCCTGGGAGTCCCAGAGCTGGTGCCTCAGTGAGTTTTGCCATTATGATTGTGAAGGCTTTTTCCTGCTTAGGAACTCAGTTAATGCGTGCCTTTTCTTTCCTTTTAAAGCTTCATAGAGGGAGTTAGCTAGATCTGAAAATCTTGGGATCCACATTTAACGGAACCCTGCTGCCCCTAGGTATTCCCATATCCCCACCAGGTGCTGGAGACTGGTATGGCACTCAATGCCTGATCTTTCTGTCTTTAATCTTCATTTCCTTTGGGTAATTTGGAAACCTATGTATTTGGCTTCCCTCTGATGGATTTGAGCCTTCCTTTTGGAAACCTGGTAACCTCTTTAAATTAAGGGTCTTAGAAGGGTTCATGTTCCTTCTCAACACTGAGCTTGCATGAAGCTAGTGAGTAAAAGGTCATAACCTAGTGCTTCACAAAAAGTGTTTAGAAGTTCTTTAACCCTTGGGGCAGTCTAGTCCAGGTGAACTGTTCCTTAGCACTTGTGTCTGGTTTTTCCTACTTAAGGGGAAATAGGAGCTGACTAGAAGGTGCCAGCTGAAGTCAGAAAAAGGCCTTTTGCCCGTACCAGTGTGAATTCCTTATCTAATTCAGGCTCTAATGGTGAGTTTCCCAAGACACTTCTAAAGACAGGATCATTGCAGAGGTCTACTCACTGAGGTGCAGTTGTGCTGAGCTGTCCAAGGTGAGCTGCTAAGGTGATATCTCCTTCCATTTTGGCTGAAAGTTCTCTGCCCTTTAGAGGGAATATGCAGTCTGGCAAATACAGAAATTTATGAACCAACTGGTGGCTGCCTACCTGACATTTGTGAGGGCAGAAGAATGATCCGCAAGTGTGATTCTGGTAGCTCCATTAATGGCCATTTCCGGTCACAAAAGGAGATCTACTTTCTGAGTAACTACCAAATGCTCTATCCCTGTATCAACAATAAAGTTCAGAGTTTGGCCCCCAACTTGAATTTCAACCATGGCCTTATGGAGGCCCAGTTGGAAAGAGCTTAGTCTAGTGATGGCAACCTTTTCAGATTGGTGTGTCAAATTTCACCAAAAAACCGATTATAACTTGGATGGTGTGTCACTTCAAGAAAAAGCCATAATTATGCAATATTTATAGTTTAAATAACAAAAATCTATAATTGTAATATATAACTGTATTTAAAAACCAAAAAATAATTATTCAACTTACCTGCTTAGTGAACTTCATCTGTCAATTTGTTTCCTTTGTTGGTTTTGATATTATTTAATACTAAGAATAAGGTCTCACAAAAGTACGTAGAGGGGAAAATGTCTCTCTAAAATGGATATTTATAGGAAGAAGGCAGCTGCCACCACCATAACATGGTAAATCTTATTACAGTGGAATCATAACTTACACTTTCCACAAAATAAGTACTCAGTAATTCAAGCAGCAAATAAATCAACTTTGGTGAGGCAGGATGAGTCCATGTAAATATCTTAACAAACTCCTCAGGAAGAGTAAAATAAATGTTGGCTGCAAGCCCAGGAACATGCCCTGCATTGTGTGTTCATGTTTGGGAATTATAAACCATTCCCTTTTCCTAAAATGAAAGTAGAAAAGTGTAGGTCAAATATGACATAAAAGCATATGAGCTGTGATTTTGAGGGGTAGTAAAAGAACCAATTGATCTAGTTGGCAATGATCCCCCTAATCAGTAGAGCAAACCATGAATTATCCTGGTAGGGAAATGCCTCCAGACTTTCTGCGAAAAGAGTAATGGTATGAAAGTGTCAGGAAGAGCTGAGGAAGACCCCAGGACACAAGAAGGTCCCCAAAATCAACTAATCCTGCAGGTCCTATGAAGTGTATTTGTTCTGAGCATTTTAACTAAATACAATAAAAAAACAAAACCAGGGCATTCCAAATGTAGCTGTTTTATGTATGGAAGAATATAATGTTTATGAAGCCAGATGGAAAGGATGTCATGGATGGTCTGTGACAATTCAGTTTGTAAACACTCTCTGAAGATGGCCAGGAAGCATGTCATACAGGAAGAACCTGCAGTGTCCCTCTTAGACCATATGGAAGAACTATTCTACTGCAAATCATCATGTGCTTGCTGTGCAAAGGATAGGCTGGGCATACCCAACCGCTTTTCCGGAAGAACTGTGCATGCTGCTCTATTGCGGTTTAGTTTGCTCTGTAATTCCCCAGCTGCTGTTCTCATACAGCAGGCTTTCCAGTTCAGCCCTCTGTTCTATGACTGATTTTTTTTTTTTAATAGACATCTAGCTGGTGCCTACAAAACTTGTACCTTCAGCATGAAAATGGGTGTGAGTATCATATGCTCTGAGGTAAGACAAGACAGTTAACAATCTTAGAATAATCCAACAACATCCTAAAGCTTATATTTATTCTCTCTTAGGCATTATTTTATGTTAGCAGTGGCAATGAATCTAAAGAGTCTGAGTAACATAGTAGTCTGCAAGGAACAAGCACTCTCCTAGATGCTGTGATTTCTGAGTTGTATTATAAGCTTCTACAAAAAGCAGCAATTGCTATGGACTAGATTCATTTGAATGAACAACAAAAATTCACAAAGATATGTATATACTATTAAATAATGTTCCTCTAATTAGGAATGGCAAATTGGTAAGGGACATAATTCCTTTTGTAAACATACCTCTCTAAAATAGATAAATAGCTATGCAAAGTTTATAAAAGAAATTCAAGAATTCAGAGGGGAGATCTATAAGCTTTCTCTTTAACAGCAAGAGAAGTGACTTGTTTCAAGTAACATTACAGCCTTTCCACATTGTTTAACAGTAGTCATAGACAACATGAAAATCAATAGATGTGCTTGCATTTAAATAAAGTTTTAATTGTATACCTCAGGTTATAAATTTTATATAATTGACATTTATTAGACAAAAAGACATGCTTTTCCTTCAGAGAATTACAACAATGGTCCAGGCTGTTGGTAAATTTGACCTGGCTCTGACTAACTAAAAGATTATTCTGGAATGAGTGGATCCTATTTTTGGATGGCATCTGTTGGAGAAAGATTAGGGTTTGGAGGGCTAGTCATCACTCTTCAGGTTTATATAGGCTTCTTTTTTTACTGAGGCTCAGTACAGAGACCCAAGGTTAGGGTAGATTCTCACAGCAGGATACACTCCCAGGTTTGAAACACTCATCAATTATACAATGAGTCATGTGATGATTTACAGCATTATTATTGTGTTGATGTTGGCTACTTATAATATTTAGAGTGTTCCATAGTTTTCCTATAATCAGTAATGAATAAACAATGACTAATTACCATGGAAAAGATGGTTTTGGGGAAACAACCCATTTCCAAAGTTCTCAAACACCTATGCAAATATTATATAATGACTACAAAAAACTAGATCAGAGATCAATGGGATTTTACTGTAATAGAACATCAATGGATTATGGTATCTGTAAAACTTCTAAATTTTTCCTCAAAGGTTGTCAGCAGTTATAGAATACTAGAGGCCTGGTCCACGAAATCCGTGCATGGGGAGGGATGGTGTTATACAGTACAGCCTGCACCCTTTCCAATCTGGGAAACCTTGAAAGATGTCTGACCACTCATTTAGGCTACCGGGATGGGGCCTAAATGAGTGGTCAGACATCCCTCTCACACTCCAGTACTGCCCCTTCCCAACGCACTGTGCCTGATTGCCTCTAACTGCTTCTGCCTGCCAGCCTGATTACGCCGAACTGCTCCCCAGGCAGCCCAGCTGTCCCTAACTGCCCTCCCCTGCCAACTAGGTCACCCCTAACTATCCTCTGATGCAGGCCTGGGTCCCCCAAACTACCTCCCTTGCTGGCCTGATCTTCCCTAAGTGCCCACAACTGTCCTCCCCTGCCAGATATTTTGTGGCGTCCATCCATCTTATGTCCAGATGGAGGTAGCCATCCTCTGTCCACAAGGGGGTAGCCATCTTGTGTCCAGACTAGGATCCCACTGCAAGAAATTTGTGCCCTGGGGGGTGGGTTACCCCTCAACCCCCTCACACATATTGGGAGCCCTCAGGAGATGTCCTACTGATCACTCACACCTGGCCTGCCCAAGGCCTAAAGCCTCTGGCCCAGGCTTTAGGTCTTGGCCACCCAGCCATTGCCCTGCAATAGGGCAGATGGCTCTGCCCCAGCACCCCCTCCCCAATCCAGCCTAGCCCCCTTTGGCTACGCCCCCTCGGCCTGGGCCTTCACCCCAGCCAGTACTCATCTGCAGGTCCTGGGGCCCACGTGCACATTGGCCACCTTGGCGCTGCCTCCACCAGCCCAGGCCTTTGTCTCAGTCCTGCCCCCCAGGCCAAGCCTTTGCCCCTGCCAGCATGCACCTGGCCCCAGGGGCGGCACTCTCACTGGCTGGCTCTGCCCCAGCTCATGATTGGCTAATGGGCATGGCTTGTGGATGTACGGTATGGTCAATTTGCATATTATTCTTTTATTAGATAGGATATGTAAGAAAACATATATATATATATATATATATATATATATATATATATATATAATTGTTTAAAGTATTACAAATAGTAGTACATATGTTTCCTTTTTTTTCTACATTGACTCCCCCATGGCCTCTCCTAGCCCCCAGCAAATGCCCTTACTTCCTCTCCACCCTAGTGTCTTGTATCCTTGGTTGTGCTTATATTCATGCATACAACTCCTTCAGTTGATCTCTTACATCTTTGGACACTGCCTCAACCTCCCCTGCTTTCCCATTATAGTCTGACAGTGTGGTCAATGTTTCTTTGCCTCTGAATCTATTTTCCCTCATTTCTTTTCTTTAAAAATCTTGTATCCAAATAATAGAAATAAACATATAAGAACAAAAATGTTTGAGTCTCAATTTCAATGCCCAATAGTTCTGAGTCCCAGTTTCAATGTCAACTAGTTCCTTATTTGTACACATCAGCAATGATATCTGGATGATGGACAAATGATGGCAATGCAGGTCCCACCCTCTCCGATTTGATTCTGGTTAACCTGCAGTGACTCACAGCTGCTGACTGCTATATGGCAAAGTATTGTCAGTGTCTGCCAGCTCCTGACTGTCTTCGTGGTTGGAGCAGAAATGCCAGTTCCTCTTTTTTGCAGGAATCCTTATGGTCTTGGAATTGTCTTCTGACAATATAAAAACGTATTCTCAACAAAAGTTAATGAAGGAATCTTTTCTGTAAATAAAACTTGGGATTATTTTTATTTTTGCCCAAATGATTTTCCTGACAGGAGTAGTGGGAACTGGCAGAACAGGCTCTCCTGAAGAGGGAGCACCTGCCATTGTTGCAGACACTCCCTCGGCTGTGGGACTCAGGCATGGAGCCCATATCATCTTGAAGAAGAGAGCAGCCTCTTCTAGAAACTCATCAACACCACTGTGCAGACAGGCTTTGGACACTGCCCGCAAATTAGCAGCCACTCCAGCCAAATTCCAGCTGCCCCACCTGCAAATCTGCAGATCCTGAGACCTCTACCTCCAGAGGTGCATGGATCCCATGACAGTAAATTCAACTTATCCCCTCCTCAGCAGCAGACCCCTAGACACCACAGTCACACTTTTCGAGAGAGCAGGCCTCCTGAGCCCACTGCTCCACTGGCCACTTTTGGTAACCACTGTGAACCCCATTGGGTACAGTATTGTAGACAGTGGCAAACTGTAGAAATTCTGAATTCACTCTTCCAAACTATAGCACTAGGGCCCCTCAGGTTGCATCAGAGCTCTATCTACAAAGGTACCATGGGTATCCCTGTGAGCTGCCACTGGGACTTTGTGTATCCAACCATGGAAAAACAGCAAAAACTGAGTCTTTCCACCCAGAGCTGCAGAACGTTGGACATTACAGTCACACTTTGTCACCACGCAGGCTTCTTGAACCCACCACTTCACAAGCAGCTCTTGGGTGCCACTGTGAGCCCCCACTGAAATCAGTCTTATCCAAACAAGGATGCACTGCCTAGAAGTATAAATTCTGAATATCCTTGTCTTGGATATCTGCTCACAGACACCTTGATCACTTGGCTTCAGCCAGGGTCCTTCAGAGTTCAGAGTTCGTCAGTGTACCACTCTGGAAAACACACTATGGGTGCATCTGTAAAATGCCACTAGGTGCATGTGTATCCAACCAAGGAGGCAGCAGCAAAAACTGAGTCTTTCCACCCTATAATTACAGAACTCTGGACACCACAATTTCTAAAGTGCAGGCTACTTGACAGAAGGCTCCTGGATAAGTCCGTGAACCTCTGCTGGGCACACACAATTCTTTTTCTTTAATTTTTTTTTATTGTTTAAAGTATTACAAATAGTTGCTGAAACCAGTTTGGCTCAGTGGATAGAGTGTCAACCTGCAGACTGAAGGGTCCCGGGTTTAATTCTGGTCAAGGGCATGTACCTTGGTTGCAGGCCCATCCCCCACCCCGGTTGTGGGGAGGGGGATGCAGGAGGCAGCTGGTCAATGTTTCTCTCTCATTGATTTTTCTAGCTCTCTATCCCTCTCCCTTCCTCTCTGTAAAATTCAACAAAATGTATTTTAAAAAATAAAGTATTTCAAATAGTAGTACATATGTCTCCTTTTCCCCCTATAAACCTCCCCCAGCCTCCCCTACCTCACAATACATGCTCTCACATGTCCCCTCCCCCACTGCAGTGTCTTGTATCCATTGTTATACTTAAATGTGTGCATACAAGTACTTTGGTTGATCTCTTACAGCCCCCCTCCTCCCAACATCACCTGCCTTCCCCCTGTAGTTTGACAGTCTGTTCAATGCTTCTTTGCCTCTGTATCTATTTTTCCCTTTTTCTTTTCTTTAAAAAATCTCGCCTCTGAAGACTAAAATTAACATATGAGAACAAAAAATGTTTTAGTCCCAACTTCAATGACCAACAGTTCTGAATCCCAGTTTCAATGTCAAACAGGTCCTTGTGTGTGCATGTCAGCAATGATATCTGGATGGTGGACAAATGTTGGTAATGCAGGCAAGCTACAGCAATACTCAGCTGCTGACTGCTAGTATGGCAAGAAGTCAACAGTATCTTCCATCTCTGGACTGTTTCTTCTCTTGTCTTCATGGTGGGAGCAGACCTGTCAATTCCTCTCTGTTGCAGGAATCCACATGATCTTGGAGTTGTTTTCTAAAAAATATACAAACATTTTTTCTTGACCAAAACTTAATATAGAAATCTTTTCTATGAAATTGACTAGGGATCATTTTTATTTTTGCCCAAATGAGTTTCCTTTGACTTATTTTGACACTATGTAATGCTGTTAGCATTACAAATAAAAAATAATTTTCCATAGTAAAATCTTTTTAGATGTAATTTACTTACAGGATTTTTTTACATGATATTACCTTACAATCCCCCCTTTTTGATTAATGGAGGCTTTTGTAAATTTTATAATGCAGTCTTGATAGCTTTAAATTTTAATTTTTGCACAAAAATATGACTGTTTAGATTCATTGCATGTTAAGCAATTTTAACATGAGATGAATTACCAACAGAAATTTAAGTTCATATTTTAGAAACAGCTTTTTGTCCAGTACAATTAAATTTTCTTGAATATTCACTTATTTCCATTTTAATTCAGCCAATTTAAATTAATCTGAAAACTTGATTACTATTTTATTGTCAAATTTAATATTCTAACAGTCTTAGTTTACCCTGTAAATATTCGTCTAAAGGATTATTTGGATTCTTGAGTAGGCCCTGAGCATTCCTGATTCTAGACAGCATTTAGATATAGGGTAGCTGCTGTTGGCTAAGTCTCTGTCTGTTACCTGTATCCCGATCTGAGTTGGGTGTGGGAAGTAAAGCATTCATGGGGGCAGAAGACCTACCTCAGAAGTGGGGGAGGGTTCAGGCCTCTGCAAGGTTGGGGAGGTGAGGGTCTGTACCCCACCTCTGTTGACCCTCAAGATCTCTCCTGATGGCCCCTCTGTGACTGCTTGTCTTAGGTTGTTCCTATCCAGAGGAATCTTACCCATGTCTGGCTAACCAGCCATCCTCTGACAACAAGCAGTGTGATGTGAACTTTAGCTCTGCCTCCTTGGTAGCCTATACACCCATTGCCTCCACACCCAGCACCTGTCTGGGATCCCCATGCCTGCTGCTGGGGCCCTGACGCTGATCACATATCTGAGGAACCCGGGTTTCTTCTCCAGAGACTGCCCAGCTCACACCATTGGGCAAGAGACAGATCCATGGTACCAGCCACCACAAGGCTTCAATCTCAGCATGAACAGAAAGCTCAGGCAATAACTGAGGGCAACTGGATTGTGAAAAGAGGGTCCCTTCTGGCAAAAAGGGCAAGAGGATCCAATATAGAATGCTTAAGTGCCTTCCCAGTGCCTTAATTCTTTCTGAAAGGGATTAAATCTTTCCCAGTCTTTTTAAATTGCTGCTAAACATTCAAAGAATTAGTTTGTAAGGTTGTTTGGAAATTATACATATGCTGTTGTAAAATATCAAAAATTATAATGACATTATAGAATAATATCATGCAATGACATTATTTGCTCTAGGCCATGGCAATTCAATTTCACACTGGCTGTCAATTTCTTTTTGTAACTTTGATATAAACTGTGTAATAGAGGCAAAAACACAAATTACTTACTTTAATTCAAGACGCCAAAGATATCGATTTTCAATTATAATTCTTACATTTGAAGGAAACTTCTCTTTATTTCCTTCCAAAATAATTTTCAGGCTATAGAATGTTTCATTTAAAAATATTTGTCAAATAAAACAGTTTATCTTAAGGTTATGGTGACCACTAGTATGGATTAGATTTAATTTTCCTTATATATTTTTTAATTTTTATTTTTTACATATGTGTCTTTATTTCTCTATTACCACTCCAGCCTCCACTCATGCCCTAACCCTTGTTGTCTGTGTCTATTGAGTAGGCTCATATGAATGCATGGAAGTTCCTCTGTTGACCTCTCTTCCTTACTCCCACTCAACCCCATTTCCCCTGAGATTTGACATTTGATTAAGAATTCTCACTCTCTGGATCTATTCTTTTTCATCAGTCTAAGCCATTCATTATATTCCACAAATAAGTGAGACCATGTAATATTTATCTTTCTCTGACTGGCTAATTTCACTTAACATAATGCTCTCCATCTGCTGCAAATGGAAGGAGCTCCTTTTTACTTCAGTGAAGTATTCCATTGTATAGATGTAGCACAGTTTTCTAATCCACTCATCTAATGAAGGGCACTTAGGCTGTTTTCAAATCTAAGCTATGGTGAATTATGCTACTATGAACATAGGGGTGCATATATCCTTTCCGATTCATGTTTCTATTTTCCTGGGATACACTCCTAGAAGTGGGATAACTGGGCTAAATGGGAGTTTCATTTTAGTTTTTTGAGGAAGCTCCATATTGTTCTTCACAGAGGCCGCACCAGTCTGCATTCCCACCAGCAGTGCAAAAGACATCATTTTTCTCTACATCCTTGCCAACACTTGTTGTTTGTTGGTTTGTTGCTGATAAACATTCTGAGAGGTGTGAGATGATACTGCATTGTTATGTGATTTGCATCTGTCTGATAATTAGAGACTTTGAGCAGTTTTTCAAATGTCTCTTGGCCTTTCTTCTGTCTTCTTTCAAAAAGTATCTATCTAAATCAGTTGCCAAATTTTTATTGGGTTGTTTATCTTCTTATCGTGAACTTGTTTGAGTTCTCTGTAAATGTTGGAGATTAAAACCTTATCATTAATATCATTGACAATTACGTTCTCCCATGCAGTGGGCTTTCTTATTGTTTTATTGATGGTTTCTTTTGCTGTGCAAAAGCGTATTATTTTGATGTAGTCCCATTTGTTCATTTCTCCTTAGTTTCCATTGCCCTAGGAGCAGTATCAGTGAAGAAGTTTCTTTGGCATAAGTCTCAGATCTTGCTGCCTGTGGATTCATCTACTATTTTTATGGTTTCTGATCCTTTATCCATTTTGAGTTTATTTTTGTGTATGGTATAAATTGGTGATCTAGTTTCATTTTTTAAATGTATCTGTCCAATTTTCTCAACATCATTTGTTGAAGCAACTGTCTTGACTCCATTGTATGTTCATGACTCTTTTGTCAAATATTAATTGGACATAGTGGTTTGGGTTGATTTCTGGGTTCTCTATTTCATTGATCTATATGTCTATCCTGTATTGGTAGTAGGCTATTTTAAGAACAGTGGGTTTGTAATACAACTGGAAATCTTGTATTGAGATCCCACATACTTTGTTCTTCTTTCTCAGGATTGCTGCAGATATGCAGGGGTTTTTGTTGTTGTTTGTTTGTTTGTTTTTTTGTTTTGTTTGTTTGATTGTTTTATTCCAGGTGATTTTTTTTTTTTGGAAGTTTGTTCTAGGTCTGTGAAATATGCCTTTGGTATTTTAATGGGAAGTGCATTGAATTTATAGATGGTTTTGGATAGTATGAACATTTTAATGATGTTGATTCTCCCGATCTATGATTATGGTATTTGTTTATGTCTTCCTCTATCTCTTTTTTCAGTGTCGTGTAGTTTTCCACACATAAATTTTTTATCTCCTTCATTAAGTTTATTAAATTCATTAGTAGGTATCTTAATTTTTATGATGTGATGATAAATGGGACTGCTATTTTGGTTTTTCTTTTTTTTTATTATTGGCAAATAGAAATGCCATAGATTTCTTGGCATTAATTTTGTACCCTGCTACATTGCTGAATTAATTAATTAAGTCTAATAATTTTTGATGGAGTCTTTAGGGATTTCTATATACAGTATCATGTCATCTACAAATAAGGACAGTTTGACTTCTTTTTTTTCCAACTTGGAATTCTTTTATTTCTTCTTCTTGTCTGATCACAATGGCAAGCACTATATTAAAAGGAGTGGTGAGATTGGGCATCCCTGTCTTGTTCCTCTTAGGGGAAATATGTTTAATATTTGCCCATTGAGTATGATGTTGGCTGTGAGTTTGTCATATATAGCTTTTATTATGTTAAGATCCTTCTAGACCCACCTGGCTGAGAGTGTTTTTTTGTTTTGTTTTGTTTTTTTTGTTGTTGTTTTTTATCAAGAAAGGGTGTTGGATATTGTCAAATGCTTATCCTGCATCAATTAATATGACTATGTGATTTTTATCTCTCAAATTGTTTCTGTGATATATCACGTTTATTTATTCATGAATATTGTACCATCTTTGCATCCCCAGGGATAAATCCTACTTTTTTTATGGGGTATGATCTTTCTGATGTAGTGCTGGATTCGATTTGCTAGAATTTTGTTGAGGATGTTGGCATCTATATTCATGAGGGATATTGGCCTATAATTATCTTTCATTGTGTTATCTTATGTGGTTTTGATATTAGGGTGATGCTGGCTTCATAGAAGGAGCTTGGAAGTGTTCCTTCCTCTTGAATTTTCTCGAATAGTCTGAGGAAGACAGGTTTTATTTATTTCTTGAATGTTTGGTAAAACTGCCCTGTGAAGCCGTCTGGCCCTGGGCTTCTGTTTGCTAGAAACTTTTTGATGAATGCTTCAATATCTTCCATATTTATCAGTGTATTGAGATTTTCAAACTCTTCCTGAGTGAGTTTTGGAAGTTTTTTATTTTATTTTATTGATTTTTCAGAGAGAGGAAGGGAGAGAGATAGAAAATCAGAAACATTGATGAGAGAGAATCATCAATCAGCTGCCTCTTGCACACCCCCCTGCTGGGGATGTGCCCGCAGCCACGGGTACATGCCCTTGACCAGAATCAAACCTGGGACCCTTTAGTCCACAGGCCGATGCTCTATCCACTGAGCCAAACTGGTTTCGGCAAGTTTTGGAAGTTTTATTTTTCTAGGTATATTTCCATATCCTCCAGGTTATCTTGTTTGTTAGAATAGAATTGTTCATCATATTTTTAAACAATGCTTTGTATTTCTGTGGAGTCTGTTGTTATTTAGCATCTTTTATTTCTGATTTAGTTTATACAGTCCTCTTTCTTTGCTTCTTGGTGAGTGGGGCTAGAGGTTCATTAATCTTCTTTATCCTTTCAAAGAACCAGCTCTTGAGTTTGTTGATCTTTCGTTTTTGTTTGTTTTTGTTTTTGTTTTGTTTTTGTGTGTGTGTGTGTTTGTTTCTATGCCATTCATTTTTGTTCTGATATTTATTATTTTTTTCCTTCTGCTTACTGTGGACTTTTCTTGCTGCTCTCTTTCGAATTCTTAGAGGTGTAGAGTTAGATGACTTATTACATTTTTTGGGGGGGAGCTATGTACTTCCCTCTCAGGACTGCTTTCATTATGTCCCATAGATTTTGAATTGTTGTGTTTTCATTATCATTTATTTCCAGGTTGATTTTTTATTTCTTCTTTTATCTCATTGATAACCCAATCATTGTTTAATATCATGCTATTCAATTTCTAAGAGTTTGAATTTTTTGCAAAGTATTTATTGTAATTTTTTCCAACATTATGCCATTGTGGTCTGAGAAAGTGCTTGATACAATTTCAGTCTTTTTTGAATTTGGGGATACTTTTTTGTGGCCCAATATGTGGTCTACATTTTAAAATCTTCATTGTTCAGTTTATTAATTACATTGTTCCTCCTTTTTATCCCCCTATAGCTCCTCTCCACCCTGTACCTATCCCACCCTGCACCCTCACCTCTCCCTCCCCACTGTCCTCTCCCATTATTGCAAGATTTTTGTCCAGACTCTTGCTGTACTTAGCACACCCCTTTTCTCCCCAAGAATTGTCAGTCCATTCCCTCTCTATGTCCATGTTTCTGTTATATTCACCAGTTTATCCTGTTCATCAGATTATCATTTCACTTGATTTTTAGATTAGAATGTTGATAGATGTGTATTTGTTGTTCATAATTTATATTTTTACCTTTTTCTTCTTCCTCTTCTTAAAGAATATCTTTCAGCATTTCATATAATATTGGTTTGGTGATGATGAACTCCTTTAGCTTTTTCTTATCTGTGAAGCACTTTATCTGACCCTCAATTCTGAATGGTAGCTTTGCTGGATAGAGTAATCTTGGTTGTATATTCTTGCTATTCATTACTTTAAATATTTCTTGCCACTTCCGTCTGGCCTGCAATATTTCTATTGAGAAATCCACTGACAATCATATGGGTGCTACCATATAGGTAACCAACTGTTTTTCTCTTGCTGCTTTTAATATTCTCTCTTTCTCTTTTGCTCTTGGCATTTTAATTATGATGTGTCTTGGTGTGGTCCTCTTTAGATTTCTATAGTTTGGGGTCCTGTGTACTTCTTGGGCTTTTAAGTCAGTTTCTTTCACCAGGTGGGGGAAGTTTTCAGTCACTATTTCTTCAAGTATGTTTTCATTACCTTGCTCTCTCCCTTTTTCTGGCACCCCAATAATTCGGATGTTGGCATGCTTGAGGTTGTCCCAGAGGCCCCTTACACTATCTTCAGTAATCTGGATTCTCTTTGTTTTTTGCTTTTCCAGCCAAATGGGTATTGCTTCTTTGTATTTCTAATCTTTGACTTGGTTCTTGTGGCCCTCTGGACTGCTTTTAGGAGTTTGTGTAATATTTTTTTTTATTTCAGTCAGTGTATGCTTGATGTCTAGTTGGTCCTTTTTCATATCCATGAGGGTCTCATTCATATCCTCAGCGATGTTGTTCATTTCCTTGTAGGTCTCATTCATTTCCTTATAAGTATCATTCATTTCCTTGTAGGTCTCATTCATTTCCTGGTTGGTCTTGTTTATTTCCTCGTTGGTCGGGTTTATTTCCTCCTAGTTCTCATTAAGTTCATTGGCCTTTTCCAGGAGCCTCTTGAAAAGCCTTATAACTGTGGTTTTGAACTCTATGTCTAGTCGTCCTTTTTCCTTCATTTCTTTCACACCTGATTTCTTTCCATATCTCTGCATGGTGGCTGCTTTATGTGGTAGATGTCCTCTGAGGGACAATGGCTCAGCCTCTCCAGTTACCTGAGGTGGGTACTCTTACTGCAATCCTTTATGGGTTGTACAGTATTTTTGAAATGAAGCCCAACTTATTGTTGTTACCCCTAGGATGGCTTGACCTCTAAGCCAATTGGCTATGAAGGAAGACTGTGTTCAGGTTGGATGGGTGGAGTCTCTGAGGTGAGCAGGCAGCATCAGTGTCAGCTATGTCCTTGTGGCATGCAGGTCTCTGTTGGATGGTAATGGTTGTAGGCACCTCCAAGAGAAAATCACTAGTCTCTACCCCTTGTCAGACAACCCTGCCTCTCCCCAAAGAGTTTGCACACCCAAAGTCTTGCCCTGGGTTGTAAAACAAAGCAGTCCAGTGGTCTCCAGGACCAGGGGGCAAGTCACCAGGGAGCAAGTCACTCGTCTGTGCTGTCGCACACTTTTCACGCACAAACTGCTATTCCAAGCTACTCAAACGCTCCTCAGACTAGGACACCTCTGCCGCTCCCGGCTTTTAGGGTGCATACCCCGGACCTCAAACCCTCGCCTGGCAATGGGGAATCTGTGCAGTAGGACGTCTCCGGCCTCACCATTGGAGAATCCAGCCGGATTCCTGCTGTCAACGCTACAGCCTCCAAGTGCAGCCATGGCTCCTAACCTCTGATTCAAGGCTGCGCTCCGGCACTCTTCTGAGTCTCAGTGTCCCAGCTTTTTTTTTTTTTAATTTTAATTTTTACTTTTATTTTTTAATATATTTTTATTGATTTTTTTGCAGTACAACTTATAATTAATAGTAGTACATGTTTGCCTTTCACCCTCCCCCTTATCCTTCCCCCAGCCTCCCCTAACCCCCAGCACATAACCCACCCTCCCCCCTCCCCGCCCCAGTGTCTTTCATTCATTGGTTAAGCTCATATGCATGCATAAAAGTCCTTCAGTTGATCTCCCCCAGTATCCACCTCCCATCCACCCAAGCCTTCCCCCTGTAGCCTGACAGCCTGTTCAAGGCCACCCTGCCTCTATATCAATCACTCTCCCCTGTTTCTTTTCTTCAAAAATATATTGCCTCTGCATACTAGAAATAAATATATAAGAACAAAAATGTTTCAGGCGCAGTTTCAATTTCCAACTGTTCTGAGTCCCAGTTTCAGTGTCAAATAATTCTTTATGTGTACATGTCAGCTATGGTATCCAGATGTTGGAAACATCGTGGCAATGCAAGATCCATCCTCTCTGGTTTGGTCCTGGGCTGCCTGCAGACATGCACAGCTGCCGACTGCTAGCATGGCAAGGTGGCGTCAGTGTCCCCCATCTCTGGTCCATCCTCGTGATTGGAACAGATCCATCAGTTCCTCACAGTCGCAGGAACCCACATGGTCTTGGAGTTGTTCTCTGAACACAAAAACACATTCAGGACCAAAAGTTAACAAAGGGATCCTCTATGCAAAATAGACTTGAGATTCTTTTTAATTTTTGCATAAATGATTTTCCTTTGGCTGACTTTTTTTTCTTCTTTTTTTCTCTTTTTTTTTAAATTGATTTTTTTGCAGTATAATAGTAGTACATGTTTTCCTTTCCCCCTCCCCCCTTATCCTCTCCCCAGCCTCCCCTACCCCCCAGCATATATCCCCACCTTCCCCCCCCTCCCCGCCCCAGTGTCTTTTACTCATTGGTTATGTTCATATGCATGCATACTAGTCCTTCAGTTGATCTCCCCCCGCATCTGCCTCCCATCCACCCAAGCCTTCCCCTGTAGCTTGACAGCCTGTTCAAGGCCATCCTGCCTCTATATCAATCACTCTCCCCTGTTTCTTTTCTTCAAAAATATCTTGCCTCTGCATACTAGAAATAAATGTATAAGAACAAAAAATGTTTCAGTCTCAGTTTCAATTTCCAACTGTTCTGAGTCCCAGTTTCAGTGTCAAATAATTCTTTATGTGTATAAGTCAGCAATGGTATCCAGATGGTGGACACATCATGACAATGCAAGATCCATCCTCTCTGGTTTGGTCCTGGGCTGCCTGCAGACATGCACAGCTGCCGACTGCTAGCATGGCAAGGTGTCGTCAGTGTCCCCCATCTCTGGACCATCCTCGTGACTGGAACAGATCCATCAGTTCCTCATAGTTGCAGGAACCCACATGGTCTTGGAGTTGTTCTCTGAAAACACACAAACACATTCTCGACGAAAAGTTAACATAGGGATCCTCTATGCAAAATAGACTTGGGATTCTTTTTAATTTTTGCCTAAATGATTTTCCTTTGGCTTATTTTGACACCATGCGTGTTTTTTCATGGGTGTCCTGCAATTGGTTTTACAAATGGAATGTACTTTACTGGAGTAAGAATTTTCTAGATGTATTTCACTTACTCGATTTTTTTCCCCCTTACATGATATTACCCCACTGTCCCCTCCCCTTTTTTGATTAATGGGGGCTTTTGGAAATTTTATATTGCGGTCTTGGTAATTTTAAATTTTAATTTTTGCACACAAATATGACTGCTTTAGGTTCTTTGGATGTTAGGCAATTTTACAGTGAGATGAAGTACTAATAGATTTTTTAGTTAATGTTTTAGGAAAAGCTTTTTGTCCATACACTATAATTTTCTTGAGTATTCACTTATTACACTTGGCCAATTTAAATTAATCTGAAAACTTGATTACTATTTTCCTGTCAATTTTAATACTCAAGCAGAAATCTTAGTTTACCCTGTAAATACTAGTAGAAATGAATATTTGCAATTTTGAGTAGGTCCTGAGCATTCCTGGTAATAGACTGAATTTAGATATAGAGCAGCTATTGCTGGCCGAGTCTCTGTCTGACATCTGGGTCCTGGTATGAGTTGTGCGTGGGAGGCGACGCAACCGTGAGGGTAGGAGACCTCCCTCAGGAGGGGTGAGAATTCAAGCTCCTGCAAGGTTTGTGGGTGAGGTTCTGTGCCCCACCTCTGTTGACCTTTTACCTCTCTCCTGTTGGCCACTCTGCAACTGTGCCTGTCTTAGGTTGTTCCTTGCCTGAGGAATCTTACCCATCTCTGGCTAAGCAGCCATCCTCCGGAGCCAAACAGGGTGATGTGAGGTTCAGTTCTGTCTCATTTGTAGTCTATGCCCCCGTGGCCTCCACACCCAGTATCTCCCTCGGGGTTCCCTCGCCTGCTGGCGGGGTCCTCGTACTGATCATATATCTTGGGGGACCCAGGTTTCTTCTTCAGAGGGGGCCCATCTCACACCATTGGTTGAGATACAGATCCATGGTGCCAGCTGCCCAGAGGCTTCAGTCACAGCTTGAACTGAAAACTCAGGCATCAGCTGTGTGTATTTGGATAGTAAGAAGAAGGTCCCTCTTGGCAGAACGGGTAAGAAGGGCCAATATAGAATGCTCGGATGCCTTCCCAGTGCCTTAATTCCTTCTGAAAGGGATTAATTTTTTTCCTATCTCTTTTTAAGTTGCTGCTCAACATTCAAAGAATTGGTTTGTAAGTTTACTTGGGATAATTGTATAATATGCTGTTGTCAAATATCAAAAATTATAATGAGATTGTAGAATAATATCATGTAAGGGTATTATGGTGTCACGGGAGGTTAAGGAGAGCCTAGCCTAAGGACTGGTGTCCATAGGATATGACAAACTCTAGGCCATGCCAATTCAATCTCAAACTAGCTGCCATTTTTTATAACTTTATATAAACTTTGTCAGGGATGTAAAAACACAAATCACTTACCTTAGTTCAAGAGTTCAAATATATTGACTTTTACCCTTACTCCCACCACCTGCCACTTGCCCTGAGGTTTGACATTCTGATGGACTTTTCTCGGTCTCTGGATCCATTCTTATTCATCAGTCTATGTCATTCATTGTATTCCTCAAATGAGTGAGATCATGTGGTATTTGTCTTTTACTTCCTGGCTAACTTCACTTAGCATAATGCTCTCCAAATCCATCCATGTTGTTACAAATGGTACGAGTTCCTTCTTTTTTTCCCGCTGCGTAGTATTCCATTGTGTAAACGAACCACTTTTTAATCCACTCATCTGCTGATGGGCGCTTAGTCTGTTTCCAAATCCTATCTATGGTAAATTGTGATGCTATGAACATAGGGGTACATATATCCTTTCTAATTCGCATTTCTAGTTTCTTGGGGTATATTCCTAGAAGTGGGATCACTGGATAGAATGGGAGCTCCATTTTTAGTTTTTTGTGGAAACTCCATACTGTTCTCCACAGTGGCTGCAATATTCTACAATTGCACCAGCAAAGCACAAGAGTTCCTTTCTCCTCGCCAGCACTTGTCATTTGTTGATTTGTTCATGTAAGCCATTCTGACAGGTGTGAGATGGTACCACATAGTCGTTTTGATTTGCATCTCTTGGATAATTAGAGACTTGAGCAAGTTTTCATATGTCTCTGGGCCTTCCTTTTATCTTCTATGGAGAAGATTCTATTTAGGTCTGTTGCCCATTTTTTTATTGGATCATTTGTCCTCCTTTTATTGAGTTGGGTGAGTTGCCTGTAGATGCTTGAGATTAAACCTTTATCACCGATAACATTTGCAAATATGTTCTCCCATACAGTGAATTTTCTTGTTGTTTTGTTGATGGTTTCTTTAGCTGTGCAAAAGCTTTTGATTTTGATGTAGTCCCATTTGCTTATTTTCTCTTTAGTTTCCATTGCCCTAGGAGCAGTATCATCAAAGAAGTTCTTTTGGCATATGTCTGAGATTTTTCTTCCTGTAGATTCCTCTAATATTTTTATGGCTTCCTGTCTTACGTTTAAGTCCTGTATCAATTTTGAGTTTATTTTTGTGAATGGTGTAAGTTGGTGCTCTAGTTTCATTTTTTTGCATGTATCTGTCCAATTTTCAGAACACCATTCATTGAAGAGACAATCTTGACTCCATTTTATGTTCATGCCTCCTTTGTCAAATATTAATTGAGCATAGTGGTTTGGGTTGATATCTGGATTCTCTACTATGTTCCATTGATCTATATGTCTTTTTCTTGTACCAGTACCAGGCTGTTTTGAGAACAGTAGCTTTGTATTATAGCTTGAAATCTCGTATAGAAATCCCACCGACTTTGTGTTTCTCAGGATTGCCGTGGCGATTTGGGGCCTGTTTTTGTTCCAGATGAATTTTTGGAGAGTTCTTTCTAGGTCTGTGAAATATGCTATTGGTATTTTAATGGGGAGTGCATTAAATTTATAGATTGCTTTGGGTAGTATGGACATTTTAATTATGTTTACTTTCCCAATCCATGAACTTGGTATGTTCTTCCAGCTCTTTACATCTTTCTCTATCTCTTTTTTCAGTGTCCTGTAGTTTTCCACGAATAGGTCTTTTACCTCCTTATTTAAGTTTACTGCTAGGTATCTTAATTTTTTTGTGTGATAGTAAATGGGATTGCTCTTTTATCCTCTCTTTCCGTAAGTTTACTATTAGTGTATAGAAATGCCATAGATTTCTTGGTGGTGATTTTGTACCCTGTTACGTTGCTGAACTCATTTATTAAGTCTACTAACTTTTTTATGGAGTCGTTTGGGTTTTTTATGTTCAATATGATGTCACCTGCAAATAAGGATAGCTTAAATTCTTCTTTTCCAATTTGGATGCCTTTTATTTCTTCTTCTTGTCTAATTGCAATGGCTAATACTTCCAGTACTATGTTGAACAGGAGTGGTGAAAGTGGGCAACCCTGTCTTGTTCCTGTTCTTAGGGGAAATGGTTGTAGTTTTTACCCATTGAGTATGATGTTTGCTGTGGATTTATCATACATGGCTTTTATTATGTTGAGGTATGATCCTTCTATTCCTACCTTGTTGAGAGTTTTTATCAAGAATGGATGTTGTATTTTGTAACATGCTTTTTTCTGCATCAATTGATATGACTATGTGATTTTTATCTCTCAATTTGTTTATGTGATGTATCACATTTATTGATTTGTGGATATTGTATCATCCTTGCATTCCTGGGATAAATCCTACTTGGTCAGGGTGTATGATCTTTCTGATGTACTGCTAGATCTGATTTGATAGAATTTTATTGAGGATTTTGGCATCTATATTCATCAGGGATATTGGCCTATAATTCTCTTTCATTGTGTCATATTTATCTGGTTTTGGTATTAGGGTGATGCTAGCTTCATAGAAGGATTTTAGAAGTGTTCCATCTTCTTGAATTTTCTGGAATAGTCTGAGGAGTATAGGTTTTAGTTCTTCCTTGAATGTTTGGTAAAACTCCCCTGTTAAGCCATCTGGCCCTGGGCTTTTGTTTGCTGGAAGCTTTATGATGACTGCTTCAATTTCTTCCACAGTTATTGGTCTATTGAGTTTTATAGATTCTACTTGATTGAGTTTTGGAAGGTTATATTTTTCTACAAATATATCCTTTTCCACCAGATTGTCAGGTTTGTTGGAGTAGAGTTCTTCATAGTATATTTTAACAATCCTTTGTATTTCAGTGGGGTATGTTGGTATTTCACCTCTTTCATTTCTGATTTTATTTATTAGGTTCCTCTCTCTTTGCTTTGTGGTGAGTCTGGCTAGAGGTTCATCAATCTTGTTTATCCTTTCAAAAAACCAGCTCTTGGTTTTGTTGATCTTCTGTATTATTTCTTTGGTCTCTATGTCATTTATTTCTTCTCTGATCTTTACTATTTCCTTCCTTCTGCCTACACTGGGCTTTCCTTGTTGTTTTCTTTCTAACTCTTTGAGTTTTGAGTTAGATCATTTATTGCCAATGTTTCAATTTTTTGTGGTGGGATTGTAGAGCTATGAACTTCTCTCTAAGAACTGCTTTCACTGTGTCCCATAGATTTTGGATTGTTGTGCTATCATTGCAATTTGTTTCCATGATGTTTTCTATGTCTTCCTTGATCTACGTAGTAACCAGTCATAGTTTAATAGCATGATGTTTAGTCTCCATGTGTTTGATTTCTTTGGATTGGTCTATTGTAGTTGATTTCCAGCTTTATACCACTGTGATCTGAGAATATGCTTGATATGATTTCTATCTTTTTGAATTGGGAGAGAATTTGCCTATGACGCAGCACATGGTCTATGTTTGAGAATGACCCATGGGCACTTGAAAAGAATGTATATTCTGTGGCTCTGAGGTGAAATGATCTGAAGATGTCAATTAACTCCATCTGGTCTAATGAGTCATTGATGATTGATGTTTCTTTACTAATTTTTTGTTTAGAGGATCTGTCCAATGGTGATAATGGTGTATTAAAGTCTCCTACTATGATTGTATTGCTGTCTAACTCTCCCTTGATGTCCTCTAGGAGTTTTTGTATGTATTTGGGTGCTCCTGTATTGGGTGTGTATATGCTAAGCAGATTTAGTTCTTCTTGTTGGATTGCTCCCTTTAGTATTATGAAGTGGCCTTCTTTATCTCTTGTTATGTCCTTCACTTTGAGATCCAATTTATCGGATATAAGTTTGGCTACCCCAGCTTTTTTTTCATTTCCATTCGCTTGAATAACTTTTTTCCAACCTTTCATCCTCAGTCTGTGTGCGTCTTTTTTTCGGAGGTGGGTTTCTTGTAGACAGCAGATACATGGGTTGTGTTTTCTTATCCAGTCTATTACCCTGTGTCTTTTGATTGGAGCATTTAAACCATTTACATTTAAAGTTATTATTGATAGGTACTGATATGTTGCCATTTTTGTTCTTTACCCTGAGTTTCTTCTTTGCTTCCTATTGCTTTTGACAGCAGACCCTTTAGCTTTTCTTGCATTGTTGGTTTGATGGTAATCAATTCCCTTAGTACTTTTTTGTCTGTGAAGCTCCTAATTTGACCTTCGATTTTTATTGATAGCCTTGCTGGGTACAGTATTCTAGGATTCAGACCCTTCCTTTGCATGACCTTGTATATTTCATTTCAATACCTTCTGGCCTGGAAGGTTTCTGTTGAGAAATCACTTGTTAGTTTGATGGGGGTTCCTTCGTAGGTTTCTGTCTGTCTGTCTCTGGCAGCTTTTAAGATTCTTACTTTGTCATTAGTGTTTCCAGTGTAATTATAATATGTCTTGGCATAGGTCTTTTGGGGTTCAGTTTGCTTGGGACTCTGTGAACTTCTTGGATTTGTGTTGGTTTTTTCTTTCCTATATCAGGGAAGTTTTCTGTCATTATTTCTTCCAACAGGTTTTCCATTCCTTGCTCAGTTTCCTGTCCTTCTGGAAGACCAATTATATGGATGTTGTTTTGTTTCTTGTTGTCCCAAAGTTCCCTTAGGCTCTCCTCCTGCTTTTTAATTTTTTTTCTAGAAGTTGTTCTACTTGGTTATTTTTCTTACCTGGTCTTCTAGCTCACTGATGCGATCCTGTGCTTCTTCTAGTCTATTCTTAATAATTTATATTGAGTTCTTCACTTCAGCAATGTCACTTTTCATTTCTTCTTGGCTCTTCTTCATGTCTTCTTGGCTCTTCATCATTTCTTCCTAGGTCTTCCTCATTTCCTCTTGGTTCTTACTCATATTATCAAATTTGTCTTCCATTCTTTTCAGCCGCCTTATGATCATTTCTCTGAATTCTTTCTCTGACAGGTTGTTAACTTCCATTTCATTTACCTCCTTTTCTGGTGAGCCTTGTTTTTCTTTCATATGTGAACTGTTTCTTTGTCTTCCCATGGTCTCTCTTCTCTGTGTATCTGGTTATGTAGTTCTCACTTTCCTGCGTTGATTTAAAGGCACAAAATACAACACAACCAGGTGCAACACACCAGGCACTGAACCGGAATGTAGTCACAGTAATGGTAATTCCAAATAAAGGTGATCGCCAGAGAAATGCAAATTCGGTGATAGGTGAGAAAAAAGAAAGAGAACCTCCCCCAGACACACACAGACACTTACACCCCCACACTCACACAAAAAGAAAGAGACCCCCCCCACACACACACACACAATCACAGAAAAGAAAGACAGGAATTCAAAAATGATAATGGAGAAGGGGAAGAAGAAAAAAAAAGGAGTAAATTATAAATGTGGGGTGAAAACTCTTCTAGGACAGCCCCTAATCTGAACCAAAACCAGCAACAAGTACCTGGAGATTGATACAAATTACATACAACTACTAATATCAAGGGAGGTGAGGGAACACAGAAGCAAAAATCTATCTCAAAAACAATGCAAATGAGGACAACAAAACAAGAAAAAACACCAAAAATAAAAATAACCCCCCCTACAAGACAAACCAAAATAAAAAAATAAGAAAATCAATCTCATAAACCTGCTTAAAAATTCGATATAATCAACAGTCAAGTAAACAACACCAACAGGACAGGGATAAAAACACTTTAAGATAGTGAAGTCAGAGAAGCTAGAGGTATATATGGACTTGGAGTAGGTGGTTAGAGATTAGATATATAAGGGGTGAAATTCTAACAGGGGTAAAAAGAAAGAATTAAGGTAAATCTAAAGCTGGAAAAGTGTAAGGGAAACAAGGCACTAAATAGGGAAATGTTAGCAAGAGAGTGGTGGCATAAAGGTGAAGTTGAGGTAGAGTAAAAGATACTAAAGAGTAGATGAAAATAGACTGTATTCCCAAGGTTGAAGAGAAAATATAATCAATTCCCTGTGTCACACAAGAGTCAATTTGTGATTTGGCCCCTGGGTGGCAGTTTTTCTAGATTGACTTCTGGGTCTATTGGTCCTCTCTATCCTGAACTAAAATTTTGCTGTCCCTGTGGTTTTCAATACTGCCTCTCTAATGGTGACTGCTGTTTTAGCAGCCAGGACCCTCCCCAAATCTTCCAGGTCTCCCTCCTCTGTCATGTCCAAATTGGTTGCACTCCAGGGATTAACTCTGCTACCAGCTCCCAGGGCCCTCTCCCAAGTTTACCAGCTCCAACAGCCACAGATTTTATTTCAGGTGCAGATCTCCAGGCTTTGAGTTCCAAGGTGCAGATATTCCAGTCTGCCAGCCCCCTCAGTTTCACGCCCAAAGTACCCCCAGGGAAATCTGACCTTTTCGTGCTGGAGTTTAGAGCTTTCTGGACTCTGCGCGCATCCGTGTCAACTGGGTACCGGTGTTCCGGGTGTCTCAACAGTCCAGCCTGTTCTGCATCTGTATATTTTCAGGTCCTTCCCCTTCAAGATGTTGAGCAGTTGGCTCAGGGAGAGAACCCAGGAGTACTGGGGCCACTCAGGCTGGGGAGGCCATTCCAGCAGTCCCGTATCTTCTCCGGGAGCACAGCTGTCCCCCTTCTCGCCAACAAACACTCCCTGCGCGATCTTCAGCTGTTCCCTCCTTCTGCCCTTTGAGAAGATTCAGATAGCATCCCTCTGTTCTTCAGCCATTTTTCCCTCCCCACAGTTTACTTTTACCAAACATTCAAAGAACTAAAACAAATACTTCTCTGACTATTCCAAAAAATTCAAGGGAAAGGCACACTTCCAGGATCTTTCTTTGAAACCAGCATTACCCTAATTCCAAAACAGATAAAGACACCACAAAGAAAGACAATTACAATCCAATATCCCTGATGAACATAAACGCTCAAAATCCTCAAGAAAATTCTAGCAAAGATCTAGTATTACATTAGAAATATCATACATTATGACCAAATGGAATTTATTCCAGTGATGCAAGGCTGGTACAATACTGCAAACCAAAAACCAGTATATATCACGTAAATTGAAAAACATAAATATCATAATCATATCAATTGATACAAAAAGGCATTTGAAAAACTCCAACATCCTTTATTGATGAACATGATCACCAAAGTGGAAATAAAAGAATCATACCTCAACATATAAAAATCTTATATTATAAATCCACACCCAACATAATACACAATGGGCAAAAACTAAAACTATTTCACTTAAAAACAGAAGCAAGACAGGGATGCCCACTTTCACCACTCCTATTCAACATAAAACTGGAAATGCTAGCAATAGCAATCAGACAAGAAGAATAAGTACATGACATCCAAATTGGAAAAGAAGTTAAAATTGTTATTATTCACAGATTACATGACTCTGTGCATAGAATACCCTAAAGATTCCATAAAAATTATTAGACTTAATAAATGAATTCCACAATATGGCAGAATACAAAATTAACACCAACAAATCTATGGCATTTTTATACACCAATAGAGAACGTACAGAAATAAATACTTTTTAAAAAATAATTTCATTTACAATTGCGAGAAAAAAAATAAGATACCTAGGAAGACACTAAACTAAGGAGGTAAAATACCTACAGGACAATGAAAACAGAGATAGAGGAAGACATAAACAGATGGTAGACATACCATGTTCATGGATTGTGTCTATATTTCCCAAAGCAACCTATAGAGTCAATTCACTCCCCATTAAGATAACAACAGCATATTTTACATAGCAGAACAAATTATCCAAATATTTACCTGGAAAATAAAAAAACTTCAAAGAGTTGCTGCAATCCTGAGAAAGAAGAACAAAGTAGGAGTGATCTTAATACCAGATATAAAGATGTATTATAAAGCCAATGTTCTCAAAACTGCCTGGTTCTGGCACAAAAACAGATTAATAGAATAATGGAATAGAATAGAGAACCCAGACATTGATCCAAATCACTATGCCCAGTAAATATTTGACAAAGGAGCAAGAACATATAAATGATCCAAGACAGTATTTTCAATAATTGTGCTGAGAAATTTGGTCAGATACATGCAAAAAAAAAAATGAAACCAGAATACCAACTTATACTGTAAACAAACATAAACTCAAAATAGAAAAAGGACTTAAAACATAAGAAAGGACTTAAATGTAAGGCAACAATGCTACAAAGCAAACCTGAAAAGATGAGTGCTAAAGTGCAGGGAGAACGTTGAGATGTCCAGTTCAGGGGGCATCTTGGGAAAAAGTGATTAGAGCGAATAAATGGAGGAACAAGATATAACAAAATATACCTTAAAATGGAGATATGGAGCATATTTTGCCTGTAGGTTCTGCTGTCAAATTTAAACAACTTGTATTTAATTTTATTAAAAACAGATATTGTCAGAAAAACAAAACAAAAAGAAAATCAGATCTTGGGAATGGATACCTCTCAATAAGAAAAATCTAAATGTGATAGGAAATATTATATTCCTTGACATTATGGGCACGTAGGCATTGTCCAGTCAATAAACTCATGGTAGATCTAATCAGCATAAAAAAGAGCAGTCAAAGAAGAAATGAATGAGTCTCTTTGGTACTGAAATTCATAGATACCAGACCCCAGCATCCTAAGGCTATGACTATTTATTAGAGACTAGAGGCCAGTGCACAAAATTCATGCATGGGGTTGGGGGGAGTTCTTCCTCAGCCCAGCCTGTACCCTCTCCAACCTGGGTCCCCTTGAGGAATGTCCGATGGGCAGTCGGACAACCTTTTCACAATCCAGAACTGCTGGCTCCCAACTGTCACCTGCCTGCCATACTGATTGCCCCCAACTTCTTTTGCCTGCCAGCCTGATCACCTCCTAACCATTTCTATGCCAGCCTGATTGATGTCTAACTGCTCCCCTGACAGCCTGTTTGCCCCCAACTTCCCTCTTCTGCCAGGCTGGTCACCCCTAACTGCTCTCCCCTGCAGGCTTGTTTGCCCCCAACAGCCCTCCCTTGCAGACCTGGTCTCTCCCAACTCCTCTTCCCTGCTGGCCATCTTGTGGTGGCCATCTTGTGTCCACATGGGGGCAGCCATCTTGTGTGTTTGACTGATGGTCAATCTGCATATTACTCTTTTATTAGATAGGAGAGAGGGTTGGTTCATAGGTGGGGGCCAACTGGTTTGACCTGAAGAGTGTACTGGATCAGGGTGGGGGTTTCCTTGGGGTATAGGACAGCCTGGGTGAGAGGCATGTGGTGGTTTGCAGGCCAGCCACACCCAGTGACCCAAGTGGAGGCCTTGGGATCTGGAATTAATTTATGTTCTATAATTGAAACTTTGTAGCCTGGAGCACAGCCAAGCCTTCAGCTTGCCCTGTGGCATCAGCCATTTCTGTTGAAACATTTACCTTCTATAATTGAAACATTGTAGCCTAAAGTGGAAGCCTAGGCTTGCCAGAGCTACAGAACCTTGACTTTCTCCATCACCTGGACAACCCCAACCTCTGTTCTCTCCAGCTCCATGATTGCCGCCATTTTGGGGGGGGGTTTGTATCTTCTATAATTGAAACTTTGTAGCACTTAGTGGAGGCAGGCAATGGAAGGCAGAAAGCTTGGCTTCTTCTATTGCCAAGGAAACCCAAGCCTACCTCTTGCTTTCAGTGGCCCAGCCATGTTTATTGGGGTTTATTTACTCCTGATTGGCTTGTTGGCCTGGCTTGTGGGTGTGGCTTGATTGGAGGTACAGTAAATTTGCATATTATTCTTTTTCTATATAGGATACCAATAAGTGCTTTGCTACCTAATACAAGGCAATTATAGGAAATTCACACTTCCATGTTGACAAATAAAGATTTGTTCTAATAGATCAGCACATATTTTCTTATATATAATCTACAATTGCTGACAAAATACATTAAAAATATTGGAGTTTTTGCATTTGCAATAGGCTATTGACTTTCTGTTACAGAGAAAGCTCTAAGATTTTTTATCCAGGGGCTTATATTCCCTTCATAATAATTGCATAGGTGTTTTAGGACTGTGTAAATGTTTTTCCCTAAAGCCATATTTTCCATGCTAATTAGCCAATTTTTGCTGTTCCTGATAATAGGGAAACTATGGAGCCCTATAAATATGCTTTCATACTTCTGTGTAAAGTTAGTATATATTTAAACAAAACTATTCCACAGCAGTGGCTTCTCCTTGTAAAGGGTCCTGACGGAAATCATGGGTGGGTTGAAATGAGTGTGTGATCCATGCATGCCTACCTAGTGTTCAGACCCTTTTGATTTAACACAATTTGCCAGTGCCAACAAAATAACAATGGTGTAAATGATCAGTGTACATCACTGAATATTTAGTTATTTTATCAAGCTTGGGAGTACATTCTGCCCTGTGAATCTCCCCTAAGTTTAAGGCCTCTGCACTGAGCCTAAGCAACTAGAAGCCTCATTTAAATCTGAAGAGTGAATAGCACCAAAAACCCTAGCCTATCTCCTAAGAGTACAATTGAAAAATTGGGCCCACTCAATCTGGATCACAGAATAATTTCTCACATAGTCAAAGCCAAGCCAAATTCCCAGCAGTCTGAACCAGTCTGAATCATGCTTCTCTGAAGGGGAAAATATGCCTTACAGCTTAATAAATGTCAATTATATCAAATTCACTTTATGATGCCCACAATTAAAAGTGTATATTTTAAAGCAAACATGTCTACTGTTTTACATATTTTCTATGACTTCTACTAAACAATGTGGAGAAGCTTTTAGTTTAATGGCAAGAATATGTCCTTTTTCTTGCTGTAAAAAAAAAAAGCTTACAGACTTCTCATCTAAGTCCTTGAATTCCCTTTAAAATTTTGTGCAGCTGTTCAAATACTTTATAGCAGTCTGTTTACAAAATAACACATTCCCAATACCAATTTGCCACTTATTGCCATTCCTGAGTATAGAACAACTATGGAACATGTATAAAATTATATATAATCCTGAGCATTTTTGTGATGCATTCCAATAAAACCAGTCTATAGCAGGAGCTTCTCTATTTAGAAGCTTGTGAGAGACTCAAAATTTATGGGTCTAGGAATGAGTGACTTTTCCTTGCAGACTAGTCTGGTACTCAGACCCTGAAGATTGAGTGTAAACTGTCACTACCAACGCAAGAGTAATTCCTAGGAAAGCATAAATATAGACTTAACAGGAGACCCATTGCAAAGCTTTGCAATGTGCCTTACTTATGAAATAATTCTTGGTCTGTCATGTCTTACCTCACAGGGCTGAGAAACACAGGATTTTTCCAGGCTGAAGGTGCAAGATATAAAGGGACCAGCTTAATGAATACTCAAAAAAGCTCTGCTGATGTCCTAGTAAAATGAAGCTCTTGTTAGTATCAGGGATACTGACAAAGTGAAGAGGGCTGAACTGGGATACTTGCACCAAAATGGAAAAACTGGAATTGCTGAACCACATAAATCTACAGGAGACTAGCATGCACTGTTCCCCAGGAAAATCAATAGGGTGGAAAAACCCTTTATTGATCACCATGCTACACAAAAGATGGAGAATATAGTCTAATTATCTGAGAGAACCACTGGATGTTCATACTGTATCACATGCTCCCTTACTGTCCTATGGAGAATGCTAATGTACTGAATTGTCACAGATCATTCTTGCTATACTTCAAAGTTTGCCTCAGGAAAATCTTCTGTATCCCTACATAAAATCACTACATATAGACTACCCTGGATTTGTTTGTGTGTTTACTGTTTCCTTTCGTGATTCATTACTATGTTCAGACCAAACTACTTAATGGACCCTGAAAGAAAAGATTGATTTTGGAACATTCTTCATGGTGCCTAGCTATGCCTCAGCTCTTCCTTACATTTTCACCCCATCTGTTTTTTCACAGAATGACCCAAAAGCGTTTTCCTACTGGTGTTTTCATGGTTTGTTCTACTGATTATGAGAAGCTTTGTCACTGGCTCAGTTACTTCTTTTTCTACTCTCAAAATAACAGCCCATCTACATTTATATCATCTTTGAAGTGGACTTTTCCACTTTCACTGTGGCTCAGGGGGACTGATTCCTAAAGATGGGCAGACAAGTGCAGGGGAAGTCCTCGGGCCTTGTGCCTAGCATATATTTTACTCTCTCTGAGAAATTTGTGAGTGCATCCAAATGGGTTGGTTCTGCACAATGAAGTCAGTTACTTTGGTGATAGAATTACTGAGCACATACTTTCTGGAAAGCATGATTTACCGTTCCATTTTAATCAGATACGTCATGTCATGGTGGTGGCAGCCTCCTTCTTCCCACAATTTTCCATGTCAGAGAGAAATTCTATTGGGGACCTTAGGATGATCTGGAAGTTAACCACAGTGCAGACACTTAGGAGTTTCAACCAAAGACTTGACATCAACCATAAGAACTGTGGTTCATTTGAGGATCAAATATTGTGCTTCTTTAAGTCAAATTTGAGAAGTCCTTCCCTAAAAATAAAGCAGTGAGATTTGATCACCAATCACCATTCAAAATCACCTCCACCTAGAAAATCACCTCCATCTATCACTTCAGTTTCCTCCTGAGATTTCAGAGGGCAATAGGATCCCTGAAAATGTTCCCTTTTTTCTGTGTTACTGGTGTTACTGACAATTACATGAATTATACCCAGACCTCCTCAAATTTCATCGTCATTGTTTACTGCCTTGTAGATAGATGGGCATGAAGTAAACTTTAAAGTTAACTTAATTACCCAGAGACTATCCGCATAATCTGGGGCAGTTCACTTACTTATATATACTGTTTGTATACATGTGACCAGATAGGTAAGAAACATAACTGGAAATCAACACACAATGAAATTTGGGCAGAGGTGTGTGAACTCTATTGATTCTACTGAGTGGACAAAAATGTACAAATATGTTTGTTATTATTTTAGCAGGGGAGCCTCAAAGTGGGGGATTTAATTAACCAAGAAGATATGATGGAACATAATATATATTCTCTTATGTGTTGATTGCAAAAGTGACAAACAAAATAAAGAGAAACATAATATCCATAATCCTAATACAAATTAATACAGGTAAGCCAGAAGGAAAAAGTGATGAGTGAGTATTAAGTGGCAAAAATTTTCATATTCAAGGCGACTAGACTGGAGTGATGAGCATATCCTGGGGTATACTATGCTGTATTATCATGTCATACAATTAAATTTAATTTTACTAAATACTTGATGATGCAATTTTTAATAATTAAATAATATTTTAAAGAATTGTTGTCCTTACCTCAGATGTTTTATTTTTTTATTTTTTAAATATATTTTATTGATTTTTTACCGAGAGGAAAGGAGAGGGATAGAAATTCAGAAACATCGATGAAAGAGAAACATCGATCAGCTACCTCTTGTGCACCCCCTACTTGGGATGTGCCCGCAGCCAAGGTACATGCCCTTGACCAGAATCGAACCCGGGACGCTTCAGTCCGCAGTCCGACGCTCTTTCCACTGAGCCAAACCGGTCTCAGCACCTCAGATGTTTTAGGATAAATAAACTTTTTTCTCTCTTTTTAAATGATAGAAATATATTCTTTAATATACATCATGTTTTCAGGAGAATATCAGGAGAATCTTCTGTTCAGATTGGGCAGAAGCAGAAAATTTAAAAAATTGCTTCAAATAGATAAAAATGAATAGTTCCTATTAATTTTTTTTTAATCAAGCATTAAGTGTGAAACACCACTTTATAATTCCAGAGTCCACTCAATAAAATATTTCAGTACTGGACAACAGCATTGGTAAATGGAGGATTGAGGACTACTGTGGTAATCAATGAACTTCTTCCTTTCTTTCTCTCTATCTTTCTCTCTTTCTTCCTTCCTTCCTTTCTTTCTTTCTTTCTTTCTTTCTTTCTTTCTTTCTTTCTCTTTCTCTCTCTCTCTCTCTGTCTCTCTCTCTCTATTTCTCTCTCTTTCTCTCTCTCTCTCTCTCTCTCTCTCTCTCTCTCTCTCTCTCTCTTTCTTTCTTTCTTTCTTTCTCTTTCTTTTTTTGTGCTAGTGCCATGTCCTCCGAGATGAGATTGAACTTCTGAAAATGTGCTGGGTTGTCCACAACAAAATACAGAGTTTCCTTGATTTTCATCTGAGACTTCTGATTGAAAAGATTCAGGAGGTGAATAGATTCATTTTGTCAATGGCTCCAGCCAGAAATGAGAAAAATTGGAGAGGTTTCTGATAGAGTTGTTACCATTGTTGGAGGAAAGTGAAATGATTCTGGATTGTTCAATGACTTAAAGTGTCTATGAGGAGACAAAAAAGTTATCAACTGCAGTGAACTCTTTTGTGGCAGTTGATACCTCATGTAGATATAAATCCAATGAGCACATTGAAAGCAAGAAAAAAAAAAGGAAATCCTGAGGAGGTGTGCTGATCTTTGGAAGACCTACATGGGTATAGTACTTTACAAATGCAGAAAAGTATGGTATATGTTTGAAAATAATTAATTGTTAGGAACAATGTTCAAAAGGATCACAAACTTAGAGGAGAGAGAATATATTGATTTTGGCCGACTGCACAGAGATTCTGCATTTATATCTACAACATGGATCACTACAAAAGAGGTTAAAATATATTGAAATGTTTGACTAATTTATCTAATAATGGAAGAACTAGAGGTCCCATGAATGAAAATTTATTCAAGTGTAGGCCTTCTTTTCCCCAGCTGCTGGCACCAACTTCTCTCCCACAGAAGGTACTGGTGCTTCACTCCAACTACTGCCAGCAGGCACCCAGGACCAAGACTACATTCTGGCCCCAACTTTATCCAGAATTACTCCCAAAAGGATGCCTGATCTCACTAGCATAGTACCCTTTTATTATTGTAGATAAACTAGAGGCCCAATACATGACATTCATGCATGGTGGTGATGGGGGGTGAGGGGGATGTCCCTCAACCCAACCTACACCCTCTCCAATCTTGGACACCTCGAGGGATGTCCAGCTGCCCATTTATTGGGCCTAAATGGGAAGTTAGACATCCTTCTCACAAGCCAGGACTGCTAGATCCAAGCTTCTCACTTGCCTGCCTCCCTAATTGCCCCTAATTGCTTCTCCCTGCCAGCCTGATCACCCCATATCCACTACCCTGCCAGCCTAACTGATCTCTAAATGCTCCCCTTCCAGTTTGTTTGTGTCCAACTTCCCTCCTCTGCCAGCCTGGTAACATCTAACTGCCCTCCCCTGCAGGCTTGATCACCCCCAACTGCCCTCCCTTGTTAACCTGGTCCTTCCCAACTGCCCTCCTCTCCTGTCCTGATCACCCACAACTGCTCTCCCTTGCAGGCCTGGATCCTCCCAATTGCCCTCCCTTGCTGGCCATCTTGTGGTGGCCATCTTGTGTCCACATGGGGGCAAGATCTTTGACCACATGGGGAAACCCTCTTGTTTGTTGGAGTGATGGTCAATCTGCAAATTACTCTTTAATTAGATAGAATAGAGGCCTGGTGCATGGGTGGGGGCCAGCTCGTTTGCCCTGAAGAGTGTCCAGAATCAGGCTGAGGGTTCCCTTGGGGTATAAGGGCAGCCTGGACGAGGGGCCTATGGTGGTTTACAGGCCAGCCACATCCTCCAGTGACCCAAGTGGAGGCCCGGGAATCTGGGATTAATTTATGTTCTACAATTGAGACTTTGTAGCCAGGAGTGGAGTCAAGCCTTCTGCCTGCTCCATGGCAACAGCCATTTCTGTTTGCATTTAGTTAAATTCTATAATTAAAGCTTTGTAGCCTAGAGTGGAGACCTAGGTGCTAGGGCTGTAGAAGCTTGGCTTCCTCCATTGCCTGGGCAACCCTAGCCTCTACTCTCTTCAGCTCCATGGCTGCTGCCATTTCTGTTGAGATATATCTTCTATAATTGAAACTTTGTAGCATTAAGTGGATGTCTAGGAAGGCCAGAACAGATGGAAAGCTTGGCTTCCTCCATTGCCAGGGAAACCCAAGCCTCCCTCCTTCTTTTAGTGGCCACAGCCATATTGGTTGGGGCTCATTTGATCCTGATGGCTTGTTGGCATGGCTTGTGGGCGTAGCTTGATCAGAGGTACAGTCAGTTTGCAAATTACTCTTTTATTACATAAGATATGACACGGAAATATCCTCTGTCCTGTGTTTAATAAAAAGAGGCAGTACAAAAAATTAGGGAGATTTTTAATTTAAAATGGATTGGTCATATGAGTCCTATTAGTCACACTTGGATTACCCATGTGACATATCTTTCACAGATTCATTGAGGATTATATTGAGGATTAGAAATGGCATATGTAAAGTGCTGTCTGATGACTCATCCTGGAAAACCAGATCTTGGGGAAAAAAGCTTCCCAATGGAAAAACGCTAAATATGATGGAAGACCTGGGATACATTGATGGCACAGGAAAATGAGCATTGTCCAATGACTAATATCATGTCTGATATGATCAGCATAATATACACAATCAAACAGAAATGAATGAGTCTCCCTGGCACTGACATACAATGGTGGCTAAACAATCATGGTCTTTCAGCATATGAAGAGAGCAAACTCTGTACCTGTTGCTTCAAACTATTGAGATATAAATGGCCCAACCATTTCCTTAGGCCCAAGCATTCTTCTTCCTGGACTATTAGAGAATTCCAGGAATGCCTTGTCACTAATGCAGGGCAATGATATGACATTTATAATTCCTAGGGCACAAATAATGATTTATTCTAATAAAACAACATGTAATTCTTTACATATCTAGGATGGTTGCTTATAAACTATGAGGAAAGACTCAGTGTGTCCCCAGATGACTGTCTGCATTACGGAAAATTATTGCAGACCTCTAATTATAATGGATCTTGGATTCTCTTTAAAATATTATGCTCTAAATTTTTTAGAAATGTTTGTTTCCCCAAAACCATAATTTTAATGTCAATTAGCCATTCATTAGCCCTTCCTGACTCTAGAGATACCATGGAGCATCTGCAACATGTTTTTATAGTTAGTATAAAGTTGATGTATGATCAAATTAAATCAGTCCTTGGTCATGGCTGTTCTCTCTAAAGGCTAATTATGGAACTCAGAAAAATGGGTGAGTTTCTGTTCCATGCATGCCAGTATAGTGCTCAGACACTTTTGATTTATCACAAGTGGCAAATGCCAACACAATCCCAATGGTTTAAATGAAAAGTGTTCAACATTGCATAATTAATGACACTTCAAACCCGACAGTTTATCTTACCCTGGGAATCTATCCTAAGCTTGGGCCTCTGAGCTGACCTTTAACAACAAAAAGCCTAATCTAAACCTAAAAAGTAATTATTGGTCTCCAAAACTCAAGCCTATTTGAAGGAGTTCAAGTCATGAACACCAGTCTGAATACCATAATTTCTTAGGAACTCCCAGCCAAGTAAAAATCTTAAGCAATCCAGACCACTATCCTATTTATCTACTGGGAAAAATGCCTCTCATTCCAATACATATATCAATTATATGAAATTCACATTCTTGTATCTATAAATAAAGTTTTATTTGAATTCAAGCATATTTATTGTTTTATATATTGCCTATGACTACTGTCAAACAATCTGGAGAGCTTTGTAGTTTAAAAGGAAACAATGAGAATTCTTTCTCTTGATGTTGAAGAATAAGTTTGTGGACATCCCATCTAAGTTCTTAAGTTTTCTTTATAAACTCAGCAGAAATGTTTAAGTGTTGAGAGAGATCTAATTCACTAAAACATGTTTCCATACAAATTAGTCATTCTCTTGCCAATCCTTATTTTGGGAACATTATGAAACATGCATAAAAACATATACATAATTCTGTACATTATTGTTATGCATTCAAATGGACCAGTCTATGGAAGTTTCTGCTCTGTTGGGGGGCTCATGATATATTTCAGATGCCACAGGGTCTAGGAATAAATGCCACTTCTTCTGTACCACAATGAAGGTTATCTAGGAAGAACAAAGATTATTGAAGAATAGATGAGATGTGATGCTGCAGGGTAGTAGAGGAGTAATTGATTCAAGGGACAAACTTTTCCATAATAAGTGAAGTAAACTATGAATAACTCCAATAGGAAAATGTCTTCAAGACTTTCTGTGAAAGAGTAGATAGTGTGAATGTGTCAGGAGAAGTGCGGGTGCCCATGAAGTATGTTTGACCTGAGGATGGTCATGTATCACACAGAGAGAGCAAACAAACAAACAAATCAGTTAGTGTAGAGATAGCCATTTTGGAAACAGAAGATGTTTCAAATCAAGCTGGAAAGGATGGTATTGATGGGTTATAATAATTCAATAGGTAAGCATTCTAGATAAGACAATCAGGGAATCAATGATACAATCTAAATCTCCAGTGGCCCTAGCAGACATATAGAGGAAATCCTCCATCTTCTGCAAAGCACCAAGTGCTCACAGTGGAAAGGGTATGATGTCTACAACCCAAAGCTTTTCCTAAAGAAGTGTGCATGTTGGTCTCCTGTAGTTTTATTTGGTTTCAGTGATTCTCCAATTGCATTCCTCACACTGCATGTGTCCCAGTACAACCTTCATCACTGTGTCAGTTCTCTGATATTAGCAATAGCCATTCATGAGTTTCTAGGCTGAAGGAGTAATCCTGAGGATAGCATTGGGGTCCAAGGACTATTTGGCCACTACTTATGTATAGCTATTTGTTCTCAAGCTTTCTCCCAGGTTTGATCATGTACTTACCACTGTAAATAGACACTGTCTTCATGCCATATGTGCCCTGTTATAATAACTCTGTGTGTGATATTCACAGCTAGTCACAATGGATAGCTCAGGTTGCTGGGTATCCAGTTGGCCAATGAATTAACACTTTGTCTTTAAATCAAAATTATATCTTCCATCTAATAAAAGAGAAACATGCAAATTGACCATACCTTTGCTATGCTACCAGCCAATAGGAGTGAATAACCAAGTTAACCTAACCAAGATGGCAGCCAGCCATGGCGGTGCTGTGGCAGAGAGGATCCAGATCGCAGCCCCAAACCCAGAAAGAAGGCTATCCCCCTGCTGCACCAAGCCTGGCTATGGCAGTGCTGGGCCAGCGGGGTTCAGATCATAGCCCCAAACCCAGCAAGAAGGCAGGCCCCCACCACCCCAAGTCTGGCCATAGTGGCAATAGGACGGCAGGGAAGCTGGCCCCCCACTGCCCCAAGCCCGGCCATAGCAAACCTGGGGCTGGGGTGTGTGAGGGTGGATTGGATACAAAAACCTGCAGGATTGGCACCCAGCAGCCCCAAGGCCTGAGATGAAGATGCTTGGGTTGCTGAGCGGAATGGATTGGGGCAGCAGAGATACAAACCCACAAGAAACCTGTGGAAAGGGAGATAAACTATTATAACTTTATCTCCCTTTCACAAAATGAAAAACTTGCCCAGCATTACTTAGTGCTGTGGCCCACACCTTTCTACAAACACAGGGTAATGTTATGACCACTCCCAGGATGGTATTCTGGTCAGAATACCATCTCCAGGGAATAATGCTACTGTGCCAAACCATCTAAGAGAGGAAACAAGCTTTTGGTGGGTTTATTCTGAATGTCAGAGAACGTGCCACCTCAAAATATGCTGTGTTGTTATATTGATGATCTTGAACTGTTGATGCTGAAAAACAGCAAATGCATGTGGAGGATTTCACATAAGTCTCCTGATCTCCCTAAAATCAGACCCCCTCCTAAAGGAGCTTAAATGTCATGAGTCCCTTGATGGGAGAAGTGTCATCAGGCAGAGAAGACTGACTCCTGACAGGAGAGTAGAAGTTGACATCACACCTAAACTTTGTTGCAAACTCTTTCCTCTCACCCCATTCATCTTTCCTAAACATCATTTACTCTTCTCCAAGAGGCCTGTATCTCCCATACCCATTCCCTAGGAAGGAGGTATTTAAATCTGCATTCTAAGCCAGCTTGGGGAGTTACTCATTTTTCCCTGGGATCTACCACATATACACAAGGTACACATATTAATGAACTTTTGTTTTTTCTCTTGGTGATCTGTCTTTCATTATAAGGGCCTCCACTAAAAACTCAGAAAGGTATAGGAAAGCTATTTTTCCTCTTCCATACTTCTATCTTGGGAAATCAGGTCCCCAGCTGAACAATGAGATTGGCTCATGTTCCTGGCTGATAGGAGAGAAACTTCTAGGGAGAAATCAATGACATTGGCATCAAAGTGGGTCAGAGGCCACATATATGGTTGCTAGTGTGAGTGTAAAGTGGTTCAACATTTTTGGAGAATGATTTGGAAATTCAATAGAAATGTTCAAGTTACATGCAAGAATCTTTTTTTAGAATCACATCTGCTGAGATAAAGCACAGGTGTGTAAGCCCTGGTCAGAACCCAAGATGCTACTGCAGAATCCCCTTTCATGATAGGAAAACTTGGGAACAACCTGCATTTTTAGGACAAAGTTGCATGTATACTAATAAAAGGGTAATATGCTAATTAGACTGAACATGTTTTGGATGACCTTCTGGTTGTCTTTTTGGACATCCTTTCCAACAAACCCATGTTGGTGGGGTCAAGGTAGAGGAGGTCACAGGCAATCACGCAAATAGGGGGCAGCAGTTAGGGGACCAGGCAGGCAGGAGAGAGCAGCTAGGGCAAATAGGCTGTCAGGGAAGAGCAGTTAGGGGCATTAGGTTGGCAAGCAGGTGAGTGGTTAGGAGCCAGAGGTCCCAGATTGGAGAGAGTTTAGGCCAAGCTGATGTGACCCCCTTCCCATGTACAAATTTCATGCACTGGAGGCCCGAAAATACCTTAGCCTCACCTGCCCCTCACACATACTGGGAGCCTTTAGGAGATGTCCTACATACCATCTCCAGGGATGACCACTCACCCCCAACCTGCCCAAGGCCTAACTCTGCTTTAGGCCTCGGGCACCTGGCCATTGTCTTGTGATGGGGCCAATCATTGGCTCCACCCCATCCCTGGCCTTGCACCATCCAGCCACTTCCCTGTCATGGGGATAATCACTCACTGGCTGGCTCCATCACAGCCCTGGCCTGCCTGAGGCCAGAAAAAGCCTTGCCAAAATGCTTTTTTGGGCCTCAGGCAGGAGCCATTTGGTTTGGTGTTAATTTGCATATCACTCCTGATTGGCTGGTGGATATGGCTTGTGGGCATGGCTTATTGGGTATAGCAAAGGTATGGTCAATTTGCATATTATTCATTTATTAGATAGTATATATATATATATATATATATATATATATTATAATACTTTGAGGGTAGAGGGTAACATGACCCTCATCTGAATGTTTGCCCCCACTAGATTAAATTGCTTTGAGGTGTAGATGGGATGGAAACAAATGGAGCTTACAGCCTGAAATCTTTGTCTTTGTTTTTCCACAGATCTCTGGGTAATCAGGATACCTATGTATCTAGGACCCATCATTTAGTCCATGACCATCTATTTACAAGACAGTGAATCATCATGATCAAGTTTGACAAGGTCTGAGTAAAGTTCTTGCAATTTTTCAATAACTCAGGAGAAAGAAACATTGTTGAGGGACTTGTACTTTCTCAGTAAGGACACTATAGTGTCAGAGGAGGAGGTTGCTGATATGCTTCTTTCCTTGATGGAGATGACTTTGAATATTGTGTATTGATAGAATAGCATTGTTCCCATTTTACAAAAAAACATTCTTTCAAAGTTTCACATAAGAGAAGGCCAGTACCTGTTCCTGAAAATTACTGTAGTTACATGTGGTTGATGTAAAGTACTTGGTTAAAATTCTAGCTTTTAACCTCTAGGTCAGTGGTCAGCAAACTCATTAGTCAAAGGACTCACAGATCAACAGTACAATGATTGAAATTTCTTTTGAGAGCCATTTTTTAAACTTAAACTTTTTCTAATGTCATTTATTCAATAGAGACTCACCCAGAGACTCACACCCAAGGGGCCAGGACTGCATGTGCATCACAAGTTGCAGTTTGCCAACCATGGCTCTAGGTCATTCTAACTTTCCCAACCAAATGTCTCTCTGACAGAGAATCTTTTAGGAAGATGGCTGCTGTTATCACAATGAAATAATCAGATGGCAATGGATGTCTTACTCCCCAGAAAATAAGCAGCAAGTACTTAAAGCAGCATAGATACCAGCTATGGTGAGAAAGCACCAGACCATTCTAATAAACTTGTGGTCTTGACAAATATCTCAGGAAGAATAAAATATATGTTAGGCACAACACCCAGAAACATCCCCTGTTATTGTCTGCCAGTGATGGGGAAACACAAACCAGTCTCACTGTGCTACAAGGAAGATGGTAAAGGTCAGGACAAAGGTGATCTAGAACTAGATGAGCTGTGAGTTTGGGAATAGAAGGTGTAATTAGGACAGAGAAAAGCTTGCAATAATCAGTAGAGCAAATCATAATCATCCCAGTATGAAAATGACTGAGAGAAACTGTGATGATGTGAAAGTGTCAGAGGACCTTAGGCAGAATCTAGTACCCATGAAGAACATCTCCAAAATCATCTTATGCAGTATTCCATGAAGTATATTTTGTCTGAGCATGTTCTTGAAACACATTACAGAGCAAACCAAGAAAGAAACGAACAAAATTAGGATAGATCATACATAGCCATTTTATGTGTGGTCACAGAAGATGATCCCAAAGCCACTTAGAAAAAAATGGTATGGATGGACTCTGGCATTCTCCCTAAGACTGTCAAGTGTCCGCCTCATTCCACACAAGTAGAACTATTCACAACTTCTGCATATCATGATGTACTTGCAGAAGAATGAGTTGTGGGTGCACAACCTATAGCTATTGCAGAAATACGTGCATGCTGGTTTTCTGAAGCTTTATTTGTTTGAGCTGCTGGGAATGCAGACTGATGCATTCACTGTGGAAAACAGTATGGAGTTTCCACAAAATATTAAAAATAGAACTCCCATTTGGTCCAGTGATTCCACTTCTAGAAATATATCCCAAGAAATCAAAAAGGATATATGCACCTCTATGTTCATAGCATCATAATTTACAACAGCTAAGATTTGGAAACAGACTAAGTGCCCATTATCAGATGAGGAAATTAAATAATTATAGTGAATTTACACAATGGCATATTCAAATCCTGTGTAAAATAAAGAACTCTTTCCACTTGCAAAAATATGGGTTGTCCTCAAAAGGATTATTCTAAACAAAATATGGCAGTCAAAGAATGATAAGTATCTCATGATGTCACTGATTTTTTTAAATATAGTGAACAACATAAATGATGAATAAAAATAGATTCAGAGAGAAGCATTGAACAGATATTTCAACCCCGAGAGTGCAGGCAGGGAAGAGTGGCCAGGAGAGCAAGATAAAAGATAAACTAAAAAACTTAAATGCATATAAGTATAATGAATGAACAAAGAAAATAAGGGTTTAAGAAGCCTGTGTTTGGTGGCCAGCTGGGAGAAGTCAACAGGCAGAAAAAGGTACATATGCAATACTTTCAACAATAAATAATTAAAAAATACTATAGCTAATAAGCTTGCAAAACATCATTTTAGGATAATAGAGTTTTAAAGTTCTTAAGTAACTGAAAATATTATAAAGGGAATCTAATTTCGTACATCAAAGAAATTCTAGTTGTTTTTTTATTTGTTTGTTTGTTGAGGCTGCCTTTATAATAAACTTTAAAAGACACATAAATGTCTTTATATATTTGTGTCCATTGAGTGAAATCAGTTCACACAGGTCTGCCCAAATTTCATTGTGAGGAAATTTCCAATCATGGTTTTTACCTATCTTTTCATGAGTCATACAAGAAACTTGAATAAGGAAGTGAACTGCCCCATACTCAGCCCATTTTCATGTTCCCTTTATCCACTGTGATAAATAAATACACAGAAATTTTCTGCTGTGCTGCAGCTGAATACTGTCTTTTGGTCATCAATATTATGAAAGATTATATTTAAGCCAATCCATGTCTTTCTTTCATCTATTAAGAGTTCCTAGGGATTCTTCCAGGAGTTCACAGGATTAGGTTTAAGTAACAATCCAGAGAAGAGCTTTGGGGCCCAGGGGTTATTTGGCCATTAGTACTTATATATTAGCTTTGTCCTCTAAGGATTGCTCAAGTTTGATCATAAATTTGCCATTTTAAAATGTCTTTGTCATCCTCCCTTCATATTCTCTGATGACTTTGCAGGTTACATCACAGCCAGGACATAATGGATAGCTCAGGTTGCTTGGTAACTAGGTTGCCCATGGTTAAGCATATATTTTTTGAAACCAAGGAAATCCTTCTTAGCATACCTCAGAATCTTTTGAGAGGTGGTGACAAGATACAGAAAAAGTACCATTGCAACATGACACAACTGATACTTTTGTGGGGGCATAAATGTAATATTGAGGACCATTTAGAATTGTAGGAAATAGTAATCATGCTCTGTTAACTACAATACTTTTATTAATGAAAACACACTCTAATCTGCATTGATTATTAAAAGTACCTTGGAGAACACCTGAAATGTAGCCCATTTTCTACATCAGAGTGATGCCTATTATTGTGAAAGGATTAACAATCATGTTGCAGAAAGCAGAGCTGATAGTCCTTTGAAGATCTCCAGGCCTTTGCATATCTCTGGTCCTTTGAGAACCTCTAACCTTTCCCTATCCAGCCTGCATTACCTGTAATCTGACTATTTGGCATAACCTTTGCTTACTTCCCATTGTAGTCTTTGTCCTTCCCAATATAAGTATCTGGCTTATGATGGAGGCAGAGCAGACTCTTGGGGATAACCTGCTGCTCTACCATATTGCCAGCCAAATTGGAATAGAAGCTCATATATGGACCAAACCTACCTCTGTCACTCAGTGAGCAACAGGCAGCACAGATACATTGATTTTCTATATACATATGGAAACCTCGAAAGGATGTAAGGGAGAGACTCCTTTTGAGTATGGAGTATCCTCATTGCTGGCTGGACTGGGGTTACGTGGAGCTGAAGCCCTGACTCCTATTTGTAGAGCTGCCTGGAATTATTTTTGGTTGAGTTCCTGCTGCAACCTCAGCAATCCCCATCATCCCAAATAGGACCTAAATTGAATCAAAAGTTCTTGTATTAAGAATTGAGTGTGTTTTTATGCATGAGAAGCACATGCTATCTCTAATACTTGTGGGTTTTTTTCTAAGGAAGCATGATATCTGTATGACAAGAGAGGTATTTACTACCTCTTACCTGGGAGAACCTGTTCAGCTCCAGAGGGCCAGATATATCCAGATGTTCTTACTCTGATTTCTGAGCCCTTTTTTGGATCCACCTTGGTACAAGAGACATTGCTCTGCTTCATGGATATTTTCATGCAGGGTATTCTGTAGTTTCTGTAGTTGCACAGACAGGAGCATAGTGTGAAGCTCTTGTATTTAGGTTTTGCGCATGCCTATATTATTGTATTTGTGTGTCTCTGTTGATTGGCGCTTTGTGTCTCTTCAGTGTTTGGTTTAATTTGTTTAAGGATAGGGCACCTCCCACTTTAGGTAGTCCAGCTGCTTGTGGCAGGCTGAACATGTGGCAGGAATGGCAGAAATTTCCCAGCACCTGCCAAGAATTATTAAATTTGGTGACCCTCTTATTCTTCCACTCAAAGAATCAGACACTCAAAACTCTTACTTAGTGAGAGTTCTGTGTGTCTGTAATATAACTTTGATTACTGATGTACTTTGCTTGCTTTACATCTTTTGAGGATTTAGTTGTCTCTTTGCCGTTTTATGAAATCACCTGTTTTTGTGGTGTGGGCTTTGTGCCAATAAGCACCAAAAGTCATTTTGCTGTGTTAAGTTAGTGTGAGATAAGATTTCAGTCCTAATGTCCTCATCCATTCTTTTGATAGTACTATTTATTTTATTTTCTATAAGTTTTTAAAAATTTGTTTTTGTTTTTAAGATTTCTTCTTATATGCAAGATGTCAGGAAGGAGAGAAAATGATGGCTGAATAGGCAGATGTTTCATGCAGCCTGGGGCCAGACTGGAGAAGTAAATCAAAGAACATCTACCAAGTTAGACACAGCTGAGAAAACAATTTACAACAAAAAAGGACAGAGGATGCTTGAGAAATAATAGGGACAGGAATCAGAGCTTGAGAGTAATAGTCAGCCAGCGGGCCTAGATGATAAGAAGGAAGCTGTGTTTCACCAAAGCATGTTCTTTTGTGAAAGACATAGCATCCAACTGTGGAAAGGAAAGCCATAGGGCTGGGCTAGTGACTGGGCAGTGTGGATCTAAGGTCAAAGAACTGAACGTCTGTATCATGAGAGGCATTCATAAGGGAAGGCTGAGCGAAAAGGTGCTGGGGGAAAGAAACCCGCAGTTTTGTTGTTTTGGTTTTGTTGTATCTCTGATTTTATTTGTTAAATTCAGAACATAGGATTTTTCAATTGCAAACAGGAGGCTTTGAAACAGGGAGAGAGGTTCAGACCTGGGATGTTCAAAGAGAAACTGGAGAAGGAAATAGGCAAGGAGATTGGTCAGAACTCTTGCACTAAGAAAATCTTAAGCTTTCAAACCTAAGCGGCATTTCACCCCTTAAAATCTAACCCCTCCCAGTACCCTATGCAGGTAATAAAGGTTACCTTACCCTGCCTATAATTAAGGAAGCAAAGACAGAGGCCAAATTGACAGGTATGAATTGACCCCAAGTGCCCTCAATGACTTATTTGAAAGTAGGGTCAGATTGCTCTGTTATTCTGGGACCAGACTGATATAAATTTTGGTTTGCCAGCTAACCCCATTGCTTTCCATATAGGGATCTCTGACCAATCAAGGCCAGAATGATACTTTAGGCCACTCATGGAAGAGTAGCTTTGGGTCAGGTAAAAACACACATTTTTACTCCCTGAAAGCATAACAGCACTAAAATTACCTAAATCTCTGTAAGAAACATAATCTTTAGTGGTTAAGACCGACCGCTGCCTAGACAGCAAAAAGGGCAGAAAGGCCCCACCTGCTTGTAGCCAGACACAAGCAGAGGATCTAAGGATCACTTGGTATTCAAGTAGGGTTCTAAAACCATAAAACTACCTGGCAGTTGCCAGCACCTAACTACCTAACAGGAAGCCCAGAACAAGAAGACAGAAAAAAATGAATGGGTGCCTTTTTCTTCCTCACTTCTATTTCTTTCCTCAATTTTATTCTCTCTCTCTCTTTTTTTTTTACTTTTTTGGTCAATTTTCTATTTTCTTTTTCTTTTTCTTTTTAAAAGTGGATCTTCTGAGAGTTTGAAAATGGTGGCCAAGTCAGTGGATTTGTCCTGTACCTTCTTATGGAGCAGATAGAAGAAACAATTGCATGGGATGATATCCACTCAGAATGGTGAATTAAACATAGATGGTGAGACAATCTGTGGCCTGAGAAGACACATAGGATACTGGACAGCGGAAGAGAGGTCTACATCTAGATCTAAGTCTGTTTCCTTAAGAGACTGCATGCAAAAAGGCACCATGTAGAACTGCCCTAGCCATGTGGTATACAGAGGGGAGAAATGTGCAATGGTGCAGTTGCTTTGCCTTTGTATTTCCTTTGTTTGTACTAGCTAAACCCAGTACATAAGACCTTTCAATTACAAACCCCTTATCGAGGATGTGGTAAAGTGGAGGTCTGGCACCAGTGCTGCTAACCCCTTCTGAGGGTTGTTCATGGTTGTTGGCCTCTGTAAAAGGAGAGTAGTATTTAGATATTTAGGTCTTGCAGAAACAGATTGTGAAGGAAGGAGCAGTGACTTAATTATAAACTATCAAAAAATGTGCACTAAGTTATTGGCAGTTTCAGTTTGCTAGCTCTCCCCCACCCAAATATCTCATTTTTCCCATCAAATATCTTTAACAACCAAACAAATTTTGCACACCAAAATAGATATTTTTTAGCTGCTTTATGGGTGTGTTATTATTTTTGTCTCTGTTGATTTATTAATATATCTAATTTTCTCTTCCCTGCACCTACCCCATTACTCTTTTCCTTTCTGTTTACTATCCAATGTTTTATTTTTCTCTCTTCTCTTTTCTTTTCTTAATTTTTTAACATGTTTCACTTCCAAAATTTAGGCCTATCTGATCTTTCCTCTATTTTTCTTTCAATTACCTATACTAATAAAAGCATAATATGCTAATTAGACTGGGAGAACTTCAAGCAGACCTTCTGGACATTCTTCCACGGTAGCAGAGCCAAGGCAGAAGTGGTTAGGGGAAATCAGGCCAGGAGGAGAGGGCAGTTGGATGAGAGCAGGCCAGCAGCGGGCAGTTAGGGGCGAGCAGAATGGTAGTGAGGTATTTGGGAGCAAGCAGGCTGGTGAGGAGACAATAAGGGGTAATCAGACCAGAATGAGGGCTAGTTGGGGGTAATTAGGCTGACAGAGTGATTAGAGGTGATCAGGTAGTCAGGCAAGTGAGCGGTTAGGAGCCAGGGGTCCCAGATTGGAGAGGGTGCAGGCTTAATTTTGGAAAAAAATTAGAGGAAGAAATAAACAAGAGAAAGAATTTATTATGTTCATGCATTAGTCAAGTTAACGTCATTAAAATGACCATACTACCCCAAGCAATCTATAGATTCAGTGCAATCCCCATTATAATGCCAATGCTTTTTTCACAGACCAAAGGAAAAAAAATTCTCCAAATATTTATGTGAAATAGAAAAAGACTCCAAATAGCCAAAAAATTCTGAGAAAACATAGCAAAGTTGGAGGGATCACAATACCAGATATGAAGCTATATTACAAAGCCACTGTTCTCAAAACTGCCTGGTACTGGCACTGGGACAACCATAGAGACCAATGGCATGTAATATAAACTCAGAAATAGACCCATTCCCTTTACTCAATTAATATTTGACAAAGGAGGCAAGAACATACAATGGAGTTAGGATAGTATCTACAATAAATAATCTTGGGAAAATTGGACAGATACATGCAAACACTGAAACTAGACCACCAACTTACACCATACACAAAAATAAACTCAAAGTGGATACAGGACTTAAACATAGGATGGGAAACCATAAAAATATTAGACAGCAGACAGCAAAATCTCAGACATATGCCAAAGCAATTTGTTCAGCAATACAGCTCACAGGGCAAACAAAATTAAAGAGACATAAAACTACATCAAAATAAAAAGTTTTTGCACAGCAAAAGAAACCAAAAGAGCAAAAAGAAAGACCACTGCATGGAGAAAATATTTGCAATGTTATCACTGATAAGGGTTTAATCTCCAACATTTACAGGGAACTCATACAGCTTAAGAAAAGGAAGATGAACAATCCAATCAAGAAATGGGCAATGGACCCAAATAGGTACTTTTTGAAAGAAGACAGAAAGAGGGTCCTAAGACATATGAAAACAATGTCCAAGTCACTAATCATCCAAAGTATGCAAAACAAAACAACAATGTGGTAAAATCTCACACCTGTCAGAATGGCTATCATCAACAAATCAACAAATGACAAGAGCTGGCAAGAATGCTGAGAAAAAGGAACCCTCGTGCACTGCTTCTGGGAATGCAGACTGGTGCAGCCACTGTGGAGAACAGTATGGAGTTTCCTCAAAAAAAAAAAAAACTAAACTAAAAATGAACTCCCATTTGACCCAATGATCCCATTTTGAAGAATATATCCCAAGAAACCAGTAATACCAATAAAAAGAATATATGTACTCCTATGTTCATAGTGCCACAATTCACGATAGCTAATATTGAGTGGATTAGAATACTATGCTGTGGTTAAAAAAAAGAAGGAATTCTGACAAGTTTCCTGTATTTCCTCCTAGACGCATGGCAGTTAACTGGTTGAAGGAGCTTAAGAAAAGGGGAAAGGGCCTGACGAAAAAAATGGCGGCGGAACAGAGGGATTCGATCTGAATCTGCTCACAGGGCAGAGGGAGGGAGCAGCTGAAAGTCGCGCAGGGAGCATTTGTCGGCGACTAGCGGGACAGCTGTGCTCCAGGAGAAGATAGAGGACTGCTGGGCTGGCCTCCCCAGCCTGAGCGGCCCCAGTACTGCTGGGTTCTCTCCCTGAGCCAACTGCGCGAGGAGGCGCACGGAGGCGGACCACGACATCTTGAAGGAGAGGAGCCGGAAAACATACAGCTGCCGTTCGCGGTACCAGCTGGACTGCTGGGACTCCCGGAGCACAGGCGCCCAGGTGGCGCGGAGGCGCGCAGAGCCCAGGGAGCGCTAAACTCCAGCTCGGAAAGGTCAGATTTCCCTGGGGGTACTTTGGGCACCAAACTGAGGGGGCTGGCAGTCTGGGAGATCTGCACCTTGGAACTCAAAACCTGGAGATCTGCACCTGAAATAGAATCTGTGGCTGTTGAAGCTGGTGAACATGGGAGAGGGACCTTGGAGCTGGTGGCAGAGTTGATCCCTGGAGCGCAATCGGTTTGGATCTGACAGAGGGGGGAAGCCCAGAAGATTTTGGGAGGGTTCTGGCTGCTAAAACAGCAGTCACCATTAGAGAGGCAGTATTGTTTAGTTCAGGATAGAGAGGACCAATAGACCCAGAAGTCAATCTAGAAACACTGCCACCTAGGGGCCAAATCACAAATTGACTCTTATGTGACAGGGAATTGATTATATTTTATCTTCGACCTTGGGAATGCAGTCTATTTTCATCTACTCTTTAGTATCTTTTACTCTACCTCAACTTCACCTTTATACCACCACTCTCTTGCTAACCTTTCCCTATTTAGTACCTTGTTTCACTTACACTTTTCCCGCTTTAGATTTACCTAATTCTTTCCCCTTACCCCCTGTTAAAATTTCACCCCACTGATATATCTAATCTCTAACCACCTACTCCAAGTGCATATATACCTCTAGCTTCTCTGACTTCACTATCTTAAAGTGTTTTTATCCCTGTCCTGTGGTTGTTGTTTACTTGACTGTTGATTAAATTGATTTTTAAGCAGGTTTATGAGATTGATTTGCTTATTCTGTTATTTTGGTTTGTCTTGTAGGGGGAGTTATTTTTATTTTTTCTGTTGTTTCTCATTTTGTTGTCCTCATCTGCATTGTTTTTGAGATAGATTTTTGCTTCTGTGTTCCCTCACCTCTCTTGATATTAGTAGTTGTATGTAATTTGTATCAATATCCAAGTACTTGTTGCAGGTTTGGTTTGGATTAAGGGCTGTCCTATAGGAGTTTTCACCCCACATTTATAACTTACTCCTTTTATTTCTTTTTTTTTTCTTCTCCCCCTTTTCCCATTATCATTTTGGCATTCCTGTCTTTCTTTTTTGTGAGTGTATGTGTTTGGGGGGGTCTCTTTCTTTTTTGTGTGAGTGTGGGTGTGTGAGTGTCTGTGTGGGTCTGGGGGAGGTTCTCTTTCTTTTTTCCCACCTATCACCGAATTTGCCTTTCTCTGGCGGTCACCTTTATTTGGAATTACAATTACTTTGACTACATTCTGTTTCAGTGCCTGGTGCGTTGCACCTGCTTGTGTTGTATTTTGTGCCTTTAAATCAACGCAGGATAGTGAGAACTACATAACCAGATACACAGAGAAGAGAGACCATGGGAAGACAGAGAAACAGCCCACATATGAAAGAAAAGCAAGGCTCACCAGAAAAGGAGGTAAACGAAATGGAAGTTAACAACCTGTCAGAGAAATAATTCAGAGAAATGGTCATAAGGTGACTAAAAAGAATGGAAGACAAATTTGATAATATGAGTAAGAACCAAGAGGAAATGAGGAAGACCCAGGAAGAAATGATGAAGAGCCATGAAGAAATGAAGAGGAGCCACGAAGAAATGAAGAGGAGCCACGAAGAAATGAAAAGTGACATTGCAGAAGTAAAGAACTCAATAGAAAGTATTAAGAGTAGACTAGAAGAAGCAGAGGATCACATCAGTGAGGTAGAAGACCAGGTAGGAAAAAATAACCAAGTAGAGCAGCTACTAGAAAAAAAAATTAAAAAGCAGGAGGAGAGCCTAAGAGAACTTTGGGACAACATGAAACAAACAACATCCGTATAATTGGGCTTCCAGAAGGACAGGAAACTGAGCAAGGAATAGAAAACCTGTTGGAAGAAATAATGACAGAAAACTTTCCTGATATAGGAAAGAAAAAACCCACACAAATCCAAGAAGCTCAGAGAGTCCCAAGCAAAATAAACCCCAAAAGACCTACGCCAAGGCACATTATAATTAAAATGGCAAATACCAATGACAAAGTAAGAATCTTAAAAGCTTCCAGAGAGAGACAGAAAGTCACCTACAAAGGAACACCCATCAGACTAACAAGTGATCTCTCAACAGAAACCTATCAGGCCAGAAGGCAGTGGAATGAAATCTACAAAGTCATGCAAAGGAAGGGTCTGAATCCTAGAATACTGTACCCAGCAAGGCTCTCAATCAAAATTGAAAGTCAAATCAGGAGCTTCACAGATAAAAAAGGACTAAGGGAATTCGTCACCACCAAACCAGCAATGCAAGAAATGCTAAAGGACCTGCTGTAAAAAGAAATAGGAAGCGAAGAAGGATCACAGGGGCAAAGAACAAAAATGGCAACATATAAGCACCTATCAATAATAACTTTAAATGTAAACGGTTTAAATGCTCCAATCAAAAGACATAGGGTAATAGACTGGATAAGAAAACACAACCCATGTGTCTGCTGTCTACAAGAAACCCACCTCCGAAAAAAAGACGCACACAGACTGAGGATGAAAGGTTGGAAAAAAGTTATTCAGGCGAATGGAAATGAAAAAAAAGCTGGGGTAGCCATACTTATATCTGACAAATTAGATCTCAAAGTGAAGGACATAACAAGAGATAAAGAAGGCCACTTCATAATACTAAAGGGAGCAATTCAACAAGAAGAAATAACTCTGGTAAATATATACACACCCAATACAGGAGCACCCAAATATATACAAAAACTCCTAGAGGTAATCAAGGGAGAGATAGACAGCAATACAATCATAGTAGGAGACTTTAATACCCCATTATCACCATTGGACAGATCCTCTAAACAAAAAATCAGTAAAGAAACATCAATTCTCAATGACTCACTGGACCAGATGGAATTAATTGACATCTTCAGATCATTTCACCCCAAAGCCACAGAATATACATTCTTTTCAAGTGCCCATGGGTCATTCTCAAAGACAGACCATGTATTAGGTCATAGGCAAAGTCTCTCCAAATTCAAGAAGATAGAAATCATATCAAGTATATTCTCAGATCACAGTGGCATAAAGCTGGAAATCAACTACAATAGAAACAATCCAAAGAAATCGAACACATGGAGACTAAACAGCATGCTATTAAACTATGACTGGGTTACTAGAGAGATTAAGGAAGAGATAGAAAACATCATGGAAACAAATGACAATGATAGCACAACAATCCAAAATCTATGGGACACAGTGAAAGCAGTTCTGAGAGGGAAGTTCATAGCTCTACAATCCTACTGCAAAAAAACTAGGAACAGCGGCAATAAATTATCTAACCCAACAACTCAAAGAGTTAGAAAGAAAGCAACAAGAAAAGGTCAGTGTAAGCAGAAGGAAGGAAATAGTAAAGATCAGAGCAGAAATAAATGACATAGAGACCAAAGAAACAATACAGAAGATCAAAAAAACCAAGAGCTGGTACTTTGAAAGGATAAACAAGATTGATGAACCTCTAGCCAGACTCACCAAGAAGCAAAGAGAGAGGACCCTAATAAATAAAATCAGAAATGAAAGAGGTGAAATAACAACAGACCCCATTGAAATACAAAGGATTGTTAAAAAATACTATGAACAACTCTACTCCAACAAACTGGACAACCTGGAGGAAATGGATATGTTTCTAGAAAAATATAACCTCCCAAAACTCAATCAAGAAGAATCTAAACAACTCAATAGAAAAATAACTGTGGAAGAAATTGAAGCACCATCATAAAGCTTCCAGCAAACAAAAGCCCAGGGCCAGACGGCTTCACAGGGGAGTTTTACCGAACATTCAAGGAAGAACTAAAACCTATACTCCTCAGACTATTCCAGAAAATTCAAGAGGATGGAACACTTCCAAACTCCTTCTATGAAGCTAGCGTCACCCTAATACCAAAACCAGATAAAGACGACACAATGAAAGAGAATTACAGGCCAATATCCCTCATGAATATAGATGCCAAAATCCTCAATAAAATTCTAGCAAATTGGATCCAGCAGTACATCAGAAAGATCATACACCACGAACAAGTAGGATTTATCCCAGGAATGCAAGGATGGTACAATATCCGCAAATCAATAGATGTGATACATCACATAAACAAATTGAGAGATAAAAATCACATAGTCATATCAATTGATGCAGAAAAAGCATTTTACAAAATCCAACATCCTTTCTTAATAAAAACTTTCAATAAGGTAGGAATAGAAGGATCATACCTCAACATAATAAAAGCCATATATGATAAACCCACAGCATACATCATACTCAATGGGCAAAAACTACAACCATTTCCCCTAAGAACAGGAACAAGACAGGGTTGCCCACTTTCACCACTCCTGTTCAACATAGTACTGGAAGTATTAGCCATTGCAATTAGACAAGAAGAAGAAATAAAAGGCATCCAAATTGGGAAAGAAGAAGTTAAGCTAACCTTATTTGCAGATGACATGATATTGTACATAAGAAACCCGAAAGACTCCATAAAAAAAGTTAGGAGACTTAATAAATGAGTTCAGCAATGTAGCAGGCTACAAAATTAATGCCAAGAAATCTATGGCATTTCTATACACTAATAGTGAACTTACAGAAAGAGAGACTAAAAAAGCAATCCCATTTACCATCACACCAAAAAAATTAAGATACCTAGGAATAAACTTAACTAAGGAGGTAAAAAATCTATTTCTGGAAAACTACAGGACACTGAAAAAAGAGATAGAGGAAGATGTAAACAGGTGGAAGAACATTCCATGGTCATGGATTGGGAGAATCAACATAATTAAAATGTCCATACTACCCAAAGCAATCTATAAATTTAATGCACTCCCCATTAAAATACCAATGGCATATTTCACAGACCTAGAAAGAACTCTCCAAAAATTCATCTGGAACAAAAAAAGGCCTCGAATAGCCACAGCAATCCTGAGAAAGAAGCACAAAGTCGGTGGGATTTCCATACCAGATTTCAAGCTGTATTACAAGGCTACTGTTCTTAAAACAGCCTGGTACTGGCACAAGAACAGACATATAGATCAATGGAATAGAACAGAGAATCCAGATATCAACCCAATCCACTATGCTCAATTAATATTTGACAAAGGAGGCAGGAACATAAAATGGAGTCAAGACAGTCTCTTCAATAAATGGTGTTGGGAAAATTGGACAGATACATGCAAAAAAATGAAACTAGAGCACCAACTTACACCATACACAAAAATAAACTCAAAATGGATACAGGACTTAAACGTAAGACAGGAAACCATAAAAATATTAGAGGAATCTACAGCAAGAAAAATCTCAGACATATGCCAAAAGAACTTCTTTGATGATACTGCTCCGAGGGCAATGGAAGCTAAAGAGAAAATAAACAAATGGGACTACATCAAAATCAAAAGCTTTTGCACAGCTAAAGAAACCATCAACAAAACAAGAAAACCCACTGTATGTGAGAACATATTTGCAAATGTTATTAGTGATAAAGGTTTAATCTCAAGCATCTACAGGCAACTCACCCAACTCAATAAAAGGAGGACAAATGATCCAATAAAAAAATGGGCAACAGACCTAAATAGAATCTTCACGAAAGAAGACAAAAGGAAGGCCCAGAGACATATGAAAACGTGCTCAAAGTCACTAATTATCCGAGAGATGCAAATCAAAATGACTATGTGGTACCATCTCACACCTATCAGAATGGCTTACATCAACAAATCAACAAACGACAAGTGCTGGCAAGGATGCGGAGAAAAAGGAACTCTCGTGCACTGCTGGTGGGATTGTAGACTAGTGCAGACAGTGTGGAGAACAGTATGGAGATTCCTCAAAAAACTAAAAATGGAGCTCCCATTCGACCCAGTGATCCCACTTCTAGGAATATACCCCAAGAAATTAGAAAGGCGAATTAGAAAGGATATATGTACCCCTATGTTCATAGCAGCACAATTTACCATAGCTAAGATTTGGAAACAGCCAAAGTGCCCATCAGCAGATGAGCGGATTAAAAAACTATGGTACATTTACACTATGGAATACTACGCCGCAGAAAAAAAGGAGGAGCTCCTACCATTTGTAACAACATGGATGGATTTGGAGAGCATTATGCTAAGTGAAATTAGCCAGGCAGAGAAAGACAAATATCACATGATCTCACTCATTTGAGGAATACAATCAATGATATAGACTGATGAACAAGAATGGATCTACAGACTGAAAAAAGTCCATCAAAATGTCAAACCTCAGGGTAAGTGGCAGGTGGTGAGAGTAAGTGGAAAAGTCAATATACTTGAACTCTTGAACTGAGGTAAGTGATTTGTGTTTTTACATCCCTGACAAAGTTTATATAAAATTATAAAAAAATGGCAGCTAGTCTGACATTGAATTGACATGGCCTAGAGCTTGTCATATCCTATGGAGACCAGTCCTTAGGCTAGGCCCTGCTTAACCTCCCATGACACCATAATACCCTTACATGATATTATTCTACAATGTCATCATAATATTTGATATTTGACAACAGCATATTATACAATTATCCCAAATAAACTTACAAACTAATTCTTTGAATGTTGGGCAGCAACGTAAAAAAGGATAAGAAAGAAATTAATCCCTTTCAGAAGGAATTAAGGAACTGGGAAGGCATCCGAGCATTCTATATTGGCCCTTCTTACCCGTTCTGCCAAGAGGGACCTTCTTCTTACTATCCAAATACACACAGCTGATGCCTGAGTTTTCAGTTCCAGCTGTGGCTGAAGCCTTTGGGCAGCTGGCACCATGGATCTGTATCTCGACCAATGGTGTGAGATGGGACCCCTCTGAAGAAGAAACCTGGGTCCCCCAAGATATATGATCAGTACGAGGACCCCGCCAGCAGGCGAGGGAACCCCGAGGGAGATACTGGGTGTGGAGGCCACGGGGGCATAGACTACAAATGAGACAGAACTGAACCTCACATCACCCTGTTTGGCTCCGGAGGATGGCTGCTTAGCCAGAGATGGGTAAGATTCCTCAGGCAAGGAACAACCTAAGACAGGCACAGTTGCAGAGTGGCCAACAGGAGAGAGGTAAAAGGTCAACAGAGGTGGGGCACAGAACCTCACCCACAAACCTTGCAGGAGCTTGAATTCTCACCCCTCCTGAGGGAGGTCTCCTACCCTCACGGCTGCGTCGCCTCCCACGCACAACTCATACCAGGACCCAGATGTCAGACAGAGACTCGGCCAGCAATAGCTGCTCTATATCTAAATTCAGTCTATTACCAGGAATGCTCAGGACCTACTCAAAATTGCAAATATTCATTTCTACTAGTATTTACAGGGTAAACTAAGATTTCTGCTTGAGTATTAAAATTGACAGGAAAATAGTAATCAAGTTTTCAGATTAATTTAAATTGGCCAAGTGTAATAAGTGAATACTCAAGAAAATTATAGTGTACTGGACAAAAAGCTTTTCCTAAAACATTAACTAAAAAATCTATTAGTAGTTCATCTCACTGTAAAATTGCCTAACATCCAAAGAACCTAAAGCAGTCACTTTGTGTGCAAAAATTAAAATTTAAAATAATCAAGACTGCAATATAAAATTTCCAAAAGTCCCCATTAATCAAAAAAGGGGAGGGGACAGCGGGGTAATATCATGTAAGGGAAAAAAACATATCGACTAAGTAAAATACATCTAGAAAATTCTTACTCCAGTATAGTACATTCCATTTGTAAAAACAATTGCAGGACACCCATGAAAACACATACATGGTGTCAAAATAAGCCAAAGGAAAATCATTTAGGCAAAAATTAAAAAGAATCCCAAGTCTATTTTGCATAGAGGATCCCTTTGTTAACTTTTCGTCGAGAATGTGTTTGTGTGTTTTCAGAGAACAACTCCAAGACCATGTGGGTTCCTGCGACGGTGAGGAACTGACGGATCTGTTCCCGTCACGAGGATGGTCCAGAGATGGGGGACACTGACGACACCTTGCCATGCTAGCAGTCAGCAGCTGTGCATGTCTGCAGGCAGCCCAGGACCAAACCAGAGAGGATGGATCATGCATTGACACGATATGTCCACCATCTGGATACCATTGCTGACTTATACACATAATGAATTATTTGACACTGAAACTGGGACTCAGAAAAGTTGGACATTGAAACCGAGACTGAAACACTTTTTGTTCTTATACATTTATTTCTAGTATGCAGAGGCAAGATATTTGTGAAGAAAAGAAACAGGGGAGAGTGATTGATATAGAGGCAGGATGGCCTTGAACAGGCTATCAAGCTACAGGGGGAGGCTTGGGTGGATTGGAGGCAGATGCGGGGGGAGATCAACTGAAGGACTTGTATGCATGCATATGAACATAACCAATGAATGAAAGACACTGGGGCGGGGAGGGGGGGAAGCTGGGGATATGTGCTGGGGGGTGGCGGAAGCTGGGGGGAGGATAAGGGAGAGGGGGAAAGGAAAACATGTACTACTATTACACTGCGAAAAATCAATAAAAAATAATTTTAAAAAAAAGAAGGAATTCTTACCATTTGTAGCAGCATGTATGGAACTGGAGACCATTATTCAAAGTGACATAAGCTAATAAGAGAAAGATAAATATCACATGATAACACTCATTTATGGAATATAGTGCACAACATAGACTAATGAAGAAAAACAGATATAGACACAGAGAAGCATTGATCAGACTGTCAAACCACAGAAGAAAGGTAGAAAAGTGTGGGAGTGTTGGGGGAGAAATGAAAGGACTTGTATGCATGCTTATAAGCCTAACCAATGGACACAAACAACAGGAGGGTGAAGGCATTAGTGGGAGCAATTGGGAGGATAAGGACACATATGTAATACCTTAATCAATAAAGAAATTTAAAAAATGAAATGAAGGAAAAAATACTGTAGTATATCTACACAATAAAATATTACATGCCAGTAAAAGAGAAAAAAACGTTTATCATTTGCAACAGCATGGTTGGACCTGAACAGCATTATGCTAGGTGAAATAAGTTAATTAGAGAAAGATAATTATCACATGATCTTATTAATTTGTGGAATATAATGAAGAACATAAACTTATGAAAAAATATAGATCTACAAACATTGCAGCATTGAACAGACTGTTAAATGTCAGAGGGAAGGGAAGGGAGGGTGGATGGAGGAATAAGTGACCAACTAAAAGACTTGTATGCATGCATATAATAATAATAATCATAATCAATAAAAATGAATAATTGGGTGAAAGGGCATGTGCTGGGACTCAAGATCATGGGGGAAAATGGGAGGCATATGTAATACTTTTAACAAGAAAAATTAAATCATAAATAAGTAAATAATAAATATTCACACACACCCCCACACACAAAGCTATTTTGTTACAATCTATTAAGAAATAGAACCATGGTAAATAAAATCATCTCATACCCCAATCTCTTTTTCCTAGGAGAAACAGAGGAGAAGTGCCCTTGGATAGAGTACAGTAATAGCAGTAATTTTGCATTAAAGTCACTGAAGGTCAGTGATTTATCCCTGTTATAAAATTAGCCACCAAAATATCTTAGATAATAATAATCTTAAAATCTCAATGTTGTTAGAATAATCTACACTAAAAAAAAGAGAGAGAGAGAAACATGCAAATTGACCATCACACCACTATGCCCAACAGCCAACCTGGAGTATGGAATTTAACCCAACAAAGATGTTGGCGGTCATGGAGCTGGAGTGAGCAGGAGGCTTGGGTTGTTCCCTGCAATGGAGGAAGCCAAGCTTCCTGCCTATCCTGGATGGCTCTGGCCTGTGCTCAAAGGCTACAAAGTTTCAATTATAGAAGATAAATAAACCCCAGATACCTTCTTCCTGTGGGTCCTGACCTCCACTAAATTTAATCCATTGTTATTGATCTAATCAAGTTTTCTGATAAAAAAAAAAGGAAGGGGCTGGGAGCCTGGATCACTGGGGGTCATGACCAGCCTGAAAACAGCCCTCAGCTCCTTACCCAGGCTGGCCACACTCCCATGGGATGAGGGTCCCCACTGGAGGGCTTGGTCAGCCTGCAAACAGCCATTAGCACCTCAACCTGGCACTCCAGAGGGACTTCCCAGCCTGAAAGGGCTGTGGTAAGCCTGAAAATGTCCCTCAGCCCCTCACCCAGGCAGGCCAGGCACCACAGAGGGACCCTACCACACTCTGAAGGGGTTGTGACCAGCCTGAAAACAGCCCTTCACCCTTCACCTAGGCTGACCAGGGATGGCCAGCTTCAAATGATACAGAAAAAGCATTTTTCCAGGTCCCTCATCCAGGCTTTCTCACACCCCCAAGGAAATGCCCAACCCTGATTTGGGACACCCTTCAGAACAAACCAGCTGACCCCCACCCCTGCCCCAGGCCTCTATTTATACTAATAAAAAGGTCATATGATAATTAGACTGTGAGACCTGGTTCCTTCACCCCTTCTACAGCAGGCCCCAATTAGCCCACTGCTCACTCCTGGTATTGGCAGTTGGCCCCTACCTCTGGATGGCAGGCCCCAATCCCCTGTTTGGGCCAGGCCCAGTGCTGGGACAGGGAACCAAGGATGGGCTGTAGCAGACTACTGCAGTGAGGGAAGATGGAGTAGGAGAGACAGTGAGATGGCCCTGATTGCCAGCTGGGTCTAGGGAAATCTTTCACCCCATGCATGAATTTCAGGCATCAGGTCTTTATTATTAAATAAGAGAGATTAAAACAGACATCCTTGTCTTGTTCCTATTCTTAAGGAATATGCTTTTAGCTTTTGCCTATTGAGTATTATGTTGTGGTAGGTTTGTCATAAATGGCCTTTATTATTTTGAGGTATGATTACTCTCTTTTCAATTTACTGAGAGTCTTTAAAAAAGTGCTGCAATTTGTCAAATGCTTTTTCTGTATCATTAATATGACTATGTGGTTCTTATCTTTCAATTTATTAATAATGTATCACATTTATTGCAAATATTGTGCCAACTTTACACACCTGAAATAAATCCCACTTGGTCATGGTGTCTGATCTTTCAATACATTGCTGGATCATATTTGCTATTATTTTGCTAAGAATTTTAGCAGCTATGTTCATCAGGCATATTGGTGTGTCATTGTTGTGTTTTTTTATTCCTTTTTTCTTTTTCTTTTTTTCTTTTTTTTTTTTTAGTGTCTTTATTGGTTTTGGAATTAGTTTAATGCTGGCTTCATAAAAACAACTTGAAAATGTTCCTCTTAATTTTTTGAATAGTTTTAGGAACATTGGTATTAGTTCTTCCTTAAATGTTTGGTAAAATTCTCATGTAAATCCATCCAGTCCAAGACATTTGTTTGCTGGAAGTTTTTTAATTTCTGCTTAAATTTAATCCATTGTTATTGATCTAATCAAGTTTTTTGATGGTTCCTTATTGAGTTTGGAAGATTGAATGTTTCTAGAAATTTTTTATCCACTTTGCCTACTTTGTTGCCATTAATGTGGTTGTAGTGTTTGCTTACAAACACTTTTCTGGTGTTTGTTATTATAAAGACTCTTCAATTCTGATTTTATTTATTTTAGTCCTCTCTCCTTTTTTTCTTTTTTAAAGTTCTTTTTTTTAAATCTTTATTGTTTAGTTTATTAATTACATTGCCCCTCCTTTTTCCCCCTATAGCTCCCCTCCACCTGGTACCCATCTGAACCTCCACCCTTACCTCCCCCCAACTGTCCTCTCCCATAGGTGCATGGTTTTTGTCCAGTCTCTTGCTGCATCTCTCACATGCCTTTTCTCCCCAAGAATTGTCAGTCCATTCCCTTTCTATGCCCAAGACTCTGTTATATTCACCAGTTTATCCTGTTCATCAGATTATTGATTCACTTGATTTTTAGGTTCATTTGTTGATAGATGCGTATTTGTTGTTCATAATTTTTATTTTTACTTTTTCTTTTTCCTCTTCTTAAACAATACCTTTCAGCATTTCCTATACTGGTTTGGCAGTGATGAACTCCTTTAGCTTTTTCTTATCTGTGAAGCACTTTATCTGATCTTCACTTCTGCATGATAGCTTTGCTGGGTAAATTACTCTTGGTTGTAGATTTTTGCTATTCATCACTTTGAATATTTCTTGCCACTCCTATCTGGCCTACATTGTTTCTGTTGAGAAATCCACTGACAATCATATGTGTGCTCCCTTATATGTAACTGTTTTTCTCTTGCTGCTTTTAATATTCTCTCTTTGTCTTTTGCTCTTGGCATTTAATTATGATGTGTCTTGTTGTGGTCCTCTTTGGATTTCTGTAGTTTGGGGTTCTGTGCACTTCTTGGATTTTTAAGTCAATTTCTTTCACCAGGTGGGAAAAGTTTTCGGTCACTATTTCTTCAAATAGGTTTTCATTATCTTGTGCTCTCTCTTTGTCTGACACCCTATAATTTGGATGTTGGTATACTTGAGGTTGCCCCAGAGGCCCCTTACATTATCTTCAATTTCTTTTGGCTTCTTGCTTTTCTGGCTTAGTGGATTTTACCTCTTTGTATTTCAAATCTTTACTTGGTTCTTGCAGTCCTCTAGACTGCTTTTAGGTCTTTGTGTAATATTTTTTTTTTTAATTTCAGTCAATGTATGCTTAATTTATAGTTGGTCCTTTTTCATATCCTCGAGGGTCTCGTTCATATCCTTGTAGGTCTCATTCATTTCCTTACAGACCTTGTTCATTACCTCATAGGTCTCATTTATTTCCTCATAGATCTTGTTCATTTCCTTGAAGGTCTCATTAAGTTCACCGGTGTTTTCTAGGAGTCTCTTGAAAAACCTTATAACTGTGGTTTTGACTTCTATGTCCAGTCATCTTTTTTCCTCCATTTCTTTCACATCAGATTTATTTCCATGTCTCTGCATTGTGGCTGCTTTCCTGAGCTGGTCAATTAGTTTTGTGTGGTAGATGTCCTGAAAGAGACAGTGGCTCAACCTCCACAGTAACCTGAGGTGGATACTCTTTCTGCAGCCCATTATGGGTTGTACAGTCTTGTTGAAGTTAAGCCTAGATTACTGTTGTTAGCACTAGGAGGGTTTGACCTCCAGGTCAATTGGCTGTGAGGGACAGCTGTGCTCAGGTTGGATGGGTGGAGTCTCCAAGCTAAGCAGGCAGCATCAGCTCTGCCCTCTGCGGCACCTGGGTGTCTATGCCTGGTGGTAATGGCTGTATGCACCTTTGAGAGAAAGCTGCTGCTGAGCTCTACCCACTGCCAGACAATTAAGCCTCTCCTCAAATGAGTCTGCACACCCAAAGTCTCACCCAGAGTTGTAAAAAATTGCAGTCTAGTGGTTTCCTGAATGAGGGAGCAAGTCACGAGTCTTCTCTGTGTGCTCGTGCACTTTTGCTGTTCCCAAGTTTATGTGCTCTCTTTATAAGCTCGCAGACCTCTGCTGTGCTCAGGTTTCAGCTTGCTTCCTTACTGTCCAGTTTCACCCATATGAGTATGGTTCCCCGGATCTCACCCAGAACTGGGGAATCAGCGCAGTGAGACACCTTTGTCTCCCTCCTTGTTGGTGAAAATGAGCCAAGTTTGCAGCTGCCCACCCTATCCACTCATGCGCACACATCTCCCAACCTCTGACTCCTTACATATCCTCAACTCTGTCCTCCACCACTCCTCTGAGTCACAGTCTCCTATCTTTACTTTTATTTGTGGAATTTTCACTCAGCCAGCTTTCGGGTGATTTTGGATGATGTTCTTTCTGTCGTTAAGTTGTAGTTTTGAAATTGTTGTGTGGGGCAGCGAGAGGTGTTTACCTATACCGCCATCTTGGTTCCTCCCTCTCTCCTTATTTCTTGATGAGTCTTGGAGAGACTTCATTAATTTTGTTTCTCTTTTAAAATAATCACCTCTTGGAATTATTGGTCTTTCATACTATTTTTAGTTTCTATAACATTTATTTCAACTGTGACCTTTATTATTTACTTTCTTCTACTTCCTCTTGGATTGTCTTTCTGTTCTTTTTCTAATTATTTTAATTGTATATTAGATAGTTTATTAGTCCTTTTTCTTATTTCTCGAGGTATTCCAGTAGTGCTGTGAACTTTATTCACAGAACTGTTTTTATCATGTCTCATAGGTTTTGGGTGGTTGTGTGTTCATTTTTATTTGTTTAAGAAAAGTTTTTAAGTTTTTATTTTATCTCACTGATATTCCACTTTTTGTTTAATAACATGCTATTTAACCTCCATGTATTTGAGTACTTTTGAGTTTTTTATTGTAGATGATTTCTAACTTCATGCCATTGTGATCTGAGACAAAGTTTGCTATTATGTAAATATTCTTGAATTTGTATAGATATGTTTTCACCCTAACATATAATCTATGTTTGAGAATATTTTATGTGTGCTTGAAAAGAATGAATATTCTGTTTCCTTGGGGTGAAATATTCTATAAATATCCATTAGATCCAGTGTGTTATATAAGGTCTCTATCTGCTTATTAGTGTTTTGTTTGCAAAATATATTCAGTTATGTCTTTTGGGTATTAAGGTCCCTTACTATGACTTCATCACTGTCAATCTCTCTGTTGAGTTCTCTCTCTCTCTATATATATATATATAGGGTGCTTCTATGTTTACAATGATTATATTTTCTTGTTGAATCATTCCCTTAAATATTTTGATACGGCCTGCTTAGTCTTTTGTTATGACCTTTGTTTTGAAGTCTATTTTGTTTAAGTAGAGCTAACACAGTTTTTTTTTCTTGCATTTGCATGGAATATATATTTTCATCCCTTCACTCTTGGTTATATAAAATTAATACTTTAGAGTCCACAAATAAACTTTTATTTGAATATAGCTACAACTATGATGTTAGAATTGGAGTTTCAATGGTGACCTTAGGCCTTTTACAGAAAATGCTTGCTGACCTGTCATCTAGGTTATCTAGGAACTTGAATTCCTTTTATAATCATGCATAGATATTTAATAATTTTGGAGAAGCCTGTTCCTCTAAAGATACTATTCTACATGCTAATTAGCCAATATTTTGCCATACCTGGTTATAGGAAGAATATGGAGTGTCTGTAAATATATTTTATGTGTAAAGTTGGTATACATTCCAATGAACCCAGTTCCCAAGAGTTGCTGCCCCCTATATAGGACCATGATGGAGGTCAGAACAATCAGGATTGAAATCATGTCTGGTACCTGAAGGCTAATCTGGTATTCTAATCACTTAGACTGATTGTATTCTGCCACTGCTAATACAAAGAAAAAGCTTGTAATGATAACGTGCTCCATGACATCATTAAAAAATGATGGTAGCCTTGGAGTATAGCCAAACTTCAGATTCCATTCAAACCTCAGATTATAAACTAGCCTTGGAAATTCTGAGCTAACCTTGTCACAAAGAACCAAGTCCAGCCTCTAAGACCAGTCTCTCTCCATAGAGTTCAAGATAAGGCAAAGTTCCCAGCATGTGGTATCCTAGAATACTCTTAGACAGTCTAAGGCAGTGATAGGCAAATTTTTTATCTTGGTGTGCCAAAATTCACCAAAAAGATTAGCATAACTAGGGTGGTGTGTCACTTCAAGAAAAGAAAACACTATAATTTCACAATATCTATAATGTATAATTGTAATATATAGCTATTTAATAAACCAAAAACTAATTATTTAACTTACCTACTTAGTGACTCTTTGTTCATCTGTCAGTCGGTTTCTTTTGTTGGTCTTGATATTATTTAACTTGTGTGGGATGCCATGAACTAAGATAAGTGAGGATGAGGGGGAATTCTTTAACTAACCTGCCTATTAGTGTCTTTTTGGTTGCTGAATTTCATTCGCTAAACCTTCAGTTGAAGGTTAGTATTTTATACACTTCAAGCCCAAGCAATCAATTCATCTGTCAGTCTGTTTATTTTGTTGGTTTTGACATTATTTAATACTGAGAATAAGGTCTCACAAAAATACACAGAGGGAAAAATTATGAGTAAAACAATTGCTATATTTTTCAGAGTGCTAAAAGTGTCTGGTAATTATTTCCAGGCACAACAAATTTCCTGTTCCTAGTGGCACTCCTTTTGATTCTCCAAGCAGTACCTTTTCAGATTCTAAAGCTTTGACTTCAAGTACACAAACACCTGAGCCCAGATGCTGTCTTGAATTTCTGCAAGTTGCATCTCCCAAATATCAATTTGCATCCACTGGAGACTACTACATCAGAATACTTAATTATTGTTATGGTTTGTTCTAGGGTTCTTAATTGATTAAATCTGTAACTGAACTGGACAAGTAATGAGTCTAAAACATGCTGGTACTTTCTATGCAAGGTTCCATTTCATTTTGTACAGTTGCACTGGCCTTCTCAAAATACTTTGTTACTCAAGGAAAATACTTATAAGTTTTAGTTTCTACATCTCGCTTGAAAAATTTGAGTTTACTTTGAAAAGTTTTTATCTATTCAAACACACTTTTGGCAAAACCTTGTAACTTTAAGTTCAGTTCATTAATATGAACAGAGAGATCTGGAAAAAATATCAGGGTGTTTACCCACTTATCATTATTGAGCTAAGAAAAGTTTCCCAGATCCTTATTCTCAAGAAATACCTTAATTTATTCAAAGCACTCCACAAAGTGCTCAAGAACTTTACCTTGGCTCAGCCATCTTACATTATTGCACATCAGCAGTCCGCTGTAGGTGGAATCAACCTCTAGTAAAAGTGCAGAAAATTCTCACTTGTGAAGGGAGGATGCAGCAATTAAATTGCCTATTTTTTTTAACAACTGACATTAAGTCGTTTAAGTTGGTGAATTCTGCCTTGGAACATAAAACCTGCTGCTGGGTAGTACAATGAAAAAGCACAGTCAGATGTCCAATAACTTCCATAAATATTTTGACTAATTCAACATTTTTCCCCATCATGTTTGGTGCCCCATCTGTTGTCACTGACACAACTTTAGAGATATCAATGCTTAGATCATGAAATGTTTGTATAACAACCTATGTATTTTGTTTCCTGATGTACTTGTTGGCTCTGATACTAACTTTATCTACTCTTCTCTTATTGTGAGACCAGCAGTATATTGACCAATAATGGCTGAGTATGTGATGTGACATCAGTAGTTTTGTCAAAAGAGATCGAAAAATATTTATAATTACTTATGTCTCTCTTTAATTGAAGACGTAACTTTGTGTTCAGTCTCATTATTCGGTCTTTTATGATATTTCTGTTGAGTGGTAACATATTCTCTTAATAATTGCATCTTTATTCTGCATATTGTGGAATAGAACTGGTACACATCTTAAGAGAATTTCTTTAATAAATTCCCACTAACTGAGTGCTTTTCCATGCTGAGCTATGGAGTGAGCAATGCTCAAACTTGCAGATGTTAAATTTGTAGAGTCTTTTATAAATTTAAATATAGAATTAGATTGCCTCTTATAAAGGTGTAGCTGCCTGAAAATGTATTCCTTCCTTTCATCCTCACTTTTTTTCAAGAGTTGGGTATGATTAGTTTCAAAACGTCTATTTATATTCCACGTTCTGCTTACTACTGTTTCAGTACATAAAACAAAATGATCTGCCTTTTTTTTCTATAATGCCATATATCTCGGTCCATGTCTCTTGAAAGTATCAGCTACTGCTACTACCACTTCCTTTACTTTTTTTTTGGGGGGGGGGGGGACGTTCTCCATCAGAGGGCAGTGACAAAAGATAGAAGTATAGATGCTTGTTAGCCCTGCAGGCAATTAAATGTTAACTCGCCTAACTGACCACAAGGTGGCACATGTAACTGTCTTTTAGGAAAGGGCAGAGTTTTAATAAGCATAAATAGGGGTTAATAAGGATGCACAACAGTAATAGTAGTGAAATGGAGTCTGCACTATGTTGCAAAATGATGTTCCTTATATAAATTAAGATGGCTACCACTATTTCTTTTTTTTAAATATATTTTTATCTTTATTGTTCAGTTTATTAACTACATTTTCCCCCAATAGCTCCCCTCCACCCAGTACCCATCCCACTCTCTGCCCTTACCTCCCCCCCCCATCCTCTCCCATAGTTGCATGATTTTTGTCCAGTCTCTTGCTGTACTTACCACACCCTTTTTCTCACCAAGAATTATCAGTCCATTCCCTCTCTATGTCCATGATTCTGTTCTATTCCTTATTTTATCCTGATCATCAGGTTGTTAATTCACTTGATTTTTAGATTCATTTGTTGATAGATGTGTATTTGTTGTTCATAATTTACACTTTTATCTTTTTCTTCTTCCTCTTCTTAAAGAATATCTTTCAGCATTTCATATAATGTTGGTTTGGTGGTGATGAACTCCTTTTAGCTTTTTCTTATCTGCGAAGCACTTTATCTGACCTTCAATTCTGAATGATAGCTTTGCTGGATAGAGCAATCTTGGTTGTAGATTCTTGCTATTCATTACTTTGAATATTTCTTGCCACTCCCATCTGGCCTGCATCGTTTCTGTTGAGAAATCTGCTGACAATCGTATGGGTGCTCCCTTATAGGTAACTGTTTTTCTCTTGCTGCTTTTAATATTCTCTCTTTCTCTTGTGCTCTTGGCATCTTAATTATGATGTGCCTTGGTGTGGTCCTCTTTAGATTCCTATATTTTGGGGTTCTGTGCACTTCTTGAGTTTTAAAGTCAATTTCTTTCACCAGGTGGGGAAGTTTTCAGTCACTATTTCTTCTAGTAGGTTTTCCTTATCTTGCTCTCTCTCTTTTTCTGGCACCCCAATAATTCTGATGTTGGAATGCTTGAGATTGTTCCAGAGGCCCCTTATACTATCTTCAATTTTTTGGATTCTTTTGGCTTCTTGCTTTTCCAGCTGAGTGGATTTTGCTTTTTTGTATTTCAAATCTTTGACTTGGTTTTTGCGGTCATCTGGACTGCTTTTAGGTCTTTGTATAATCTTTTTTGTTTCAGTCAGTGTATGCTTAATTTCTAGTTGGTCTTTTTTCATATCCTTGTAGGCATTGTTCATTTCTTTGTAGGTGTTATTTATTTCGTCATAGTTCTCATTAAGTTTCTCGTCCTTTTCTAGTAGCCTCTTCATAAGCCTAATTACTGTGGTTTTGAATTCTATGTCTAGTCGTCTTTTTTCCTCCATTTCTTTCATAGCTGAGTTCTTTCCTTTTCTCTGCATTGTGGTTGCTTTCCTGAGTTGATTCCTTAGCAGTGTGTGATAGGTATCCTGTAAGGAACAGTGGCTTAGCCTCCTTATGCAGCACACGGCGTCAGCCTTAGGTCCACCCTTCGTGGCGTACAGCTTCAGGTCTATGGGGCTCGCGGCATCAGCTTATCTGTGTGGTTCACGGGTCTCAGTGTTGGGTGGCAATGTAAATCCACCACTGGTCTCCCCATTGCCAGACAACTCTGCCTCTCCCCAAATGAGTCTGCACAGCCAAAGTCTCACTCAGGGTTGTAAAACAAAGCAGTATGGTGGTCTCCGAGCAAGTGAGCAAGTAGCAAGTTCTCTGCCTGGTTGTGCACTCCAGAAATTGCTGCTCCAATTTACTCGTGCACTTTCCCTAAACACACAGACCTCAGCTACACCCGGGATCCTCCTTTCCCCAACCTGGGAGCTCGCCTGGAACTGGGGTGTCGGTGGTGTGGGAGGCCTCCGGCCTCCTCCCTGGAAAAAACCAGCCGGGCTTGCTGTCTGCCGCCCGTCCTTCACCGCTTCGAACCTCAAAGCTGCGCACCAATGCTCCTGAGTCACCGCTGTGTCCCACCTCTACTTTTATGTGTGGAATATTCACTCAGCCAGCTCTCCAGTGATTCTGGACAATGCTTGTTCCATTGTTAAGTTGTAGTTTCAGAATTGTTGCGTGGACAGCAAGATAGGTGCTTACCTATGCCTCCATCTTAGTTCTCTCGCTACCACTATTTCTTATGGCAGGAAATGGCACCCATAGTATAGCCCCTCACCTCTCCCAGCCTCCCCTTCACTTATCTCAGTAATAATGGTCAATAGAAATCCACAACACCCCAGAACAGTAGATGGGATGATTGTTGCTGTGGTTATGTGGTGGCTGGTAATGGCGATCACAAGGCCCTCAGAGATGTGTCCCCCAAGGCATTCCACTGCTCCCTGCTTTGCTAGCCAAAATCGAGGTCAAAGCTACCCTAATGGCTTAACTGGAAATCCCAGAACTAGACGCTCTTTGCTGGAGTTCTGTTGTGTTGGCATATAGACATCCAGCACAGAATGTCTACACTACAGCAAATATTTCATCCTCGGCTACTGAATCTGGCCATGCAGTAGCCAGAATGAAATGTTCTTCTTGGCATGTGGCCCCATACTTTTTTTGTATATGACCGCATGCGGCCGAATGTCATAGATTCACCATTATGGGTCTAAGGTGTTTTGAAATCTCCAGAAGTTCTGACCTTTTGCCTTCTTGGAAAGTCAAAGAGGCTTTGGAGTCTAATGAATGTCAATTATATGAAATTTACACTCTAGTGTCCATATTTTTTTGCATACAGGCACACCTATTGTTGCTGTTGTTTTGTGGTAGCTGGTAATGGTGATCACAGGGCCCTCAGAGATGTGTCCCCCAAGGCATTCTACTGCTCCCTGCTAATTTCAAAAAATGAATAGAGATTTGGAGTTTCATTGGTTATCATAAGCCATTTACTCTCTGGCTATTTAAGGAAAAGCTTACTGACCTCTTATATATACAATATTGAATTACCTGTATAAACTTTGCATAGTTGTGTAAGTAGTTCTATTTCAATAAAGATAATCTTTTTCATGCTAATTAGCCATCCTTTAGTAATTTCTGATTATAGGAACACTATGAAATGTATGTTATTATTTTTCTATAATTCTGTATATAGCTGTTGTATATTCATATGAAACAAATCCATGGCAACTGCTGATTTCTATAAGGCCTATGATAGAATGCAGAAGTAATGGGATCCTTGAATTAATGTAGTCTATTTGTCATCAACCAGTCTTAGACCCTTTACATTTACTGTAAATTGCAAATACAACAAATAAACAATACATAGGAAAGTGAATAGATCAGGGCCACTCAGCAGCACACCAGGTGACGTGCTGCAGAATGTATTTTGGAGTCTGAAGCTCCAGCTGGATCTCTTCTCCTGAAACACCACACCTGTCTCCAAGATGAAGCTACAGGATAGTGAAACACTAGCTAGATGTCTACTTGCAAAGGATGAGTGGCAGTCCAGTACAATGGGGCTCTTGCTAATAACAGGGAAATTGATACAATGAAGCTGGCTAAATTGGTCTCTTACTAGAAGAGAACTTCAAATGAGGAATCACTGGCCTGACTAAACCTGAAAAAGAACATGCAAGTCCTGAGTCTCAGGATGAGGAGGAAGACAAGGTCCTAACTTTCCCCCACCAGCACACCATACCATGGAGAATATGGAGGACTTATTGTATCAGGTCTGAGAGGGACATTGGAAGCTCATCTGATATAATATGCTTCAAGTTCTATGGAATAACAAGTGAAGTGAACTCTTGCTCATCCTCTTTCTTTTTTATTTGGAGAAAACACTGGAACACTGTTGGCCAATTAAAAGTGATTTCCATGGCTGTCAGATTTAAGACTGAAGAGATAGGTTTCTCAGGGAACAGTCTAATCCCTCATATCCTAGAAGAATGTTGGATTAATTCTGAACCTGTTTTCCCTCTTTGTCTTTTATTGTCTTACCCAAAATTGAGTAGAAGGAGGAGAATGGAGACCCTGGGATCCTGACGTCAGCATATTGAACTGATGGCTATAGGAACCCCTTCCAACAAGTGCCCAGTTAAACATAAGCAGACTATTCTTCCTCATGGCCAGTCCCTCCTTGCCCCAGACCCCAAAGATCTAAGGTACTTCACTTCTTTCTTTAGGACATATATGGGATGGAATAATATGTGAATCCTACGCAGCTGATAGGCAGCTCATGGTGTCCCATAACTTTTATTGTTTCCAATCAAGGACATGGAATTATCCCCTTTGTCTCTCATTCCTCTAGGAGGACCTGCCCTGATGCACATCCTGGGAACCTTTATCAGGTATGTTTTTTATCTTTGGGGGCCAGAATTTTGGCCTTCCTAATGGTGGGTTATTGCCTGGGCACATTTGTATATTTTTATTTTCCTCATGAGCCCTGAGGACAGGCATACTAGTATACCTTCAATGGGAATACAGGTATACCTAGTTTTGGGGATGTCATTAGGCTCCTACGGAATCAAGGAAATTGTCATTCTCTTTAGACTCTCTCCCTCAAGGCTATAATCATTGTTGTTCCCAGGAAGGCCCAATGGTTCTTCCAGAAATATTTTAAGCATATAGGTCACTTTAAAAATCAAACCAAGGTTTGTTCCTCTCCGCTTGAGAGAAAGCTCTGTAGGCAGCACAGAAGGTCTTATTGCATAACTACTTAGAAAGACTCTTATATATGGTCTTCCATAGGGAGGCACAAGCAATAGGGAGTTAAATCAAATAGAATCACACCTGTAAGTACATCTAATCTGGTAGCTCAGCTCTGTTAGAGCACATGCACTAGCAGGCAAGTTTTGCCCCACTCAAGGGACACCTTGAAGGGAGCCCAAACAAGATGGCACTGGTTACCTTTGTTCTTTTTGTCTCTTCAGATAAGGAACTGCTCATCTACCACCAAGGTCAGAACTCACCCTAGATTGTAGAGGAACTTGGATTTTTTTGATCCACAAACCTTGAAGAAATAGCACCTAATCCTCATTTTACTCAAGGTCAGCCTTAATATAAACTTTCAGATAGAGAAACCTAGCCTCCAAGGAAAGTATCCACACAATAAAAGCTCAGTGATTTTTACAGCAGAATGATCAGAATAATGAGTCTCTATGATGCGCATTGGCACTAGGGAGCAGATACTCAATGCAGGAGCTGCCCTCTGGTGGTCAGTGTACTCCCACAGCAGGAGCTCCACTCAGCAAGAGCCAGGCTCACAGCTGGCAAGTATCTCTCCCACCTCCAAGACAGCACTAAGGAGTGGCAAGCCAAGTAGTCAGAAGCAAGTAGGCAGGTGGTTAGGAATGAGCAGCCACGCAGTTAGAAGTGAAGGATCCTGGATTGTGAGAGGGCACAGGCAAGGCTGAGGAACCCTCCTACCACTGAACAAATCTCATGCATCAGTCTTCTAGTTAACTATAATACCATCTTGCAGTTAGGAATGTTCTGTAGGAGGAAAATGGTTTGAGCTTCCATATGTTCAGGATTTCTTTGCTTTAAGTGACAATCATAAGTTGGGTTAGCAGTGTAGCATTGATCACTCATTTTTGGCAACATTATTCCAAAGCAGTGCCAGAGAATCAGAACCCCTTGGGAGACAATGAAGCCTAGTGCTACATCAAGTATATATGAACAATAATGTCATCCTTAACTGGACCACTAAGAGGACCAGTCTAGCCTGGGCCCAGGCCCCTGGCCACCGTTTGTCCTCCTCAGGCAGTGACTAGAGAAAAATTCAGACCTGAGAGAAAAGTGGGTCTGAATTTTTCCTACAAGATTTTGGATAAATTAAAATGGACATGGGGACATGTTCAGAGGACCCTGACAAGTATGGAGATGTTTTTCAAATTTTTGATTTGTCATGAAAGGACATATGCTCTCCTAAGCCAGACTCTCTTGGAGTCAGAGAAGTGACCAATCATAAAGAAAGCTAGTAGTTGGGTGAAGAAAACTTCTTGGCAAATGTCAGTGGGCTTCCACCAATCAGACTGAGCATTATCACAATAGCCAGCATGCTGTAATAAATGAATAAATGAGAAACTAGGACATTAGAATAGGAAACATTCCAGGACTGTGATTCAAGGGTTATTATTGTGCCAATTCCATTCCCTGTCAACTACAGATCAAAGGAAGGAAGGGAATTTATCAGCCTTTATGGATAGACTCAGGGGTGTACTGACAAAGTACATCACTAAGTCCAGACTCTTTTGAGAGTCATCTTATTTGGAAAGACAAATACTAGTTTGCAACTCAATTAGCCTCGGACCTTTGGAGGTAACTAGAAAAATTGGCAATTTGCCCTAAGTGTTCCCTAGACAACTTCCTAAAAGTAGCATTTCAGTCTTTTACAATCAAGGAAGATGAGGCTGAGGAGAAGTCCAAAGGCAGGAGGAAGGCTGCAGCCTTAGCAACTTGCGGTGCTCTAATATGCTAACATTGAAATATGGTAGCAGTCATATCTGGTAAAACTGCTGATCCTACTATTCACACTTGCTTAAAACAAAAAGGTAGTCTTCACCTAACTGCTTTTGCGAGATAGGAGTACGTTCCCACATCTAGCAAGATTCATGGTTAGAGACAAGGAGCAGGCAACAGAGTCAATCATAGTCCACTGTAACTTCTCTATGTCAGATACAATCCTGACTATTCTCAGAATTTAAAACAATGAAAGCTTATAGTTAAGACCCTATTAAAGGATTATATGCACCTGGGATGAGGTGGTCATGAGTGATTGGTCTCCACACCTGTGGTGCCCTCTGACCATCCTGGCCAGTTCAAATCGTTGCTCACTTATCAACTTAACTACCTCCATGTTCATTTGCAACTGGTCATGGAAGACACCCCACAACAACTTTATAAATTGGGGTTTTTGGAAATGTGGGATTACCCAGTTACTTGCTATAACTGTGGTCAGCAAGGACATATTACAGGGACTTCCATGAGGAAACAGGAAGCCAACCACTGCCCCCTGTCTTATCTGCAAAGGTAAATCACTGGAATTTGGACTGTCTAAAAGGGCAAAGTTTACCACAAGCTGACCTGGGATCACAGATGGTCCAGTAACAGGACTGACAGAACCTGGGCCTCCAACATGGACTAGAATCTCCATCCATGAGCCCTGGATGACACTGACTGTTGAGGGCAAGGAAATCAATTTCCAGGTTAACACTGGAGCCACCTTCTCTGTTCTCTCCAACCCTAGCCTGCCCTCTTCCCATAGTGTGAGGATTAAGGGCATGTCTGTCAAGCCAGTGAATAGGCATTCTTCTCAGCCTTTGAGGCATAAGTGAAATCATTTGTTTTTCTCACATGGTTTTCTTATTATGACAAAAAAAATCCAACTCCTTTATTTGGGAGAGACATATCGGCCCATTTTAGTACCACTTAATGCATGGTACTAGAACAAGTACTTTGTCGAACATTAGAAACTAAAATTGATCCTGAAGTATGTGACAGACAAGAAAAAATTTGGCAGAGCAATTAGCACAACCTCTGTACAAGTACACCTTAGGGATTCAACTTCATTTCCACACCAGAAATAGTATTCCCTAAAGCCAAAGGCAATGAAAGGGCCTACAATAGACCTACAATAGACCCTTTGAAGGCCCAAGGCCTGGTGAAACCTTGTAACAGCTCATGCAATTCTCCTAATGGGGAATAGAGACTTGTCCCAGAATTCTGACTAATAAGTGAAGCAATTATCCCTATACCTACTGTAGTTCCCAATATTTATAATTATATACCCAGATTCTAGAAGATATTGAGTGGTTTATACTACTAAATCTGAATAACGCTTTCTTTTGTAGACCTTTGCATCCTGACTCATAGTTTCTTTTCATATTCAAAGATCCCTCAGACCAGTCTACCCAATTACCTTGGACTATTTTGCCCCAGAGTTTCAGAGATAGTCTCACTTGTTTGACCACGCCTTACCTCAGGATTTATGCCAATTTGATCATCCACAGACTAACAATATGTTGATGATATACTGCTCTTTGCTCCATCTCAGAAATCTTTAGGAAGGTACAAGAGCTTTACTCAAATTATTAGCACAAAAAGGATGTAATACCTCAAAAACTAAGGTAAAACTCTTTCAGACCTCATGACATATCAGGTGCTGATTTTAATGGAAGAAACTCGAGCCCTAGTAGAGGACAGAGTGAAGACCATTTTTTTTAATTCTCTGTAATATGAAACAGCTGAGAGGCTTTTGGGTATAACATGATTTTGTAGATTTTGAATCTGAGGATATGGAGATATAGATCTTCCATACTTGGTCATCAGGAAAGCCCAGAGAAAAAACTTAACTTTGATTGAATGGGAGCTGCCAGTCAAATTTACTTTCAAAAAACTCAAATTGACCCTCCGTCAATCTTCAATCCTAAGTCTTCCCACTGATCAGGATATATATATATATATATATATATATATATATATATATATATATATATATATATCTTAAAGGAGAGGCATGAGGTCCTAAACCATGTCCAGGCCTTTAGAACAGCCAGTTGGGTACTTGAGTAAAGAATTAGACATTATAGCTAAAGTCTGGATAGATTTTCTCCATAACATGTCTAACTTTCTTAACTCAGGTTAAGAAAATCTTCTAGGGGAAAGATTGTGGCTCTCACCTCTTCAGGTAATAGACTTTTTTATTAGAGAGGCTGGATGTCCAGCTATAAACTCGTCCTACTCTTAATTTCTTCCTTAGGAAAGTGAAGATATAAAGCATATTTGTGAGAAGATTATACTTTAGATTTATGCAGCAAAAGAGGACATGAGATAAACTCTTTTGGAGAACCCAAATTTAAAATTTCACAAAGATGGAACATACTTTGTGGAGAAAAAGGTCCAGATACAGGAAAATATTAGAAATACTCTTCAACTATAAATATGAATCAGAAAGGATATATGCACCCCTATGTTCATAGAAGCACAATTTTCCATAGCTAATATTTGGAAACAGCCTGTGTCTGTCAGCAGAAGAGTGGATTACAAAACTTATGGTACATCGGAGAACCAAGATGGTGGCAAAGATAAAATGCCTATCTTGTCATCATACACAGCAATTTTAAAACTAGAACTTAACGAAAGGACAAACACCATCCAGAATCACTGGAAAGCTGGCCAAGTGAAAATTCCACAAACAAAAGTGAAGATAAGACACTGTGACTTGGAGGAGCGGCTGAGGACAGCATTGAAGATACGCCCGGAGAGAGGTTTGGAGCGCATGCTGGCAGATAGAGCATGTGGCTGAAAACTGGGCAGTTTCAAAGATGTCCCACTGGACTGATTCTCCAGCTCTGGGCGAAGTCCAGGGAACCCACTATCATATGGGGTAAAAACTGGGAGGGCATGCCGAAGCTTGGGTGCTACGGGGGTCTACCGGCTTGTGGAGAAGGTGAGCTTGCGCATGAACTTGGGAACAGCGCAGCTGTGTGACCTAGTACAGAGCACTCGCGACTTGCTCTCTCATTCGTGAAACCGTCATACTGCTTTGTTTTACAACCCTGGGTGAGACATTGGGTGTGCAGACTTATTTGAGGAGAGTTGAATTTCCCAGCAGCCGGTGGAGCTCAGCAGCGGCTCTCTCCCAGAGGTGCTGGCAGCCATTGCCCCTGGCACAGAGTCCCTGGGGCCACATAGGGCAGAGCTAACTCTGTCTGCTTGGCCCGGAGACTCCGCCCATCCGACCTGAGCACAGCTGAGCTTCACAGACAATTGGCCTGGAGGTCAACCCCTCCAAGTGCTAACAACGATTAACCTGAGCTTAACTTCAACAAGACTGTGCAACCCATATCCACCTCAGGTAACTGGGGAGGTCGAGCCACTGTCCCTTGTAGGACGTCTACCACACAAAGCTAATTGACCAACTCAGGAAAGTAGCCATCATGCAGGGACATGGAAAGAAATCAGATGTGAAAGAAATGGAGGGAAAAAAAAACACGACTGGACATGGAATTCAAAACCACGGTTATAGGGCTTCTCAAGAGGCTCCTAGAAAAGGTCGAGACCTATAAGGAAATAAACAAGACCGACAAGGAAATGAACAAGACCCTCAAGGATATGAACAAGACCTGCAAGGAAATGATCAAGACCAACGTGGAAATGAATGAGTCCTACAAAGAAATGAACAAGACCATTAAGGATATGAAGGAGACCCTCAAGGATATGAAAAATGACCAACCAGAAATTAAGCATACAATGACTGAAATAAAAAATATTATACAAAGACGTAAAAGTACTCTAGAGTATCCCAAGAACCAAGTTATAGATTTGAAATACAAAGAGGTAAAATCCACTCAGCTGAAAAAGCAAGAAACCAAAAGAATCCAAAAAATTGAAGATAGTGTAAGGGGCCTCTGGGACAACCTCAAGCATACCAACATCCGAATTATAGTGGTGCCAGAAAAAGAGAGAGAGCAAGACAATTTGAATAAATAGTGACCGAAAACTTCCCACACCTGGTGAAAGAAATAGACATAGGAGTCCAAGAAGTGCACTGAACCCCAATATATAGGAACCCTAAGAGGACCACACCAAGGCACAAAATGATTAAAATGCCAAAAGCAAAAGACAAAGAGAGAATATTAAAAGCAGCAAGAGAAAAACAGTTAGTTACCTATAAGGGAGCACCCATACGATTGTCAGCGGATTCCTCAACAGAAACGATGCAGGCCATATGGGAGTGGCAAGAAATATTCAAAGTGCTGAATAGCAAGAATCTACAACCAATATTACTCTATCCAGCAAAGCTATCATTCAGAATTGAAGGTCAGATAAAGTGCTTTACAGATAAGAAAAAGCTAAAGGACTTCATCACTACCAAACCAATATTATATGAAATGCTGAAAGATATTCTTTAAGAAGAGGAAGAAGAAAAAGATAAAAGTGTAAATTAGGAACAACAAATACACATCTATCAACAAATGAATCTAAAAATCAAGTGAATTGATAGGCTGATGAATAGGGTAAACTGTTGAATGTAACAGAGTCACGGACATAGAGAGGGAATGGACTGACAATTCTCAGGGAGAAAAAGGGTGTGGGAAGTACAGCAAGAGACTGGACAAAAATCATGCAACTATGGGAGAGGACAGTGGAGGCGGGTGAGAGCGGAGGGTGGCATGGGTACCAGGTGGAGCAGAGCTATAGAGGGGGAAAAAAGGGAACAATGTAATTAATAAACTGAACAATAAAGATAAAAAAGAGGTGTGCAGCATATGATACATCCTCCACTCTAATTACTTCTCTTTTGAGTGGTACTTTCACATTCAGAAACTGAAGTAAGTAATCACTCCACTTTGTTTCTGAACCATCCTTATTAATTGAATAAAAAATGATGGCTATGTTTTAATACACACCAATGTCCTAATTTGACTAGTTTTTACTGTTTTTCTTAATGAAAGCAAATTATTTTGAAGTTTTATTAAAAGATATTCATGGTATTTTTTCTAACCTACAATATAGCTATCAAAAGAAGCTATTAGTGGATAATTTTATTTTTTTCTTTGTTTATAATAGCCACAAAGAACAGTTTTACAAATATGTAAAGTGATTGAAAAAATGGGCACATTGTAGGGATCACTATGTGGGTGTGATAAGAAGCCAAGCTTAATATTAAGTACATTTTTATTTTTAATGGGAAAATACATTTTTGAAAGCTTTCATTTTATGTATATACAATTGATTAGTAAGATGAGGAATGGTAACTCTCAAGGTGAAAGATTTCAGAACTTCATTCTGTTCAAGTTCATATAATGAGAAGAAAAACCAATCAAGAGAAAGTTTTTAACAAACCAGGATTTTGAAGACATTCCAATGAAAAGGGAACTCGCTCAGAAATGCAGTTACAACATGTCATGTTACAATGGTCTTGATTCAGTGTGAAATCTAAGGAGAGAGAATACCAAGAAATAAAGTATCTGCACCAAAATTGAATGTGCTGAAAACACTTTAAAGATATTACCTTTTCAACCTGTCAAAGTAGTCAAACCCAAGGCAGTATCTGTAATTTAACAGGAAATGAGTTTGCTAGTCTGTTATATATTTCCCAATTTCTTCCACCATATTTTGACTAGCACTTCTCATGCATATAAGAGTGGTAACACTATCATTTTTTTTAGAATTAACATTAAAGTTATTTTGTTATCATATTAAAACAAAATACTGTTATAACTTATGTTGCTTTAAAGCAAAATGTCCTGAGTTTATAGCTGAAAACACTCTTCATCCTTGTGTGTGGTGATGGGAACACTTTAATAGATTGCACTTGAATTTTAGGTAGTGTGCATAGATTTGTAAAAGGCTTTTATCTTCTTAAAGCCCTTGTTTGCAAAGGCAATGTGTTTGAGATACTGACAGGAGTGTTCAATAACCTAAGGTTTTGTTCAGGATCATACAGATGATAACAATGAGTTGTTATCTCTTTTAAAAAATCTATAAGCACATATATGGAGGATAATTTTGAAGTTATATCAATGCAGATTCATTATGCTACACTTATGAAAATAATTTCATTCTCAGAATCATGAGCCTGCAACCTTCTTAATCAATAAATATAAATATCTATATAAAAAAACTATGGTACATCTACACAATGAAATACTATGCTGCAGTAAAAGGAAGGAATTCTTTCCATTTGCAATAACATGGAGGAAACTGGAGAGCATTATGCTAAGTGAAATAACCAATCAGAGAAAGATAAATAGTACTTTATCTCACTCCTTTGTGTAATATAATTAATAACATAAACTAATGAACAAAAACAGATCAGAGACAGAGAAGCATCAATCAGATGAGACCATCAAGCCTCAAAGGGAAGGTAGGGGAGGGGAGGATTAAGAGGAAGAGATCAACCAAAGGACTTGTACACAAGCATATAAGCCTAACCAATGGACACAGACATCAGGGGAGAGAGAGCACAAGTAGGGGAGGGGGAATATGGGGATCTATATAATACCTTAATCAATAAAGAAAAAATAAATTTAAAAAATCCCATTTATCATCACTCCCCCCCTCCACCGCCCAATTTAAGATACCTAGAAATAAACTTAACTAAGGAGGTAAAAGACCTGTACTCAGAAAACTCAAGACATTTGAAAAAAATGTAGAGGAAGACATAAACAAATGGAAGAATATACCATGTTCATTGATTGGTAGAATCAACATCATTAAAATGACCATACTACCCTAAGCAATCTATAGATTCAATGCAATCTCCATTAAGATTCCAATAGCATATTCCACAGATCTAGAAAACACTGTCCAAAAGTTCATCTGGGAAAAAAAAAAGACCCTGAATAGCCACATCAATCCTAGGAAAGAACAAAGTTGGAGGGGTCACAGTATCAGATATCCAGCTATATTACAAAATCAATTTTCTCAAAATTCCCTCATATTAGCACAAGAACAGATATATAGATCCATGGAACAGACCAGAGAACCCAGATATCAAGGGTTATATTCTTAACCTCAAAATAATAGTCCTACTAGCCTTGAAAGATCACAGTAAGGTCAATTGAAGCTCAATAGGAATCATTAAAGTCTATGGCATCCATGGTATTTTAGAACTGAGGTACACTAGACATACTAATAACAGAAGTATGCACTCTGGGAAATGAAACCTGCAGGCAAATTATCACATCATCACAAGTAGAGGGAAATGTTCATATTATAAAGAATATCAAACTCATTGACAATCTAATGGTCCAAGAGGGATCAAGTTCTAGTTGGCTAAAAATGTTCTTACCCTAATTTAAGAATTCCTTATTGTCCTGGATTCTATCCTTTCTATGCCATCTTACTACAATCATACTACTTTTGTTGTTTAGACCCTGTATTTAAACTTCCCAGTATGATGAGTTTTCATCAGTATTAAAGTAGACAAGTTCCCAAATGGTTATAGAACACCAAATGTCAGTTCCTATCTTTCATAATCCCTGAGATCATACTCCTCTGATGGACCCCTAAAACCATACTACATCCCTCTTTAGGGATATAATATCCTTAGAGTGCTCTTGCCTCAACTCACTTGGCTTCTCTCCCTGCTAGAGGGAGTTTGTCTATCTCTCAATAAACTTTGCTTTTGCTTTTGATTTCGCTTATCTCTTTGTCCACTAACTCATTCTTCTATTTTGAAAGACAGTGACCATGGGCCTAACCAGAAAATTGATATCAACTGGTGAAAATAAAAGGAAGTGCAGAGACAATTAGCATTTTAAAAAGGAAGTCTTTGATTTGTCAATATGCAGCATAGCATCATTATAAACTGATGCTAACCTTGGAGTTTAGCCTAGTCTAAATGTCTCTGAACAAAGTATCATATCCTTGGAAAGCCAATCCTAGTCCAAATTCTTTCTGTGAGAGTACGAGCGAAGCAGGGAGCATCATCAGATAGGTCCTGGAATATTCCTCAGAGTTCAATAAAAACACAGGACCACCAGGGACCACATCATGGGCCACTCTCACAGAATCAGAGCAATTCCTGGGGCCAAGATAGCCTTATCCCTTAGTCTCTGTCTTTGAAATTCTGAGTGAAACAAGAAGTAACCCTAGAGACTAAACTCCATAGAGATCCTGGCTCTCTAGAAAACAGGGAGGTCCAATTTCCAGTCTCTGAAAGTCATCTTGGTATCATGATGGCTTCTATCCCCTCTTTAGTTTAAATAACTATGATTGGTCCCAAGAGTTATCTCAGTTTCAAAGAAGAAATGTTTAACCATACTTGACAGGAAATAGGCATGTCGAACAGATAAGTATAGGAAGTGAATGACCTTCGCTATTGCACATTTTTATTTTTTATATTTTACTTATAAACTACTTTTCTTTCCCCCCCCACTCGATTTTACCTTTTTAATTATTTTATTTTTAATCAGGTTTATTCCTGATATTTTACCTTTTTTAAGGTTTCATTTTATTTTCTCTTTATTTTATTTTACTTTGGGATTAGTGTCCTACATTCTATTTTCATTTTTTTCCTTTAGCATTACTTAACTCTACCTGATCACATAGCAGGATCTAGAGGTTCAAAGGTTCAGAGTCTGTGCCCCACAAAATTCACAGACTCTGGGGTTAATGTAATCTGTGAATGTGGAATTGGGTCTACAAGGCTGATGACAGAGGGAACTTGGAAATCAACCCATAGCTGGGCTAGGTACAAAAAGGCAGCTTTATCAGTAAACTGACTGCACTCACCAAGTTCAGTTTAAGAATTCCTTATGGTCCTGGCTTCTATTCTTTCTATTTCTTCTTATAATTAAAATTCAATTAAATAAAAGCTGGGGTAGCAATATTCATCTAACAAAATAGTTTTCAAAATGTAGATCATAAATGAGAGACAATGAAGGGAACTTCATAGTACTAAAGGGATTGATATAATAAGAGGATATAATTCTAAGGAATGTCTATGCACCCAATATTGGAGCACCCAGATATATAAAGAAAATTCTGGATCATTATAATGGAATGATGAACGGGAATAAAATAATAGTAGAATACTTTAACCCCAAACTGAAATCACTGGATAGATCTTCTAGACAAATAATTAACAAGAACATAGCAACCCAAAAGGACACAAAAGATAAAATGGAACAAACATTTTACCCAAAAAGCACAGAATATACACTCTTCTCAAGTGTGCATGTGCTATTCTCAAAAATAGACCAATTTTAGGACATAAAATAAGTCTCTACAAGTTCAAGAAGTTTGAGAACATATCCAGGATCATATTGAATCACCATGGCATGAAATTAGAACTCAACTACAATAAAATATTCAAACATATTTAGGCTAAATATCACGTTATTAAACAATGAATGGGTTACCAAAGAAATCAAGAAAGAAATAAAAAAACTTCCTGGACACAAATAAAAATGAACACACACAAATCCAAACTCTGTGGGGCACAATGAAAGTTCTGAGAAGGAAGTTCATAGCAATACTGCTGTACTTTCAAATATTTCAAAAAATAAGAAAAAACTTCTGATAAACTACCTAAACCTGCAATATAAAGATTTATAAAGAGAACAAGAAACACCCAGAGTAAGTAAAAGGATAGTAATAATAAAGATTGGAGCATAAATAAATGACATAAAGAAAAAAAGGAAATACAAAAGATCAATGAAGTAAGCAGCTGCTTCTTTGAAAAGATGAAAAAGATTGATGAACCTTTAACCAGACTAATCAAGAAACAGGACCCAAATAAACAAAACTAAAAATGAAAGAGGTGAATTAACAATTTATTCCCCACATTTCAAAAATGGCTGCTAATGGGAAAACAGGCTGCAAAATAGTGGGTGAGTGAAAGAATGAAAGGAGAGTGTGTGGATGTATGGGGAGTGTGTATTTATTAGTGAGAGGTAACTATATTCCAAGAGGCTGTTGAGGATTGCAAGACTGGGCTTACCTAACCAGGCAGCCTCTACTGTTGCTGAAATATCTTCTGGAGTGACCAGCTCTGCCACAGAGTCCACACAATCTTGAAGGGGAGAATGGCTGTGATCTAAAGCCTAGCCTTATTTTCACCAGAAACAATTGGATACTTCCTGGGATACTACAATCACAACACCCAGGAGCCAGCAGTGAACCCACAAACATAGGGTCTCAAGCAGTGCAAATATGTGGATGTGGTCGAGCACTGCACCTTCTCACAAAAAGGTCAGATTTTGCCCAGAGTAAGGTGAGGTCTGCAATACAGGCTGAAGGCAGAAATCACATAGTAGGATCTAGAGGTTCAAAGGAAGTCTGTGCCCCACAAAATTCACAGACTCTGGGGTCAATGTAATCTGTGAATGTGGAATTGGGTCTACAAGGCTGATGACAGAGGGAACTTGGAAATCAACCCATAGCTGGGCTAGGTACAAAAAGGCAGCTTTATCAGTAAACTGACTGTACACAGCCAGAAAAAAAATATGTGCACAGAAACATTAGCAGATACATGTGAAGTGCCTGGGCAGAAAAGTCATGAGTTCACACTCTTACTCTGACTCTTTTATACCTTTAAATCCTTGCTTTTGATTACTAAGCCCAGTGCATAGTATCACCCAAGTAAAAAAAAAAAAAAAAAGGCAACTCTCAGATACTGCTGGGGAAAGTTGTTTTTGTGGAACTTGGGGATCAAAGAAGGAATAAACAATCAGAAAACCAGCTCTGGTATAGTCATACACCCAAACCAGTGTAAGTACCTCAGGGAAAACAAATTCTAAATACTGGGAAGAGAGGACTTATTGCCCTTAATGTCAATACAGAAACACAGTCACAGAGGGGCTGAATCACAAATTGACTCTTGTGTAAATACAACTACAGGCAGGCTACATAACAAATACTGCTTGCTTGAAAACAAGATTGTGGCTTATGACACAGAGGAGTTGTGGAACACAGGAAACTTCCATACTTGACAGGAAATTGGCATGCCGAACAGATAAGTATAGGAAGTGAATGACCTTCGCTATTGCACATTTTTATTTTTTATATTTTACTTATAAACTACTTTTCTTTTCCCCCCACTCGATTTTACCTTTTTAATTATTTTATTTTTAATCAGGTTTATTCCTGATATTTTACCTTTTTTAAAGTTTCATTTTATTTTCTCTTTATTTTACTTTGGGATTAGTGTCCTACATTCTATTTTCATTTTTTTTCCTTTAGCATTACTTAACTCTACCTGAACTTTACCTATATGCCAACACTTTTCTTGTTTTTTGTCTTGCTTCTCTTACCTTATTCTTGCTTTAGATTTTCTCTATTCCTTATTTTTACCCACTGTTAAAAATTCATCCTACTTATCTAATTTTTGATCCCATGCTCCAAGTCCATAAACATTTCCCTCTTCTATTTCTTCACTATCCAAATATTTTCTTCTTTCCTTTTTTTTTGTTTCATTTGGTTTTCTTTATTTCACTCTGCCCTATTATTGTTGTTAGTTTTATTGTTTATTGGATTGGGGTTTTTTGTTTGTTTGTGTGATTGCTTCTTTTTTGCTTCTGTCTTTCCTCTACTCACTTGCTATTATTTGTTGTTTATAGTTTGCATTCATATCTGGATGTTAGTGGTTTGCATTTTTATGGATTAGTTGTTATTCTATTGAAGTTTTCTTCCCATATAAATAGTTCCCACCCTTATTTTTTATTCTATTTCTTTTATCTCTTACTTTTTTCCTTTTTTCCATATCATTTTTGAACTCTTTTTTTATCCCCTAATTACCTTTTCTCTAGTGGTCAACTTTATTTGGAATTATTAGTAATGTGAATAAATTTGTGTTCAGTACCTTGTTGATTGTGCTTCATTGTGTTGTATTTTGTGCCTTTAAGTCAACACAGGAGACAGAGAGAGAGAGAGAGAGAGAGAGAGAGAGAGAGAGAGAGAGAGAGAGAGAACTAGGAACATTTAGATTCTGCAGGTCTCCCAAAGGGCAGCAAAATGGTGTAGCCTTACTCACAACATAGACATTCTAGATGACCATCACGGGCACAGAGACCATGAATTACCTTTTCTCTAGTGGTCAACTTTATTTGGAATTATTAGTAATGTGAATAAATTTGTGTTCAGTACCTTGTTGATTGTGCTTCATTGTGTTGTATTTTGTGCCTTTAAGTCAACACAGGAGACAGAGAGAGAGAGAGAGAGAGAGAGAGAGAGAGAGAGAGAGAGAGAGAGAACTAGGAACATTTAGATTCTGCAGGTCTCCCAAAGGGCAGCAAAATGGTGTAGCCTTACTCACAACATAGACATTCTAGATGACCATCACGGGCACAGAGACCATGCCATCTTGAGTAATGGAGCTGCTTGAGATTAGAATCCGGACTCAACTCCACCCAATCTGATCTTAGAAGCAAACAGTGACCTTGCAGCCACTGGGGTCAGAGACCTACAACCACAGCTGTAGATTCATAGACACAAAGAATGCAGACATCCTAGCAGCAGATTTCTGTGAGTAACAGAGTCTATCTTCCTCCCTGCATGCTCAAGGACAGTGCCATAGTAACTGATAAATCCACCCCTAGCATGGGCCACAGCACCACTACAATAATTTGACCCTGGGAACATACAGACACGGGTAATATGTTCCCTGCAACACAATCAGCCAACCAAACCCAAAGCCCATGCAAGGCGACAGTGCCATCTGACTTCAGTTCTGGGCAAGTGCACATGGAAGCCTCTTTTCTGCAGTGCAGGAGCAGACCTCCTGCAAACACACTGGTACTCTGCAACCTACTTCCCAAGCTGAACAGGACCCCAATTATCCAGGTGGGAGCCAGAACTAAGCACCAGTGGCTTGACTTTGTTTCTTATCGCATGTGCCTGGGATCCCTGACATGCAATGCATTCACCCTGAGAGCTAGTGACTCCAATTTTTGTTGCATGCACACACAAGGATTCTGATTCTCAGTGCAAGGTCCCACTAAGCAACAGGGACTGTGATACTCAATTCTTCGTGCAGGTACATAGGAACTCTGACTCCTGGTACATGTTAGAGGGCTCCAATTTTTGGCACATGCCAGCAGGGTCTCTGTTTCAGGCAGTACAGGCAGGGTCCCTGATTCTAGTGTGCATATGAGGCCACACTAAGAGCTGGTAATTCTGACTCTGGGAGAGCCTAGTTGCCACTAACCCACAGCACCCACACATCTTAGTGTTGGAGATCTTCAGTGACACTCAGGTGAAACAAAGTTCCCAGAGCACATGGCCCAAACCCATAAAACACAATGTTTGAACCTTCTGGTTATAGTTAGAATGAGGAGTTGACACAAATGCCAGAGAAAAGAAAATGAGGAGTTACCAAGTAACGAAATTAGTGAAATTGAAGCATGCAACATGACAAAAAAAATAATAACTCTGAATAATGGTTGTACAATTAATTCACCTATAGATGAGGAAATCAACAACCTATGCAAGAATGAGGAAAAAAATAAAAGATGAGCTATAACCAAAAACACCATGTCAGGTTTCAATAGTAGATTAGAAGAAGCAAAGGGCCAAATTAGTGAGTTAGAAGATAAGGTAGAGAAACAAGCTTAATCTAAAGGCACCTGGAGAAAAAAATAAAAAGCTGGAGAAGATTCTAAGGGAGCTTTGGCACAAGATGAAATGAAATAATATATGTATAATAAGGCTGCCAGAAGGACAAGAAAAGTAGCAAGGATTAGAAAATCTATTTGAAGAAATAATGATAGAAAACTTTCCAGATGTGGGGAAGAAAAAAGATACACAGGTATAGAGGAACCCAAGCAATACGAATCCCAAAACACCCACACCAAGATACTTCATAATTACAATGGCAAGTGTTCATAACAAAGATAGAATCCTAAAGGCTGCAAGAGAGAGACAGAGAGTTACCGACAAATGATACCCCATCAGATTATCAAATTATTTTTCAACAGAAACACATCAAGCTAGTAGGGAATGAAAGGAGGTATACAAAGTGTTGCAAAGGACTGAATCAAGGAATAATCTATTCAGTAAGAGTAAAAATCAAAATTGAAGAGGAAATTAGGACTTCACAGACAAGAAAAAAAGCTAAAGAAGTATATCACTACCCAGCCATCATTGCAAAAAATGCTAAAGAAAATGCTGTTAAAAGAAGAAACAAAAATGTAAAAAGGGACACAGCCACAAAAATAGAAATTACTACAAATAAGTACCTTTCAATAATAACTTTAAACATAAACAGACTAAATGTTCAAATCAAAAGACATCAACTGGCTGAATGGATTAAAAAGACCCATATATATTCTGTCTACAAGAGACCCACCTCAGAACAAAAAACTCAAATGGACAGAAAATAAAGTGATGAAAAAAATATCTTTCAGGCAAATGAAAATGAAAAAAAAAAGCTGAAGTAGCAATACTTACATTTGACAAAATAGAACTCAAAGAGAAAGCCATAACTAGAGATAAGGAAGGCCACTTATACAAGAGGATATAACCCTGATAAACATATATAACCCAATGCAGGAGCACCCAAATATATATAAAAAAATAATTCCTGGAAGGTATCAAGGGAGATATTGATAACAATACAATCACAGTAGGAGACTTTAATACACCATTGACATCACTGGATAAATCCTCTAGACAAATATATATAGGAATCCTAAGTAACTCACTAGATCAGGTTGACTTAATTGACATGTTCAGAACATTTCATACTAAAGCTACAAAATATATGTTCTTCTAAGTCATATGTTATATTTTCAAAAATAGACTACATATTGGGTCACAAACAAAGTCTCTCCAAATTCAAAAATATTAAAATCATACCAAGAATCTTCTCAGCCAAATCTGGTTTGGCTCAGTGGATAGTTTGTCAGCCTGCAGACAGAAAGGTCCAAGGTTTGATTCTGATCAAGGGCATATACCTTGGTTGTGGACACATCCCCAGTAGGGGGTGTGTTGGAAGCAGCTGATCAATGTTTCTCTCTCTTCGATGTTTCTAACTCTCTGTCCCTTTCCTTTACACTCTATGAAAAATCTATAAAATATATTTTAAAAGAATATTCTCAGACTAAAATGGCATAATATTAGAAATAAACTACAATAAAAAAATCCAAAAAACTCAAACATTTGGAAGCTGAATAGTGTACTATTAAACAATGATTGGTTTACCAATGAAATCAAGGAAGAAATTAAAAACATTCTAAAAACTAATGACAATAAAAACACAACAATTCAAAATCTATAGGCACAATAAAAGCAGTACTGAGAGTGAAGTTTATATCACAGGCCTAACTCAATAAACAAGAAAAAGGAGTAGTAAATCATCTATCACTACAACTCAAAGAATTAGAAAGTCAGCAACAAGGAAAGCCAGAGTGAACAGAAAAAAAGGAAATAATAATGATCAGAGCAGAAATAAGTGGAATAGAGACCAAACAAACTAACAAACAAGCAAACAAAAAACAATGAAAGATCAATGAAACCAAGAGTTGGTTCTTTGAAAGGATAAGCAAGATTGATGAACCTCCAGCCAGGCTCACCAAGAAGAGCGAGAGGATCCAAATAAACAAAATCAGAAATGAGAGAGGCAAAATAACAACAGACCCTACAGAAATACAAAAGGATTGTTAAAAAAAAAATACGAGGCACAACTCTACTCTAACAAATTAGACAACCTGGAGGAAATGGACATATTCCTAGAAAAATACAACCTTCCAAAATTCAATCAGGAAGATTATAAAAATCTCAATAGATGAATAACTATGGAAGAAACTGAAGCAGTCATCAGAATGCTCCCAGAAAACAAAAGCCTGGGGCCACATACTTCACAGGAGAGTGATACCAAACATTCAAGGAAGAACTACAACCTATCCTCCTCAGAGTATTCCAAAAAATTCAAGAGAAAGGTGCACTTCCAAGCTCATTCCATGAAGACTGAATTACCATAATACAAAAATGAGATAGACAACATAGATGACAAAACCCTAGCAAACTGGATTGAGCAATACCTCAAAAAGATCATACACCATGGCCAAGTAGGATTTATCTCAGGAAAGCAAGAATGGTACAATATCTGCAAATCAATAAATATGATACATCACGTAAACAAATTGACAGATAAAATCAATTAGTCATATCAATTGATATAGAAAAAGTATTTGACAAAAGTCAACACCTTTTCTTGATAAACACTCTCAGCAAGGTAGCAACAGAAGGATAGCACAACGTAATAAAAAATACATAGAATAAACCCACAGCCAACATCATACTCAATGAGCAAAAACTAAAATAATTTTCTCTAAGAACAGGAACAAGATAGGATGCCCACTCTCACTACTCCTGTTCGACATAATACTGGGTATATTAGCCCCTGCAATTAAACAAGAAGAAATAAAAGCCATCCAAATTGAAAAAGAAGTAAAACTGTTCTTATTCACAGATGAAATGATGTTGTATATAGAAAGCTATAAAAAATCCATAAAAAATATTGCACTTAATAAATGAATTCATCATTGTAGAAGGATACAAAATCAGTGCCAAGAAATATAAGGCATTTATTTACACCAATGGTAAAATTACAATAGACTAAAAAAGCCATCACATTTAACGTTGCACCAAAAAATTAAGATATCTAGGAATAAACTTAACTAAGGAGGTAAAAGGTCTATATGGGGAAAACTATAGGACCCTGTAAAAGTAATAGAGGAAGACATAAAGAGATGAAAGAAAATACCATGTTCATGAATTGGTAGAATCAACATCATTAAAATGTCCATACCACCCAAAGAAATCTATAGATTCAATGCACTCCCAGTTAAAATTCCAATGGCATCCTTCACAGATCTAGAAAGAACTCTCCAAAATTTCATCTAGAATAACTAAAGACCTGGAATGGCTGCAGAAAGAACGAACTAGGTGGGATCTCAATACCAGATTTCAAGCTGGATTGCAAACTCACAATTCTCAAAACAGCCTGGTGCAGGCACAAAAACAGAAATATAGATTAATGGAATAGAATAGAGAACCCAAACATCAACCCAAACACCTATGCCCAATTAATATTCGACAAAGGAGGCAAGAGCATAAAATGGAGATAAGACAGTCTCTTCAATAAATGGTGTTGGTAAATTTGAAACCACAAAAATATTAGAGGAGCCAAAACCAGTTTGACTCAGTGGATAGAGCATCTGCCTGCAGAATGAAAGTTCCCAGGTTTGATTCCGGTCAAGGGCATGTACCTTGGTTGTGGGCACATTCCCAGTGGGGAGTGTATAGGCAACTGATTGATGTCTCTCTCTCATTGATGTTTCTAACTCTCTATCTCTCTCCCTTCCTCTCTGTAAAAAAAAAATCAATAAAATATATATTTTAAAAAATACTAGAGGAATCCATAGGCAGTGAAATCTCGGACATATGCCAAAGCAATTTCTTCACTGATACTGCTCCTAGTGCAATGAAAATTAAAGAGAAAATAAATAAATGGGACTACATCAAAATAAAAAGCTTTTGCACAGCAAAAGGAACCAACAACAAGACAACAAGAAAGTCCACTACATGGGAGAACATAATTGCCAATGTTATCTTCCATAATTGTTTAATCTCCAATACTTACAGGGAACCCATACAACTTAACAAAAGGAAGGCAAACAATTCAATTAAAAAATGAGCAAGGGACCTATGTAGATACTTTTCAAAAGAAGATAGAAGAAAGGCCAAAAGATATGGGAAAACATGCTCAAAGTCACTAACTATATAAGAGCTGCACATCAAAATAACAATGCTGTTTGTTTGGCTGTCATCACAAACGACAAGTGTTATCAAGGATGCGGAGAAAAAGGAACCCTTTTGCACTGCTGGTGGAATGCAGACTGGTGCAGCCACTGTGAAAAACAGTATGGAATTTTCTCAAAAAACTAAAAATGGAGCTCCCATTTGACCCAGGAATCCCACTTCTAGGAATATACCCAAAAAAACTAGAAACGCGAATTAGAAAGGATATATGCACCCCTATGTTCATAGCAGCACAATTCACCATAGCTAAGATTTGGAAATGTCCTAAGTGCCCATAAGCAGATGTGTGATTAAAAAACTATGGTACCTCTACAGAATGGAATACTATGCTGCTATAAAAATGAGGAAGAGTTACCATTTGCAACATCATGGATGGAAGTAGAGAGCATTAAGCTAAGTAAAATAAGCCAGTCAGAGAGAGATAAATACCACATGATCTCATTCATTTATGGTATATAATGAACAACATAAACTGATGAACAAAAATCCAGAGAAGGAGAATCACTGATCAGACTTTCAAACCTCAGAGGGTAGGTAGGGGAGGGTGGAGGTAAGGGGGAGCGATCAATCAAAGGACTTGTATGTGTGCATATAAGCCTGACCAATGGATGCAGACAACAGGAGGGTTGAGGGAATGAATTGGGGGTTGGGGGTTTAATGGGCGGATAGAGACATGTATGTAATACATTACTCAATAAAGAAATTAAAGGTTGAAAAATAAATAAGAAATAATTAAAAATCACAAGTCTTAATCAACTACTCAATTTTAAACTGTAATTAAAGGCTGACATATTCATCTTTTAGGCCAAAATTAATATTTTCAGATTCCTTCTATCCCTCTTCTTGGAATGACCTTGGAAATTGTAACAAAATAGACAAAATAAATGAGATATATTCAGAATTCAAAGGGGTATCCTATATAATAAAAGAGAAACATGCAAATTTGACTATACCTTCACTCCTGATTGGCTATGCTACCAGCCAATCAGGAGCAGAGGCGGGACCAAGTGGCACCAGTGCTGGGCCCTGGGGATGGAGATGAAATGGTGGTGGTGACAATTGCCCAACCCCTGGGCATTGTGTGCGGAAGTGGCGCTGAGCGCCCATCCACTAGGGACTGGTGGGCGCAGGCAGCCGGGGCTGAGCTGAGCAGGGCAATGGCTGGGTGCCCAGAGGCTTTAGGCCTTGGGCAGGCTGGGGGTGAGCCTTGAGGGATATCTGATTGCCTGCTTAGGCCTGATCCAGGTAGGATCTCTCTCACAATCCAGGACTGCTGGCTCCCAACCACTTGCCTGCCTCTGCCTGATTACCCCTAACCACTTTTGCCTGCCAGGCTGATTATCCCCTAACCATTCCCCTGCCAGCCTCATCAACACCTGATTGCCCCTAACTTCCCTCCCCTACTGGTCTGCCCTCCTCTGCTGGCCCAGTCACCCCTAACTTCCCTCCCTGACGTCTGATTGCCCACAACTGCCATTTCCTGCAGGCCTGGTCCATGCCCCCCACTCCCCCACACAATTCCCCTACCCTATAGACCTGGTCTCCCCAAAATGTCCTCCACTGCAGGCCTAGTCCCACTCCAACTGTCCTCTACTGAAGACCTGGCCCCCTGCAACTGCCCTCCCCTGGTGACCTGGTCTCTCTCAACTACCTTCCTCTGCCTGCCCAGTCATCCCTATATACCCTCCCTGCTTCCCTTATTGACCACAACTGCCCTTCTCTATGGGCCTGCCCCCTAACAGTCCTCCACTGTAGGCCTGGGTCTCCCCCAACTGTCCTCCTCTGCCACCTGGTCACCTCAAACTTCCCACAACTGCCCTCTCCTGCAGATCATGTGGCTATCTTGTGTCCACATAGAGGCAGCCATCTTTGACCACTTGGAGCAGCCATCTCATGTCTTGCAGTAATGGTCAATTTGCATATTACTCTTTTATTAAATAGGATGTACCCACAATTTGATACCTCAGAGGAAATAAAGCATTTTTGTAAGAAACAAACTATCCAACCTCACAAAATAATAAACAGATAACTGAAGAGTCTGATATCTGTTATAGAAATTGAATCAACAACTAATAATCTTCCAAAAAAGAAAGAACCAGGCCCAATGAATTCTCTCAGATATTGTAGGAAGAAATTATTCTTCAGTGAGTTGTGTTACCATTTTAATTTTACATATATAACTGAAAATTTACAATGTTACTAGATGATAACTCTAACTTATCTGGGTAGGTTAGTGAAGTAGTTTTCATGATATTTTGCTGAATCTATAAATAATTTTGGACAGGAAATAATTTCTTTTAACAGATTTATTAAGATATAATTAAGTACATTAAACTGCAATTATGTATAGTGTACATTTTGATGTTTTAACATTTGTATATGCATGATAAAACTCTCATCACAATCAAGATAATAAATCTACTAGGCTCAAAAAGGGGAAAAAAAGATGTAAATAAATTATCTAACCCTACAACTCAAAGAGTTATAAAGAGAGCAACAAGAAAAGCCCAGAGTGAGCAGAAGGAAGGAAATAATAATGATGAGAGCAGAGATAAACGACATAGAGACAAAGAAAATACAAAAGATCCACAAAACCAAGAGCGGGTTCTTTGAAACGATAAATAAGATTGATGAACCTCTAGCCAGGCTCATCAGGAAACAAAGAGAGAGGACCATTTACAAAAAAATCAGAAATGAGCCGAAACCAGTTTGGCTCAGTGGATAGAGCGTCGGACTGCGGACTGGAGGGTCCCGGGTTCAATTCTGGTTGGGGGCATGTACCTAGGCTGCGGGCACATCCCCAATAGGGGCCGTGCAAGAGGCGGTTGATCGATGTTTCTCTCTCATCGATGTTTCTGACTTTCTGTCCCTCTCCTTTCCTCTCTGTGAAAAATCAATAAAACATATTTTTTTAAAAATCAGAAATGAAGGAGATGTAGCAACAACCAATCCCACAGAAATACAAATGATTATGAAAAAATAATATAAACAACTCTATTACAACAAAATGGACAACTTAGGTGAAATGCACATATTCTTAGAAAAAAATACAAGCTTCCAAAACTCACCCAAGAAGAAAAAAAAACTGACTAGGCCAATACCTAAGAAGAAATTTGAAGAGCAATCAAAAATCTTCCAACAAACAAATGCACTGATCTGGTAAGCTTTACAGGAGAGTTCTACCAAACATTCAAAGGAAAACTAAAAGCTATCCTCCTCAGACTATTGCAAAAAATTCAAGAGAAAGGCACATTTATAAGGCACTCTTTCTATGGAGCCAGATTATCCTAATCCTAAAACGAGAGAGAGAGAGAGAGAGAGAGAGAGAGAGAGAGAGAGAGAGAGAAAGAGAGAGAGAGAGAGAGAGAGAGAGAACTACAGGCCAATATCCTTGATGAACATAGATGCTAAAATCCTCAACAAAATTCTAGCAAATTTGATTCAGCAATACATTATAAAGATCATACACCATGACCAATGGGATTTATTCTGGGGATGCAAAAATGGTACAATATCCACAAATCAATAAATGTGATATATCACATAAGCAAACTGAGAGACAAAAATCACATAATTATAATAATTGATATAGAAAAGGGTATTTGACAAAATCCAACACCCTTTTTATATCTTTATTGTTCAGTTTATTAATTACATTGTTCCCCTTTTTATCCCCCTATAGCTGCCCTCCACCCTGTACCTATCCCACCTTCCACCCTCCCCTCCCCCTCCCCACTGTCCTCTCCCATTGTTGCAAGATTTTTGTCCAGTCTCTTGCTGCACTTCCCACAACCCTTTTCTCCCCAAGAATTGTCAGTCCATTCCCTCTCTGTGTCCATGATTCTGTTACATTCACCAGTTTATCCTGTTCATCAGTCTATCAATTCACTTGATTTTTATGTTCATTTGTTGATAGATGTGTATTTGTTGTTCATAATTTATATTTTTACCTTTTCTTCTTCCTCTTCTTAAAGAATATCCTTCAGCATTTCATATAATGTTGGTTTGGTGGTGATGAACTCCTTTAGCTTTTTCTTATCTGCAAAGCACTTCATCTGACCTTCAATTCTGAATGATAGCTTTGCTGGATAGAGTAATCTTGGTTGTAGATTCTTGCTGTTCATCACTTTGAATATTTCTTGCCACTCCCGTCTGGCCTGCATCGTTTCTGTTGAGAAATCCGCTGATAATCGTATGGGTGCTCCCTTATAGGTAACCAACTGCTTCTCTCTTGCTGCTTTTATTATTCTCTCTTTGTCTTTTGCTCTTGGCATTTTAATTATGATGTGCCTTGGTGTGGTCCTCTTAGGGTTCCTATATATTGGGGTTCAGTGCACTTCTTGGACTCCTAAGTCCATTTCTTTCACCAAGTGTGGGAAGTTTTCGGTCACTATTTCTTCAAATAGGTTTTCATTGTCTTGCTCCTTCTCTTTTTCTGACACCCCTATAATTCAGATGTTGGTATGCTTGAGGTCGTCCCAGAGGCCCCTTACACTATCTTCAATTTTTTGGATTCTTGCTTTTTCAGCTGAGTGGATTTTCCTTCTTTGTATTTCAAATCTTTAACTTGGTTCTTGGGGTGCTCCAGAGCACTTTTAGGACTTTGTTTAGTATTTTTTATTTCAGTCAGTGTATGCTTAATTTCTGGTTGGTCCTTTTTCATATCCTTGAGAGTCTCCTTTATATCCTTGAGGGTCTTCTTCATTTCCTTGTATGCCTCATTCATTTCCACGTTGGTCTTGATCATTTCCTTTGTGGCCTTGCTTATTTCCTTATAGGCCTCGACTTTTTGTTGAAGCCTCTTGAAAAACCCTATAACTGTGGTTTTGAATTCCATGCCCAGTCGTGTTTTTTCCTCCATTTCTTTCACATCTGATTTCTTTCCATGTCGCTGCATGGTGGCTGCTTCCCTGAGTTGGTCAATTAGCTTTGTGTGGTAGACGTCCTACAAGGGACAGTGGCTCGACCTCCCCAATTACCTGAGGTGGATATGGGTTGCACAGTCTTGCTGAAGTTAAGCTCAGTTAATCATTGTTAGCACTTGGAGGGGTTGACCTCCAGGCCAATTGTCTGTGAAGTTCAGCTGTGCTCAGGTTGGATGGGGGGAGTCTCTGGGCCAAGAAGACAGCGTTAACTCTGCCCTATGCCACCCTCGGGGACTCTGTTCTGGGGGCAATGGCCACCAGCACCTCCGAGAGAGAGCAGCTGCCGAGCTCCACCAGCTGCCGGGGAATTCAGACTCTCCCAAAATGAGTCTGTGTGCGCAATGTCTCAGCCTGGGTCGTAAAACAAAGCAGACTGACGGTTTTCCGAATGAGAGAGCGAGTCACAGAGCGCTCCCTGCGCCGTCAGGCAGCCGAGCTGTTCGCGCAAGCTGCCTTCTCTACAAGCTGGCAGACCCGGCAGCACCCGAGCTTTGGCGTGCCCTCCCACCGTCCAGTCTTCACCCCGTATGATAGTGGGTTCTCTGGACTTCGCCCAGAGCTGGAGAATCAGTCCAGTGGGACGTCTTTATCTCCCCATTCTAGAAAACTGGCCGGTTTTCAGCCGCCCGCTCTCTCCGCGGCACCCGCTCCAAACCTCTCTCCGCGCGAATCTTTCAACGCTGTTCGCCGCTGCTCCTCCGAGTCACAGTGTCCTGTCTTCACTTTTATTTGTGGAGTCCTCACTGCTCGAGCTTTCTGGTGATTCTGGAAGGTGTTTGTTCCTTCGTTAAGCTGTAGTATTAAAATTGCTGAGTATGATCCGGCAAGATAGGTGTTCCATCTATGCTGCCATCTTGGTTCTCTCTATTTAAATTATTGCCAACACCCTTTCTTGACAACTCTCAGCAAAGTGGAAATAGAGGTATCATACCTCAAATAATAAAAGCCCTATCTGCCAAACCTACAGCCAACATCACCTCAATGAGAAAAAAAAAACTGTACTCATTTCCCGTAAGAACTGGAACAAGACAAGGATGCCCACTTATACAACTCCTGTTGATCATAGTACTAGAAGTACTAGTCATAGTGATCAGACAAGAAGTTATAAAAGGCATCCAAATTGGAAAAGAAATAAAACTGTCCTTATTTGCAGAAGATATGATACTATACATAGAAAACTTCAAAGACTTTTAACTACCAGACCTAAGAAATTAATTTGGGAATGGACCAGGATACAAAATTAATGCCCATAAATCTATGTCCATTTTAAGCACCAATAATGAATTCACAGAAAGATAAATAAAAACAAAACAATTCTATTTACTATTTTAGCAAAAAATTAAGATACCTAGGAATGAACTTAACTAAGGAGCTAAAAGACATATATGTGGAACACTACAGGACACTGAAAAAAGAGATAGAGGAAGTAATGAACAAATGGAAGAACCTACCATGTTCATGGATTGATAAAATCAACATCATTAAAATGCCCATACTACCTAAATCAATCTGTAGATTCAATGTAATGCCTATTAAAATACAAATGGCTTATTTCAAATATCCAGAACAAATTCTCCAAAAATTCATCTGGTCTATAAAAAGATCTCACATAGCCGCAGCTATTCTGAGAAAGAAAAACAAACCTGTAGAGATCACAATACCAGAAATCAAGCTATGTTACCAAACCCACAGTTCTCAAAACTGCCTAGTACTGGCACAAGAACAGATATATAGACTAATGGAACAGAATAGAGAATGCAGAAATTGTCCCAAGCCATTATATTCAATATTTTACAAAGAGGGAAAGAGCATACAATGGAGTCAAAACAGTCTTTTTAATAAATGGTGCTGGAAATTTTGGTCAAATACATGCAAAGAAATAAAACTAGATCACCAACTCACACTGTTCACAAAACCAAACTGAAAATGGTGTAAGAACTTGAATGTAAGATGAAAAACCACAAAAATCCTATAACACTCCATAGGCAACAAAATTACAGACATATGTCATAACAATATCTTTACAGACACAGATCCTAGGGCAAGAGAGACTTAGGAGAATGTAAACAAATGAGATTTCATAAAAATAAAAAAATTTATGCACAGCAAAAGAAACCATCAACAAAACAACAAGAAAGCCCACTGAATGAGAGAATATTTTAGACAATGTTATCCCTGAGAAGCATTTGATCTCCAACATTTACCAGGAACTCATACATCTTAACAAAAGGAAGATAAACAATCCAATAAAAAATGGGCAAAGGATCTAAATAGACACTTTTTGAAAGAGGGCATTCAGAAAGCCAAGAAACCTATAAAAACATATTCAAAGTCACTAATCATTTGAAAGACGCAAATCAGATATATTTCACATCTGTCAGAATGGCTATCATAAAAAATCAGCAAATGACAAGTGCTAGAGAGGATGTATAGAAAAAGGAGCCCTTCTTCCCTATTGGTAAGAACGTAGACTGGTACAGTCAATGTGGAAAATAGTATGACATTTCCTCAAAAATTTAAAAATCAAACTGCCATTTGACCCAGTAATACCACATCTAGGAATACATCCTAAGAAAACAGAAACACCAATCAGAACGAATATATGCAACCCTATGTTCATAGCAGCACAATTTACATAGCAACTACAATTTGTAAATATTATTAGAAAACTATAATACATCTACACAGTGGAATACTATTCTGAATAAAAAATAAGAATTCTTACCATTTGCAGCAGCATGCATAGAACTGAAGAGCATTATGCTAAGTGAAGAGCAATAAGTCAGTCAGTGAAATAAAAATACAACATTATCTCACTCATTTATGGATAATAAAGAACATTATAACTTGATGAAAAAAGGATAGATACAGAGGCAGAGAAGCATTGAACAGACTGTCAAACTATAAGAGGAAGGGTGGGAAGGGAGGTTGGGTGAAGCAGGTAGCTAAGAGATCAACTGAAGGAGATGTATTCATGCATATAAGCATAACCAATGGATGCAAAACACTGGGGTACAGGGGTGTGAGGGCATGTCCTGGGGGGTAGGGGTGGTCAGGAAAGGTCAAAGGGTGAAAAAATGAGACATATGTACTACTATTTATAAGACGTGAAAAGGATAACATTGAACAACAAAAAAAACTTATTCCCCAGAAATACAAAGATTAAAAAAAAAACTTAGAATAACTATATGCCAATAAGCTGGACAAGTGAACGAAATATACAAATTGCTAGAACAATGCAATCTTCTGAAACTCGATCAAGAAGAAAAAGAACTCCTGAATAGGCCAATGGTTACAAGACAGTGGGGGGAGGAGGAGCAAGTGAGGGCATGCACTGGATAATAAAGGGGAATCTAGGGAGAGGACAATGGGGAAAAAGGAGACATATGTACTACTATTTGTAATACTTTAAACAATAAAAAATAATTCTTAAAAAATAAATTGAGAAAGAACCAAGATGGTGGCATTAAACACCTGTCTTGCCATCATACACAGCATTTTTAAAACTAGAACTTAACGAAAGAACAAACACCATCCAGAATCACCAGGAAGCTGGCTGAGTGAAAATTCCACAAATAAAAGTGAAGATAAGACACTGTGACTCAGAGGAGTGGTGGCAGACAGCATTGAAGATACGCGCAGAGAGTGGTTTGGAGCGCGCACCAGCGGATAGGGCGCGCAGCTGAAAAACGGCCAGTTTTCTTGAACTGGGGAGAAAAAGACATCCCACTGGACTGATTCTCCAACTCTGGGGGAAGTCCATGGAACCCACTATCATATGGGGTAAAAACTGGACAGTGGGAGGGCATGCTGAAGATCGGGTGCTGCAGGGGTCTGCCGGCTTGTGAAGAAGGTGAGCTTGTGCAAAGTGCACATGAACGTGGGAACAGCGCAGCTGCCTGACCATGCAGAGAGCACTCATGACTTGCTCTTTCATTCGGAAACCATCAGATTGCTTTGTTTTAGGACCCTGGGTGAGACATTGGGTGTGCAGACTTATTTGGGGAGAGTCTGAATTGCCCGGCAGTGGGTGGAGTTTGGCAGCGGCTCCCTCTCAGAGGTCCTGGCGGCCATTGCCCCCAGCAAAGAGTCCCTGGGTCTACATAGGGTGGAGCTAACGATGCCTGCTTGGACCTGAGACTCCGCCCATCCAATGTGAGCACAGCTGAACATCACAGACAATTGGCTTGGAGGTCAACCCTTCCAAGTGCTAACAACGATTAACCTGAGCTTAACTTCAACAAGTCTGTGCAACCCATATCCACCTCAGGTAACTGGGGAGGCCGAGCCACTGTGCCTTATAGGACATCTACCACAAAAAGCTAATTGACCAACTCGGGGAAGCAGCCACCATGCAGAGACATGGAAAGAAATCAGATGTGAAAGAAATGGAGGAAAAAACCGACTGGACATGGAATTCAAAACCACGGTTATAGGGCTTATCAAGAGATTCCTAGAAAAGGTCGAGGAACCTTTTAAGGAAATAAGCAAGACCTACAAGGAAATGAATGAGACCCTCAAGGAAATGAACAAGACCTGCAAGAAAATGAGCAAGACCAACGTGGAAATGAATGAATCCTATAAGGAAATGAATGAGACTTACAAGGATATGAAGGAGTCTCTCAAGGATATGAAAAAGGACCAACCAGAAATTAAGCATACAATGACTGAAATAAAAAACATTATACAAAGACCTAAAAGTACTCTAGAGCACCCCAAGAACCAAGTTAAAGATTTGAAATACAAAGAGGTAAAATACTCAGCTAAAAAAGCAAGAAACCAAAGGAATCCAAAAAATTGAAGATAGTGTAAGGGGTCTCTGGTACAACCTCAAGCATACCAACATCTGAATTATAAGGGTGTCAGAAAAAGAGAGAGAGCAAGACAATGAAAACCTATTTGAAGAAATAGTGACCGAAAACTTCCCACACCTGGTGAAAGAAATTGACGTAGGAGTCCAAGAAGTGCACCGAACCCCAATATATAGGAACCCTAAGAGGACCACACCAAGGAACATCATGATTAAAATGCCAAGAGCAAAAGACAAAGAGAGAATATTAAAAGCAGCAACAGAAAAACAGATGGTTACCTATAAGGGAGCACCCATATGATTGTCAGCGGATTTCTCAACAGAAACGATGCAGGCCAAATGGGAGTGGCAAGAAATATTCAAAGTGATGAATAGCAAGGATCTACAACCAAGATTACTCTATCCAGCAAAGCTATCATTCAGAATTGAAGGTCAGATGAAGTGCTTCACAGATAAGAAAAAGCTAAAGGACTTCATCACCACCAAACCAATATTATATGAAATGCTGAAAGATATTCTTTAAGAAGAGGAAGAAGAAAAAGATAAAAGTGTAAATTAGGAACAACAAATACACATCTATCAACAAATGAATCTAAAAATCAAGTGAATTAATAATCTGTTGAACAGGATATACTGGTGAATGTAACAGAATCACGGACATAAAGAGGGAATGGACTGACAATTCTTGGAGAGAAAAAGGGTGTGGGAAGTACAGCAAGAGACTGAACAAAAATCATGCAACTATGGGAGAGGACATTGGAGGGGGGTAAGGGCGGAGGGTGGGTTGAGTATCAGGTGGAGGGGAGCTATAGGGTGAAAAAAGGGAACAATGTAATTAATAAAATGAAAAATAAATATTTAAAAAAATAAAAATAAATAAATTGAATCTGAAAGAACAAAAACATTGGAGGGTAGGGGAACCTATGGGGAGGTCAATGGGGGAAAAGGAGACATGTGTACTACTATTTGTAATACTTTAAACAATAAAAAATAATTATTAAAAAATAAATTGAATCTGACAAAACAAAAACAAACTCTCTTAGCAAACAGAAGCCCAGAATATGGATGGGTTATACACTGGAGTTTTGTCAAACATTCAAAGAAGAACTAACACCTATCATCCTCAAACTATTCAAAAAAAATCAAGAGGAAGGAACACTTCCAAGCTCTTTTTTATGAAGCCAGCATTAGCTTAATTTCAAAACCAGATAAAGATACTACAATGAAAGAGCATTATAGTCCAATACCATAATGAATATTGATGATAAAATACTTACAAAATATTAGCAAATTTGAACCTGCAACACATTGACATCATACACCATGAACAAGAGAATATAAGGCTAGTACAACATTTGAAAATTAATGAATGTGATACATCACATACACAAAATGAAATATAATAATATATAATTCTATCAATAAATGAATAAAAAGCATTAGACAAAATCCAGCACCCTTTTCTGATAAAAACTCAGTAAAGTGAAAAAAGTAGGATTATATCTCAACATAATAAAGGACATTTATGACAAATCTACATCATATTCAATGGCAAAAACTAATTGTGTTTACCTTAATAATAGAAATAAGGTTCAACAGAGTACTGGAGGTCCTAGCTATGGTGATCAGGCAAAAACAAAAGATGAAAGACATTCAAATTGGAAAGGGGTGAGAAAAAGTGTCATTATTAGCAGATGACTTTAGCAAATGTACATAAAAAAATCTAAAGGTGCCACAAAGAAAATGCTAGACTTAAAAAATGAACTCCACAAGGCACAGGATACAAAATCAACATCAAGAAATCAATGGCATTTTAAAAATATATATTGTATTGATTTTTTACAGAGCAGAAGGGAGAGGGATAGAAAGTCAGAAACATCGATGAGAGAGAGACATCAATCAGCTGCCTCTTGAATGCCCTCTACTGGGGATGTGCCAGCAGCCAAGGTACATGCCCTTGCCGGAATTGAACCCGGTGCCCTTCAGTCCACAGTCTGACGTTCTATCTACTGAGCCAAACCGATCTCAGCTCAATGGCATTTTTATACATCAATAATGAACTCTTCAAAAGAGAAACTAATAAAGCAACCCCATCTATCATTGAAACACCAAACAAATAAGATATCAAGAAAAAAAACTTAACCAAGTAGTTAAAAAAAAAACACACTGTATTTGGAAAATTACATGACATTGAAAAAAAATAGAGTAAGATATAAACAAATGAAAATGTATACTATGTTTTTAGATGAAAATAATTCCCATTATTAAATGTTCATGTAATCTTTAGGCTTAACACATTCACTATGAAAATACCAATGCAATACATCACAGAATTAGAACAAATATTCCAAAAATGTATATGCTTTTAAAAATATCCTGAATAACCATAGCAATCTTGAGAAAGAAAGGAAAAAAAAACAAAGTTGGAGGGATCACAATATCAGATATCAAGTTATATTCCAAAGCCACTATATTCAAAACAGGCTGTGACTGGCACAAGAATAGGCATATAAATCAATAGAACAAAACAGAGAACTGATAAATAGATTCAAGCCAGTACCCTCAATTAATATTTGACAGGATGTAAGAGGATACAATGGAACAAAGACAGTCTCTTCAATGAATGGTGTTGAAAAAATTGGAAAAGTGTATAAAAAAGGAAACTACACTAATACATTTGATAAAGGGTTAATATCCAAAATATATAAGAAAACCATACAAGTTATATATATTTTGGTCTTTTTTATGTCCACTTTGAAGAAGTCTCTACTTGGGTCCTTGGGCATTTTTAATGGAATTGTTTATCTTCCTTTTCTTAAGCATGAATTCCTTATATATTTTTTAAATGAACTACTTTCTTTGGCAATCTGTTCTTTCCTACAGTGGGTTTATTTTGTTTTGCTGTGCTCTCATTTTTATTTATCCAAATATATCTTTTTATTTATTTTTTGACATCCATGTTAACCAATTTATTGTTTAAGAGTTTATTATTTATCCTCCATGTTTGTGTGATTTTCAGTTTTTTATTCTTATTAATTTCTAATTTTATACCATTATTAAAGATCTGTTGCATGAATTTATGCTCAGGTGGGATCCCTCAACCTAGGTGGTAATTGGAATTAATCATGGCTTTCTTGCCCAATCCTGATCAAGGCCTAAGGGGGTTGCTCAGACAGGAAAGGGCCATGAGAGGTTGGCCAGCCTGGGAGGGAACATGGGAGGACTCCAGGGAATGTCTGGTTCATCTCACCCAGTCCCAATTAACGGGACTCCAGCAACAAGCTAACTTACAGGTCAGAGAGTCAACCCCCTAATAGTGTTCTCCATAGTGACTGGTGGAACATTTTTCACATTAGAGTTTCATATATCTATATCCAATCTAGTAAAAGTGTAATATGTAAATTAACCATACCTCTCCTACACCCACAAGCCAGCCCACCAGCCATGTCCAACAGGCAATCAGGAGTGCATATGCAAAATAACCCAAACCAAAATGGCTGCTGCCTGAAAGAAATTAGGCAGGAGGCTTGGGTTTCCCCGGCAATGGAGTAAGCCAAGCTTTCCATCTGCCATGGCCTGCCTTGGCCACTGCTTAAGGCTATAAAGTTACAACTATAGAAGATAAATAAATCAAAACAAAAATGGCCGCAGCCTTGGAGCAAGCAGGAATCTTGGCTCCCCTCCAGACTAAAAGTCTCAATTATAGGAGATAAATAAATCCCAGATACCAGGGCATCCACTTGGATGGCTGGGGTCAGGGGAGAAGGTGAGCAGCCTGCAAACTACCATAGGCCCCTCTCCAAGGCCACCCCATGCCCCAACAGAACACTTACCCTGATCCAGGACACCCTTCAGAGAAAATCAGCTGGCCTCTACCCTATCTAATAAAAGAGTAAAATGCAGATTGACAATCTCTCGAACACACAAGATGGCTATCCCCCTTCTGGTCAAAGATCCGGCGCCCATGTGGACACGAGATGGCCATCACAAGATGGCAAGCAGGAGAGAGCAATTGGGAGGAACCAGGCCTGCAAGGGAGGATAGTTGGGGTGATTAAGTCTACAGGGGAGAGCAGTTAGGGGTGACCAGACCAACAGAAAAAGGGAAGTTGGGGTCCCGAGGCCTGAAGGAAAGGACAATTGGGGGGGGATCAGGCCTACAGGGGAGAACAGTTGGTGAAAACAGGCCTACAGGGGAGGGCACTTGGGGGCAATCAAGCCTGCAGGGGAGGGGATTGAGGGGTGACCAGGCTGGCAGAGGAGGGAAGTCTGGGCCCATAGGGAAGGGGACCTAGGCATGTAGGAGAGAGCAGTTGGGGAGGACTAGACCTGCAGAAGATAGCAGTTTCAGGTGACCAGGCTTCAGGGAAGGCAGTTAGGGGCAAATAGGCTGGCAGGGGAGCAGTTAGACATCAATCAGGTTGGCAGGGAGTGGGTAGGGGGTGATTAGAGTGGTAGGCAGAAGTGCTTGGGTGAAATCAAGAAGGAAGGCAGGTGAGCTACTGGGCACCAGTAGTCCTGGATTGTGAGAATCGGGCTCAAAAAGACAGTCAGACATCCCTCAAGGACTCCCAGATGGGAGAGGGTGCAGGCCGGGCTGAGGGACATCATCCCCCCTATGTGCACAAATTTTGTGCACGGGGCCTCTAATCCTATTTAATAAAAAAGTAATATGCAAATTGACCATATCTCTACTACACATACCACCCACACACATCAACTAATCAGAAGTGAATATGCAAATAAACCCCAACCAATATGGCTGCAGCCACTAAGAACTGAAGGGAGGATTGGGTTTCCCTGGAAATGGAGGAAGCCAAGCTCTCCACCTGCCCTTGCCAGCCTAGGTATCTACACAATGCTACAAAGTTTCAATTATAAAATATACATAAATCCCAACAAAAATGGTGGCAGCCACAGAGCTGGAGAGAGCAGAGGCTAAGGTTGCCCTGGTGATGGAGGAAGCCAAACTTCTGCAGCCCTAGCCTAGGCCAGCATGAGAGGGAATTTGGAAGGGACCAAGCCTGCAAGGGAGGAAAATTGGGGGTGATCAAGTCTGCAGAGGAGGGGTGCTAGAGGTGACCAGGCTGACAGAGGAGGAAAGTTGGGGGATTCAGGCCTGCAGGGGAGAGCATTTGGGAGAATCAGACCTGCAGGGAAAGGCATTTGGGGGTGACCAGCCCTGCACAGGAGGGCTGTGGGGTTGACCAGTTCTGCAAAGGAGGGCAGTTTGGGGTGATTAAGTCTGCAAGGGAGGGCTGTTAGGGATGACCAGGCCAGCAGAAGAGGGAAGTAGGGGACAAACAGGTTGGCAGGGATGCAGTTAGACATCAATTAGACTGGCAGGGGAGTGGTTATGGGGTGATGAGGCTGGCAGTCAGAAGTGGTTAGGAGCAATCAGGAAGGCAGTCTTAGATTGTGAGAGGGCAGTCAGACATCCCTCAATGTATCCCAGATTGGAGAGGGTACAGGCTGGGCTAACAGAGAATGCCCTTTCCCCTTATGCATCAATTTTGTACAGTGGGCCTTTAGTACAAATATAAGACAGTAAGCATCCAGTTGGATCATTCTACTGTTTGAACAGTCGCTATGACATATACTGACTGTCAGGGGCAGACACTCAATTCAGGAATTGCCCCCTGGTAGTCAGTGTGCTCAGGTGATGAACTGTGCCAGTTGCCCGGCTCAAGGCTGGCAAGCACAAATGCAGATTCACAAGCCTCTCCCACCTCTGAAGAAGTGCTACTGAGGCCAGGCTGAGGGACCCCACCAATCCACAAATCCATGCACCTTAACATTTGATGGAGAACAGACCTGAAACCCCACCATCACCAGGCACCATACTTTAGGCTGTTTACTTAAAAATCTTCAGATCCTAGGGTTCATGCAGGACTTATGCCCTAATGACTTATTTTCCATTACAATGGATCCCAATGGCCTGGAAATGGCATTTTTGATTTCCAGATACTAACTGACCTTGATAATTTCTGTCTCAGGGAGGCAAGTAGTCTGAAGTCTGATATGTTCAGGATTTTTTCACACTCAGAACACATTCTTCTCTCTGTAATAGCTGCTTCCCTCACAGATTTTCCTTTTTCACTTTAATCCCCGAAAGATCTTTAATCCCCCTCCTCCTTCACCACTTTTGATCCTTCCAACCATCCTCCAGACCCTCAGTCTACAGCCCCTCCTTCTCAGCAGTCTGAGAGTTCATCTCTCTACCCAGAATATCCCATCTCTACCACACTATTTCACTTCTACTCTAGGGAAGTTTTGGCTCTCTAATACTAGTCTTAGAGTACCCCCTTGGGGAGGCTGCTGGTGCCAAAGGCATTGTATGGGTTCATATGTCATTCACTCTTTCATTTTTCTCAGATCAACAAAATACTTGGCTTCTTTGTGGAAGACACCATCAAATATAGCCAGAGGTTTTAATATCGCATCCAGTCAGTCACCTGACCTGGAATAATCTTCACATTATCCTCTTCTTCACTCTGAGCCCAGAGAATAAAAGAAAATCTGGCTTCTTTCCCAGGGCCACACTGACACCCTCCACCCCAGTCCTCCAAGACAGAGTGGATTGTACCCCTGACAGGGACCCACAATGTAATAATCAGGAAGATCAGGCAAATGGTAGGTCTCGAGACCACGTGGTTCTCTGCCTGTTAGAAGGCCTCAGAAAGGCAGCCCACAAAGCAGTTAATTATAAAATTTAGAGGCCCAGTGAACAAAATGTTTGCATGGAGGGGTGTTCCTCAGCTCAGCCTGCACCCTCTTCATCTGGGACCCCTTGAGGGATGTCCAATTGCCTGTGGAATCAGGCCTAAACCAGCAGCCAGACATTCTACTCACATTCCAGTACAAATGCCTATCTGTCTGATCTCCTCTAACTGCCTCTGCTTCCCTGCCTGATTGCCCCTAACTGTCCTTCCCTGCCTTCCTGATCATTACTAACTGCCTCTGAATGCCTGATTGCCCCTAAATACTTTCCCCTGCCGACATGATTTTGCCCCCAACTGCTCTCCCCTGCTGGCCTGATCACCCCTAACTGTCTCTGCATTGGCCTCCACTACCAGGGTTTTGTCCAGAAGGAAGACAGACATTTGGAATATGGCCATTTGACAAGGTATAATTAGGATATTACACTTTTCTTAGAATAGATTATTAATATAGTCATATTGTATAGGATATGATTGCCTAAATGGGGGGCAGGGCAGCCTTTTTCAGGTGGAGGAGATGCTCTTGGCAGACAAAAACACATAATCCCTATATCTGGACTGATATCCAGTCATATGCACTATTCTGCCAAACTTGTTTTTAAAAAATTGAATCACTTTTTACCCCTTACAAAAGACAGCTGTTTTCCTTAAATCCCCTCTTCAGTCCTAACTTTAAGTTCTGCCTTAACAGTTTATCCAAATTTGGTTATAAATGGTAGATTTCTATGACAGTGAGAGTCAAAAGCTTTGCCTCGTAGGCAGCCATTGGCTTCTTCCAATTCACCCAGATTTGGTCTGATTGGTCAGTTTCTATGCCAGTCAGCATCTCTGGGTCTATCTCTGGGCCTGATCATACAGGTAGGGCTGATCAGCAACTGCCCTAAGCTGCTGGCAGTGGCTGACTTCTGGGAGGGAGAGAGAGGCTTGGCTTCTGGTAGGCCAGGAGAGAGAAGCAGTCTGATCACCCTGCTTCTCTCTCTGGGCCTCACCAGAACCACTGCCACTCTGTTCAGCCCCACCTCTCTCTCTCTCTCTCCAAGATGTCAGCAGTTCAGCCTACTCACCTGCTGCACACACACCCTGGCGATTGATTGAGCCTACGATTGCTGTGGATTTCACAACCCTGTCTTTTTGTATATGTAGCATAGCAGAGGTCATCCAGGAAAGACATAAAAATCCAGCAATCTTTCTCTCTTGCCTAACACAGGAGAGAATAAAATATACCAATCTTGACCCATCAGTCCAGAAGAGAAAATTTCCCCCAAAACACATTTTAGACATGACCTTTAAGGTCTTTGAGACAATAAGATAATAGAGACAAAGTGACCCAAATCCAAAAACAAAGCCAAAATGAGTCTAAGCCTGGGGCCCAGATGAAGGCCTTTCAGTTCCTAGAGACAGCTCTCATCAATCCCCAAAGAAGTGCCCTTATTTCCACCAAGATTAAGTAAGAGGCTAAGCCTCCTCCAGGACACACTTCAAATGCAACAAGAAAACACACTGGATCAAGTTCTGCCCAAACGCCCATCCAAGCACTGCCCAAGATGCGGGAGGGTTGGCCACTGAAATCAGATTCAGTCTGGCCCCTCTAGGTCAGACCTCAGCAAAGCCACCCTTTAGATCCGGTTGGGAGCTCCCAGAACTCCTGGGACTGGCCACCAAATACTAAAGCTGCTCAGGCCCTTATAGGGAGGGGCCCACAGACTTAAATCACTGGGAAAGAGCCTTGGGGAATTATTGTGATGAGAGTTAAGCTGCGCTCCTTATTAATTGACCCTAAACCTAACCCAGGATAACCTAAAATTAACCCCCCTTGCATTTCAGCAAAATGACTAATCCTATATAATAAAAGAGTAAAATGCAAATTTGACCATATCATTGCCATACCCACAAACCATACTCACAACCACACTCACCAGCCAATCAGGAAAAATTATGCAAATGAACCCCAACCAAGATGGCTGCCGCCGCTGAGACCAGGAGGAAAGCTTGGGTTTCCCTGGGAACAGAGGAAGCCAAGCTTTCTGCCTCCCTAGGCCTCCACTCAATGTTATAAAGTTTCAATTATAAAAGATACAGAAGTGGCAGCAGCCACTGAGCTGGAGAGAACAGAGGCTTGGGTTTCCCTGGCAATGGAGGAAGCCAAGCTTTCAGTATGCCATTGCTAGTGTAGGCTTCCACTCTAAACTACAAAGTTTCAAACAGAAATGGCTGCCATCTGGAGCAAGCAGAAGGCTTGGCTCTGCTCCAGGCTACCAAGTTGCAATTGTAGACATAGATTAATCCCAAATCCTAGGGTCTCTGCTTGGGTCACTGGGGGATGTGGCCCACATGTAAACCTTCACAGGCCCCTCGCCCAGGCTGCCCCTCACCCCAAGGGAACCCCCACCCTGATCTGGGATACTCTTCAGGGCAAACCAGCTGGTCCTCATCCATGCACCAGGCCCCTATCCTACCTAATAAAAGAGTAATTTGCATATTGACCATTACTCCAACACACAAGAAGGCTGCCTCCATGTGGTCAAAGATCCTGCCTCCATGTGGACACAAATGGCCAGCAGGGGAGGGCCATTGGAGGTTCCAGACCCTATAAGGGAGGGCAGTTTGGGGCAATCAGGCCAGCAGGGGAGGGTAGTTAGAGGTGACCAGGTGAGCAGAGGAGGGAAGTTGGGGGCAAATAGGCTGGCAGGGGAGTAGTTAAAAATCAATTAGGCTGATAGGGTAGTGGTTAGCTGGTGATCAGGCTGGCAGGCAGAAGTGGTTAGGGGCAATCAGAGAGTCAGGAAGGTGAGCAGTTTGGAGCCAGCAGACCTAAATTGTGAGAAGGATGTCTGATTGATGGTTTAGGCCCAATCCATTGGGCCTAGACAGACAGTCAGACATACCTCAAGGGTTTCCAGATTGGAGAGGGTGCAAGCTGGGCTAAGGGACATCCCCGCCCTACCTCCCCCACTCCCCTGCATGCACCAGGACTCTAGCAAATTATATGCCCATATTTCCACATTCCTGCATGTTGTTAGTAACAACATTTTTCCATCTAGTGCAGACCATCCCATCCAAACAATGCAAGATATTTTCGAACTCATTATAGTCCTCTGGCTCCAGAGAGATTTACAGTATTTCTCTCCAGATCACATTTGTTTACCTTCATAGTGCTTCTAATTATCACAATCTCTTCTATCCATAAAATGGTCCCTCTAGACCTAACCTGTTTGGCCCAGTGGATAAAGCACTGGCCTGTGGACTGAAGGGTCCCAAGTTCCATTCCAGTCAAGGGCATGTACCTTGGTTGCAGGCACATCCCCAATAGGGTGTGTGCAGAAGGCAGCTGATTGACATTTCTCTCTAATCAATGTTTCTAACTATCCTTCTCCCTGCCTCCCTGATATAAAAATCAATAAAATATATATATTTTTAAATGGCCTTCCTATTAGCCCTAGACTATCTTTTAGCCAAAGAGGTAAGTGTTTGTGTAATTGCTAATACTTCCTGTTATTTTTATCAGTAAACTCTATAGTGAAATAGAGGAAAAAACTATGCATTTCACAGAATACTCAATGGCTCAAGGAGATCAGTCAGGATAGCATAGAACAGTCCATATAGGCCAGCCTACGAGAATATCTGCCCAAATTAACCTGAATTTTATTGTTTTGGCCCTCATGACACTATTTCTCCTACTCCTCCTTTCTGGTCCCTGTATTTTCAGGATAGATACCAAATTTATACAAATCCTAGTTAATGAGACACTAGAGCAGTTTGTCCTTACACAGTAATAGGAACCCTACAGGCCTACAGGCCGGTACCTCAGGAAATGATCTCAATTTACTCCTTTGGCTTCCTTTCTCTATGTCTGCTTCTTGCCCCTTCCCATATACGAAGCAGAGAAACAATGATGCAACCCCCTTTTTTCCCTTTTTATATACCATTTAGAGGGTTAGGATAAAATAGGGCCAAGTACACTTATTGTGCTTAGCAGATATCTTCAGAAAGCCTGGCATAGTCCAGATGACCACTAGACATCTGGCACTGGAGGAACAAAAGATGGACTAAGTGTTTACATCAGCAGAAACAGCTTGCAGACCACAGAAGTTAATAAAAACCTGCCTCTCCCTTCAGCCTCTGCTGATTCCATTTTTTTACTTAGCCCACCTGCACCCAGGTGCCTGAAATAAAAGTTCTTTTGATACATTATGACCTCATGTCATAGGTATACAACTCCGACCCACTCCGAACCTTTCAACTATCTCCAAAATCTTTGCATTGCCCTGGCAAAGGTGCTCTTCCACTACGTGACTGTGGTGTGGTACCTTGTACCCACACTTCCTGACTTGCAGGAAGAAACTTGGAAGGTTGCCGAAGCCTTCCAATCTTCTCCCAGTGCTGTGTACTGGGGGAGGGGAGGTTTTTCCTCTGCCCTCCATCCCTTCACCTTCTCCTGGCTCCTCCTTCACTTACGTCTTTGTGTCTTTGTCAGCCGCGAAGCCGGAAGGGCTTGGGCAAGGATACAGCTTGGGCCCAGAAGTGGGGGACGCACTGGATGATGGCCCTTCTGCGTTAAAGAATGGGCTTTTCTTGCGCCTCACCTGAAGGTAGGCCCTCAGTGCTCAGCTGGACCTGAAGGACCTCAGCGCCTCCAGTGCGGGTCAGGCACATGTCCCACCCGGCCCTGGCTCTGCTTGCTTCTGCTCTTCAGGCTTCTCAGCTTCCACCTGGGATTCTGCTTCCTCGGCTGCATTCATTTGGTGGCCAGGCACCACTTGCACAATCTACATGAGATGGTCCATGTCCAGTACCTGATCTGCCCCAATAGCACCTGCGCCCTTGACTCCTAGGGCCTCAGTTTCTGCACAGCGTCATGCTTAACACGCAGGTCACCTCGCCACCCCTCCTACTCAGACCTGCGTGGTCCCTTCCACGCCCGTTTTCACATGAAGGACCCTTCTGGGTACACTCCCCACCCAAAGAGGTGGTGAGGCCCACAGTCCTTGGAGTAGCTTTCAGAGTATTATTTTTAAGCTTCTTTTTTATTAAGAGGATGGTCCTGGATTTTTCCTCTAATGGTTAAAACACCAGGAAGGAATAGAAAATCTGTCCAATCCACATTTGGTTAATTTCTTAAATCAGAGTGCTAGTATCTCAGTTAACTTAGCTAAAATAAGTCTTAAATTTTTTAAATGTCAACTCCAGTAAATAAAGGCCCTTATAGAAAGCAGAAAACTCTCTTGTTTCTGGGGCTTGGGGAAAATGTGGTTACAAAAATAAGTGCTTTTAGATACCTCCAGCTCTCTAGCTCCACTGGGTTTGAGCGAACATGGCCTGGAGACATCTTACTCCTCATGACCAAAAGTGTAAGTGGTTGGTATTTTTCCTTGAAGAGGTTTGAGAAGGAGTCAGTGATACAGGTTTATGTCAGCAGATCTGGGAACAAATATTACCTTTGAGTGCCACATGCTTTGTGGTATCCTGAATTTCCCCAACCTAAAACATATATATTTTTAAATGTATTGGTTTATTATTTTAAACCAATAATAAAAGACAGACAGTACATTCCCAACATGTTGGCCATCTACAGGATGGCCCAGCCCCTGTAAACGAATTTTATAAAACTTGGGAAGATTTAGAGTACATAGCCTTGGAGATCTTGAAGAAAAGTTTGATGAGACCATCTGTACTTAGACATCCTAATGATCAATATTCCTGATTCTCTTTAAGAAAAGGAAGGGAATTCCCCTGGAATTTTCACTGAAAACTATGTAATTAGGTCCTGGAGCACAAGAACACCACCATTGCCTCACATCCATTCCTGCCACTGTAATATTGGGTGAGGCTACTAAAGACATAATGGGGTTTCCTTCAAAGGTGCTTGCATTTGATATAGTAGAAATACTTCTAAATACTCATCACCCTCAACAATTTTTAGTCATTTATCCCTTCTACTATGAATTTTTTTTGCTAAGTATACCTTTTATTATACTTTCTTGTCTTATTAGTCTTGATTCATTATCCTCAACTCATCCTTCACTGAAAATAAAACCTGTTCATGGCTTAATGAAAATGGTCATCTTTTGACTATACATAAAATTTTACAGGAAGTTTAGAAAAAACTAACTTAGTGACTTCTGATCAATGCATATTTTATGGTCTGCTGTTGTGTATTATTAAAAAGTTGGGAAATGTTCACTTGTTGTCCTCTTATAACTTCATTTGGAATTCTTGAGGCTATATGTTTACTTTTGATACATTGACCGTTGGCTTAAAATTTAGCCAAGGGTAAACTGCATTAAGTATAGCTCCTCTTTAAAAATTGTGTTTCCTGCCGAAACCGGTCTGGCTCAGTGGATAGAGTGTCAGACTGTGGACTGAAGGGTCCCGGGTTCGATTCCATTCAAGGGCATGTAACTTGGCTGCGGGCACATCCCCAGTAGGGGGCATGCAAGAGGCAGCTGATCGATGTTTCTCTCTCATTGATGTTTCTCTCTCATTGATGTTTCTGACTTTCCCTCTCCCTTCTGCTCTGTAAAAAATCAATAAAATATATATTTTTAAAAATTGTGTTTCCTTACCTATACTGGAAAAATGACTTAAAACAGTTTATACCCCAAAAGATATAAGATCCTATACTCTTTCCCAGTAGCTTTGGCTATTAGGAACACCATAGGCATTCAAAACTTGTTCCCTCAGATGCCAAGGGAGGTTACCTCACTGATATTTTCAACAAAAATGCTTCCCACAAAAAATAAAACCAATAATAAAAGACAGACAGTACATTCCCAACATGTTGGCCATCGAGACAACAGTGAGGGATGCTGTGATTGAGTAAGGGAGTGCGAGGAGAGTGTGTAAACATGTGTGGTGTGTGGGGGTGGGAGCGGGGGGGCAAAAAGATTTTCATGACTCTTAGGGTTAGCAGATCAGGCTCTTCTGGACAAAGAGCCTCTGCTACTATCATAGGCACTTTTCTGTGGGCAAACATGGCTTAGCTATGGAAACCATGCCATTTTGAAGAGCCTCCCTATGACTCAGACTAGCTTAGGACACCACACTATAACCTCACATTGAGGCACTAGCAAGTGGGAATTCACAAGGGACCACCACAATGTGCTCCATGACCCCTGTTGTGAGTCAAAAGGCAGAGCGACTTTGCATGCTACAACCACTGTGGGTTTTAAGATTGCACAATAAATGCATGTCAGAGGGATCTCAAATGTGATTCCAACTGCTTGCACCAGGACTAACCATGAATTGTACACCAGGGAGGCTCTGAAATATCACAGGAGTTGCACAAAAGTGGGAATGTGTGTGCACTCCCACTGACCCTAAAAATCTGCAGCTAATATCTGAAGGACCAGATATATGGGGTAAGAGAATATAGATGAGAACCAAGACAATCAAGGCTTGAAATTCAAGGCAGATCCTGTCTCTGGGCTAATAAATCCCTGACCACCAGACTACTATGGGCTTCAACTCTTGGGAACTCATCATGTTGCCCAGGACCATAAAGAGACAGTGATTCACATTGATCTGCATCATAGAAGCTTCTAGGGTCCCAGGATAGACAGATCAGGATACAAAATTTAACAACATCAGAGCAAAATCCAGCAAATCTCAGTGACAGCAAGTCAGAGGGAGATTGTTCTCAGGAATAAGACATCAATAATCAAATGGAGCCGGAAAACATACCCACCATATTCTATGAAAGCTAAACATCATCTCAATCTCCGAAAGCCCTGTCAGAAAGAGACTTTTGAGTGATTAAGATTGATAGCTGGCTGACAGGTAAAGGAAAAGCCAGGGTAGCCAGGAGAACATTGTTGAATCATTCCTGAGCCCTGTGTAACTAAGAAGCCTATTTTAGCAGGCAGGTTAATCCCTCCTACTTGAGGCAAAAGTTTTTGGATACAGACACAAGTGATGGATCACTGAATCAATGTTATCACCTGTTGCAGCATGCAGCACATCCACAACTTGCCCAATGAGGTCAGAGGTAAGCCATATAGTCATAGAGTCTGTGAGATTTCATCCATGAATTGGGAAATAACATTTAAGATCTAACAACATCAGAAAAACCTAAATAATTCAAGTAGGAGGCTTTCCTAGAACACCCAGCCCAGAAATTCTGAGAGATTGCACCAATGGTTCCCCCAAAAAAATCTTCATAGGACTACTGCCCCCCCCCCCGCCAAAAAAAAGCTTGGTGGCATAGCAGTTTGATTGAAGATGTAGAAACAAATACAAAGGGACATAAAAATGTGAAGACACGAAAGAACCTCCAAAGGAGAGAAAAGGAGGAATCACCAAAAAAGGAACTAAATGAAATAGAGGAAAGTAATCTGTCCGATAAAGAATTTAAAGTTATAAGGATGATCAAATACCTGACAGAATTAGAAGCAAGTCAAGGAGCTGAATGAGAAATATACCAAAATGAATAAGAAGCAAGAGAAAACAAAAAATGACATAACTGCAATAAATAACACTTGGGTAAATTTCCACTATAGATTAGAAGAATCCAAGGACCAAATCACTGAGTTAGAAGACAAGGTAGAAAAACAAACACCTAAGCAGAGCAGCAAATGTAATAAAAATTTAAAAGCATGAGAGAGTCTAAGTGAGCTTTGTCCACATTAAATGAACCATTATAGGGGTGCCAGAAGAAGAAGAAGCTGAACAAGAACTAGAAAGCCTGATTGAAGAAGTGACAGAATACTTCCCTGATTTGGTGAATAAAAAATGTCACAAGTCCAAGAAGCATAGAGAGTCCCAAACAAGATGAACATTTAAAGACCTACAACAAGACACATCATAATTAAAATGGCAAAGTTAAAGATAAAGAATCTTAAAAGCTGCACAAAAGAAATTTTCCTACGAGAGATATCCCAAGAGAAGGAAGATAGCTGATGATTGGAAGATAGACTGCAAGATAATGTCTAAGTGAGAGAATGAAGGGAGAGTGTGTTAGAGGAGTGTTAATTGGTGAACTGAGGGACAGCAATACTCCAGGGGACTGTAGGAGATTGCCAGACAAGGTTTCCCTGACTAGGCAGCATCCACTGTGACTGGGATTCCTCCAAGAGTGGCCAGTTCTGACATGGAGACTGAACCATCTTGAAGGGAGGAGTGGATGATATAAAAAGTCTGAAAATCCCAGGAATTTACAATAATGACACCCAGCTAACAGCTGCAAACTCAGGAACATGGGTCCCTAATAGGCACGAGCACATGGATTCAGAGGATCTCTGCACACTCTCATGGAAAATTCAGATTTCACGTGAGATAAGGTGAGGTCTGTGGTCTGGGCAAAAGAAAGAAAGATGCACTGTGGGAGCTGGAGGATCTGGGGAAGTCTCCTGCCAGAAAAGTCCACAACCATTGGGGCTGGCAAGAATATGGAAGGGCTACTAACAGAAGGGAACTCTAAAAATCAACCCATAGCTGAACTTGGCACAAAAGAGCAGCATACAAATTTTAAGAGTGTCCCAGCCGCTTAGGCCCAAGGTACAAAAAGACTCCACAGACTTGCACTACAGTGCCAGTGTTCACAAACTTACCCTGCCTTTTTTTATTTCACTTTTATTTTCTTTTTAAATCTTTGATTTTGGTTACTAAGCCCAATACATAGAATTAGTCTTTTGGGGATACTGTAAGAGACTGCAGGGACAAGTTGTTTTGTAAAACCTGGAGATCAGAGTGGAGAATAATGATCCGAGAAACAACTATGGGACATCTCATTCCATCCAAACCAGTATTAAGTGCCACATGAAAAACAAATTTAAACACTAGCTAGAGAGGAACTATATATCTGGAAGTCAATACAGAAACATTACAACCCAGGAGTTGAATCACAAATTGTGTAAACACTAATAAAGATGTTTAAGAAAAACAGAAGTATTACCTTCTTATAAATCAGAATTATGGCCTACAACACAGAGGAACAGTGGAACTCAGGGATATTCAATACTGTCCTGACTAGAAAACATCCATGTGAAACAGAAAAGTAAAGGAAGTAAATGACCTTCACTGCTGCACGTTTTATTTTATTTTTTTTTCATCTTTTACTTAAGAATCAATTTTTTTCTTCACCTGATTTTACCTTGTCATTATATTTTTATTTTTAATCAGTATTATTGTTATTACTATTTTATCTTTTTTAAAGTGTAATTTTATTTTCTCTTTATTTTATATTGGGATCAGTACTGTACAATCTATTTTTGTATTTTCCTTTAGCATAATTTTACTCTATCTCAACCTTACCTTTATGCCAACAGTGTCTTCACACCTTTCCCCTTTTGTTGTCCTGTTTCTCTTACCCTTTTTCTCCCTTCATTTTCCCTGTTCCTTCATTTTACCTATTGTTAAAATTTCATCCTACTTATATATTTAATTTCCAATTCCCTGCTCTTATTCCATACACAATGTCTCTCTTTTCTTTCTTCACTATCCAAATATTTTGTCTCTGTCTTTTTTTCTATTGTTTGCTTGATTGTTGATTATATTGCCTTTTTATGTTTGTTTGTGAGAATGTTTACTTTTTCTTCTTGTTTTGTTTTGTTTTATTTTTTGCTTGGTTTTCCCTAATCTCACTAGATATTAGTTGTTTGTAGTTTTCATTCAACTTTAGGTGTTTGTTATTGACATTTGTTGAAATTAGTGGCTGTTCTATTGGAGTTTTCTCCCCATATAGTTTCCCCCCCTTTCTTTTTTATTCTCTCTTACTTTGTTTTCCTTTTTCCAATTTTATTTCTACACCTATTTCTCTCTCTTTTTTCTCCTTTCTTATCCCCTGGTTCTCTTTTTTTTTTTTTTGGTGATAGCTTTTATTAGGAGTTATTAGTATCATGAATACATTTGTGTTGAGTGCCTTGTGCATTGTGCCTTCTTGTCTTGTATTTTGTGCCTTTAAATCAATGCAAGAGAGAGAAAACTACATAACCAGAAAGCGGAGAAGAGAAATCATGGGGAGACTAAGAAACAGCGGGCAGAAAAAAAAAATTACCAGAAAAAGAAGAAAAAGGAATGGAAGCAAGCAATCTATCAAAGAAAAATTCAGAGAAACGTAATTAGGTGGATTAAGAGAATGAAAGGCAAATTTAATTATGTATAAGTATTAAGAGAAAATTAAGAACCAAGAAGAAATAAAAAATGACATCACTGCTATAAAGAACTCATTGAAAGCATCAACAGTAGACTAGAAGAAGCAGAGGACCACATCGTGAACTAGAAGATTAGGTTGGAGAAAATAATGAAGCAGAGCAGCATCTAGAAAAAAAAATTTTTAAAGCAGGAGAGCCTAAGAGAAGGTTAGCAAAACATAACAACATCTGCATAATAGGAGTAGAAGAAGAGGAAACTGAGCAAGGAATAGAAAACCTGTTTGAAAAAATAATAATGACAGAAAACTTCCCTCATATCAGGAAGAAAAAACCCATCCAAATCCAAGAAGTTCACAGAGCCCAAACAAAATGAACCACAAAAGACTGACAATAGGCACATTATAATTAAATTGGCAAACAATGACAAAGTGTGAATCTTAAAAGTTCCCAGAGAGAGACGGAGTTACCTATGAAGGAACCCCGTCAGACTAGCAACTGATTTCTCAACAGAAACACCACAGGCCAGAAGAGTATGGAATGAAAAATACAAAGACATGCAAAGAAAGGACTTGAATCCAATAATACTGTATCCTTCAAGGCTATCAGTCAAGACTGAGAATGAAATCAGGAGCTGCACAGACAAAAAAAGACCTCTACCTGGTGAAAGAAATAGACTTAGAAGCCAAGGAAGCACAGAGAACCCCAAACAAAAGGAATCCAAAGAGGACCACACCAAGACACATCATAATTAAAATACCAAAACCAAAACACAAAGAGAGAATGTTGAAAGCAGCAAGATAAAAACAGTTACCTATGAGGGAGAACCCATACAGCTGTCAGTGGATTTCTCAACAGAAACTATGCAGGCCAAAAGAGATTGCCAAGAAATATTCAAAGTGATGAACAGCAAGAGCCTACAACCAAAATTACTCTACCCAGCAAGGCTATCATTCAGAATTGAAGGTAGGATATAGAGCTTCACAGAGAAGAAAAAGCTAAAGGAGTTCATCACCATCAAACCAGGATTATATGAAATTCTGAAGCATATACTTTAAAAAGAGGAAGAATAAGAAAAAGGTAATGATAAAAATTATGAACAATAAAGTGACAACAAACACATATCTATCAACAAGTGATTCTAAAAATAGAGTGAATAAAAATTTGATGAACAGAATAAAATGGTTAATATAATAGAGTTAGGGGCATAGAAAGGGAGTGTACTGACAATTCTCAAGAGAAGCCGATATGAGGGGTGCAGGAATAGTTTGGGCAAAAATCTTATCTATGGATGAGGACAGTGTCAGGGTGTAAGGGCATGGGCTGTGGGGAGGAATTGGGTGTGGGGGACCTTTGGGGTGGGGAAGAGGAACATCTATAATAATTTTAACAATAAAGATTTATTTAAAAAATAAAGCCAGTTTTATACAGCAAATTCCATATAGGCAGGCACCCATATATCAGTTGGTAAATACATGTCTGTCCCATAAAGCAGCATCAGTCTCTGTACTCACAGCCATTATCTGAACAACCACATGCTGTCCCTTAGACTCCTAGCTTTACATAGCAGTACCTGAGCTCTCCTTTAGAGCTTTAGCCTCAGCAACATCTCTAAGCTCTCTGGATCAGCAATTTCTCCTATTCTCCTGCTCAGCTCACTACCTGGTAACAGGGTAGCTATTTCTGAGTTTTCTGTGAGCTCTTAGCCTTACATCAGAGCAGTATCAGCTCCATCTGAGCTCTCCGTTCTCCTGCACATTTAAGAGCTACGTTATCTCTTCCTGCCACCTCACTTCTCTAAACTCTCTCTAGCCTCTTATCATCTGCTTTCTAACAGACTTCTTATTCTCATGGTCAGTAACTATTATACTCTTCAATAGAAAAATAAGGCTTGTTTGAACAGTGACATAAATCATTTGGCTACTGATGGGTACAGCATACCCGATTTCTTTACACTGGCTTGGTATCTTGGCCTGATTATGTTTCCCAGGTTCAGAATCCTTACACATCCCAATTAGGTTCATGTTCAGAGTGGCTTTGGCCATTCTGCTATATTGATTACAAGGCCTCTGTGTTTTCTTTGGCTTGACTCTCCAGAGACCTCAAATGGATCCCAAACTACCTCTTTCCCTCTCAATCTCTCTCTGAAATAAATACATTTTAAATAAATAAAGAATAGTATTGACGGTGTTGTTTACATGTTGAAGTATGCAATTGATAGAGGGTCTAGGACAAAGAGCTTAAGCCCATCTAAAATTAATAATTCTAAACATAATGTAAGCAAAGAAACAGTTTAATATATGGTGGGTGACCTGGATGTTGCTGGTCAAATAACCCTATCACAGGATCTATTCACCTTTCCCTGAGCACTTATATCTATAAAGAGCCTTATAGGTAAACAACAGAGTCCACATGAAGACCATATTGATGTGAAGAAAAGTAAATAGGTCAAATTAAGGCAAGGTTTACTGACACCATAAGTCAAAGTGAGACAGGATAGTAAAAAGCTTAGAAAACACATTCTGAAAAACCAAGATGGCAGCATAGGTAAACACCTAAACTGCTGCCTCACACAACAATTTCACAACTATGTAAAAGATAAAATGGACATCATCCAGAATCACAGGAAGGCTGGCTGAGTGGAAATTCTACAACTAGAAGGAAAGAGAAAAGCACATTGAGATTCAGTTGAGCTTCAGGAAGCAGAGGTACTGAGACCCGGGCACAGAGAGGACTGGAAACTGAGTGTGCAGCTGGCTTTCTCAAGAAGAAGGAATAAAAAAGCTCCTGACTGCATTGAACTCCAGTTCTGGGTGAGATTCTGGGGGTTCAGACTCATATGGGATGAAACTGGACTTCCATGAAAGAGAAAAGCACACTGAGACTAAGAGGAACTATGGAAGGCAGAGGTACAGAGGAGCACATGTGAAGAGAATGGGCAACTGTGTATGTGGCTGATTTTCTCAAGTGGGAGGGAGACAAAATCTCCCCAGAATAATTCAGGGAAAAACTGGACTGTCTGGCAGTGACTTTCTTTCAGAGTTGTTTGAAGTAATTACGACAAGACACTGAAATACAGGACCCTATAAGGGCAGGGGTGACTGGAAACCAATGCTGTCTGCTTCACTCTGAGACCCTGCCCCATTCAAGCTCAGCACAGAAGCTTTTGCAAGTCTTCTCTCATAAGGGTATATCCAGCACAGAAGTTCTCACAGTGTAGACACAATTGATCCTCACAGCAAATTGACCTGCAGCTCAATTCTTCCCAGAAACCAACAAAAATCAAGGCTTAAACACAATACTGCACATAGCCCACAAAGGGGTGCACCAAGAGTGCCCACCTCAGATAACTGGGAAGGCTGAGACACTGGACCTTACAGGACACCTAGCACACAAAGCCACTCTATCAACTCAGGAAAGCAGCCAAAATGTTGAGACAAAGAAACAGATCACAAATAAAAGAAATTGAGGACAGCAAATGACTGGATATGGAGTTCAAAACCATGGTTTTAAGGTTTTTCAAGAATTTCCTAGAAAAGGCCAATAAATTTAGTGCGACCCTCAAGGATATGTGAAAGGACCAACTAGAAATTAAACATACACTGACTGAAATTATATAGATGATATAGATAGATATAGATATAGATATAGATATAGATATAGATATAGATATAGATATAGATATTATACAGAGATCTAACAGCAGACTAGAGGACCACAAGAATCAAGTTAAAAATTTGAAATACAAAGAAGCAAAAAACACTCAATCAGAAAAGCAAAAAGAAAAAAGAATCCAAAAATATGAAGTTATTGTAAGTAGCCTCTGGGTCAACTTCAAGCATACCAATATCAGAATTATGGGGTTTCCCCAAGAAGAAATAGAGCAAGATACTAAAAACCTATTTGAAGGAATAATGACAGAAAACTTCCATCACCTGATGAAAGAAATAGACTTACAAGTTTAGGAAGTGCAGAGAACTCCAATCAAAAGGAATTGAAAGAGGACCACACCAAGGCACATCATAATTAAAATGTCAAGAGCAAAGACAAAGAGAGAATCTTGAAAGCAGCAAAAGAAAAACAGTTAGTTACCTACAAGGGAGAACCCATACAACTGTCAGTGGATTTCTCAACAGAAACTATGCAGGCCAGAATGGAGTGACAAGAAATATTCAAAGTGATGAATAGCAAGAACCTACAACAAAAATTACTCTACCCAGCAAAGCTATCATACAGAATTAAAGGGCAGATAAAGTGCTTCACAGAGAAGAAAAAGCTAAAGGAGTTCATCACCACCAAACCAGTATTATATTAAATGCTGCAGAGTATTCTCTAAGAAGAGGAAGAATAAGAAAAAGGTGAAGATGAAAATTATGAACAACAAATACTTATCAGTATGTGAATCTAAAAATCAAGTGAATAAAAAATCTGATGAACAGAATAAACTGGTGAATATAATAGAATCAGTGGCATAGAAAGGAAGTAGACTGATAATTCTCAGAGGGAAGAGAGTATCGGGTTCAGAAATAGTTTGGAAAAAATATCTATGGATGAGGACAGTGGGAGGGGGTTAAGTGCATGGAGTGTGGTGGGAATCAGGTGGAGGGGAGCTGTGGAGGAAAAAAGAGGAACAATTGTAATAAACTGAACAATAAAGATTTATTAAATTAAAAAAAGTTTAGAGAATACTGAGGGAAGTGGAATAGAAAACCAAGAAAAGATAATTAAACAAGACAACAAAGTTTGTTAACTTACTAGTACAACCATCTTGTGAATTAAGACCTTATCTTGCCTAACCAAGGACATTTGAGGAAAAAATGGTTTTACACCTTCTTCCCTAACCATAGGACGCATAGCATAAATCATTATAGCCTGAGAAAGTGGAAAATAAAGATTCATTTGATGACATTTGTGCCAGCTAAATCTAAGGATAGATGAATTTGGAGAACAAACAACAACAACAACAACAACAACAACAAAACATAAAAACAAGAGAGTTCTAATACAAAAGCAAAAAAGAACAAAGAATAATTTCAAACTCTCCTAGACACTCATTTTGATGCATACAAATGTTAAAAAGACACTAAAAAAGCTGATGAATATTCTGCTGATATACACCTCTTATATTCTTGGCTACAGGGGAAAAAAGCAATAAAAAGCCATTTGTGGATAGAGTGTCGGACTGTGGACTGAAGGGTCCCAGGTTCGATTCGGGTCAAGGGCATCTAAGTTGGCTGTGGGCACATCCCCAGAAGGGGGCGTGCAAGAGGCAGCTGATCGATGTTTCTCTCTCATCTATGTTTCTGACTTTCTATCTCTCTCCCTTCCACTCTGTAAAAAATCAATAAAATATATATTTTAAAAAAGAACACTTAAAAAAACACTTGGGTGAGTCTGTGCAACTTTGCTCTGGAGCACACACATAACCCTTATCAAGCTTTTTTTTTACCTTTTTTCTCAAATCTGGTGGTTCTCATGAGTTTAGGAAAAGGGGAGTAGTGGACAATGGTAGCTATTGTCTTGATCCTGGCATGATCCTGTCTTCAAGGAACCAATATTTGAATTCCTAGGGAGCTGAGAGTAGCCCAAACATGACCCCCTCTGTCACTGTGACAATTACTTCCATCAGTTAAGCAGCTCCACCATAGCCATTCTATCACTGTGAAGTGCACTTACCATTGAGCTAAAGCAGCCCCACTATGGCTCACACTGACACAGTGACATTCACATCCTAGTGAGCTAATACATCCCTACCTTGGCCACCTCTGCCATAGTAATTTTCTCATCACAGTGAGCTATAGCAACCCCATTATGGCTCACTCTGTTGCTGTCATCTTCACTTCCCATTGAGCTAAAGCAGCCTACCATGGCTTACTATGTCACTGTGACCTCCACTTCCCAGTGAAGTAAAGCAACCCAAACATAGATCACTTGACCCTCACTACACAGTAAGCTAAAGAAACCTCACCATCACTGCCTATGTCACTGTGACTTTCACTTCCTAGTGAGCTAAAGTAGCCCCACCATAGCTCACAATATCACTATGACCTTTATTTCACAGTGAGTTTAACAGCCCCACCATGCATCATTTCTATCCAATGACCTCCACTATCAAGTATGCTAAAGCAGCCCCAGGAAGGCTCACTTCTATCATCACGACCTTCAATAATGAGTGTGTTAAAGCATCCCACATTGGCCAACTGTACCCTGGTGACCTTGACATCACAGTAAGCAAAAACAGCCCCAACATTGTATACTTTGTCACTACAATATTCACTTCCCAGTTAGCTAAAACACCCCACCATGCTCACTGAATTACTGTGACCTTCACTTCCCAGTGAACAAAAGCTGCCCTTTTTTTCATGTAATATTTCTAAATAGACATAGCAGAGAACTGCTTATGTCCTTCTGTTGTTTCTTTTGCCCCCACTCCTGTTTTGTTTCACTTGTCCTGCCCTGAACTTTAATATACATAGTCTCAAAGATAACTGGACTCTTGTAAAATATTTACTTCATGCGGTCATGAACCCACACACTATACACTGTCTTAAGACAAAGTGTTCTGGATTGGTGGCTGTTTGATACCAAGAGATGGTCTGACACAACTTTGTGTAGGAGTGTATGATGTGAATGTGGGTATGTATATGCCATAGCTCTATGGAAAGCATTGGTTCAACTGTGAAATGAACATCCAGACTATCTCTAGGTTTCCTTCTCTGAATGTGCGAGCTGTCTTCCCATAGAGAAAATACTTGGACATCTGGGCCACTGGACCTTTAGGCTCTTGCTCCCACTCTCAAGCCCCTGCTGGACTTTATGCCTCTCCTTCTCCACCAACTTCTCCACTGTTTCCTTGAACTGTCTTGTCTCACTGAGAAAAAGCTCAGCCCGTATTACTTGACCTTCTCTTACTTCTTCCTTCTCCCCAGTCTCTACTACATGGGAGAATTCTGGCTTCCCATGTAACCCAAAGCCTAACTTACGCACTTCTGCAACTGCAAGGGGGAACCTGCACTCAGATGAATGGGGATTCCCAGAGTCCATGAAAAGCAATCTATACACAAACCACACACAGGCAAATAGATTTGATGCTATTTTATTTTGATTTTCATGTTATTGCATGCTCTGATGTCTCCTGAGTGTCTTGCTGCAGAGACCCTCTTCACATCTTTCCTGTGCAGAAAAACCACATCTGATTTAAAGCACATATTTATCTTTAAAAAAATACCTCATGTGCTCCACTGTCATTGGAAGTAAAGTGGACAGTCCCTCATATTCTTCAGCAACTCTGGGAGTTTCCTGAACACATCAATAGGGTTGGCATCATTTCTTCTGAACATTATTAAAGAATATTAAGTAATTATTCCTGAACCGAACATGGAAAGGGGGTGGATGTGGCAACTGGGATTGCAAAGGGTTGCTCGAGCTCTGTGGCCAACACTCTGCACCCTAACCTACTGGTAAAGAGCAGGTCTCTCCAGCCGGCCACTGAGGAAGAGGAGACTTTAGGGAAATAGGAGATGGTGGTGAGCAGCAATAGAACAACATGGCATGGCAGCACAGAGGCTTAGGCCTTTGCATGAGATTCACAGACATCTGTGGAAAAGGGTGTAGGAAGAGCACGTCATGCCAGCTCCTATTGAGGGGCAGGTGGCAAGGCCTGAGGTGGGCATCCAGGAGGGAGGGTTCACAGGAGGGACTCAAGGAATCAGCTTTGATTCTCAGTGACAGTGGACATGCACACTCTCTCCTCCTGCCTACGTCTGCCTGCCTGAACAGGAATTGCACTGTCGTTGTGGAGCTAGTTCCTGTCTCATGCCCCATGCCTGAGGACACAGTATCACAGGATGCATCCCCCACATTCTCCAAGGGTCCTTGTGAGAGAAAAAATTCTGGCCAGCTACCAGGCAGCACTCCTGATGAGGAGCCAGGAGGCCCCTACTCACCAGTCCCTCCAGTCCCTTCTGCTCACCTGATGCCATAGTCCTCTCATAGTACTTCAGGGGATTGAGCCACAGGTCCTTGCTGATGATCTGGTAGGGCAAACAGGGCTGGGTCAGGAGAGGTCAGTTACCCAATTACAAACCTAAGCAGCAGGGGAACACATGAAGCTGTATGTTGGCATGCCAATGACGTCCCACCTCAGCAATCCTGCCAGATCCTGCCAAGGTGTGGTCAGAAAACCAGTTGAAGAAAGTGAGGCTGCTGTCATTGTGCCTGCGGCTACAGGCCTCCTGTTCATAATGCTGGTACCAATGAATGGGAGTGGCATGAGATGCCCTGTATCCTGCAGTAGAGAGAGATGTGACACGGGGGCATTGCCTTCCAACTTTTGCCCACCACCAGCTGTGGCCCATGCAGGGAGCCTCCTCTTACCTGTGAGGGTGATGAGATACTCCTTCACAATCACATGGTTGTGGAAATAGGGGTTACTGTGGAAGTACAGGCTAATAGTACAGTGATCTCCAGGATGCCTGAGTTCCCTCACCTGCAGAAGGAAAGAGGATCCAGAAAGTGAAGTCGTAGCCCAGGGCACCCACTGCCCTCCCAATGCCCCGTGGAGTGAGCGGTCTGATCTTCAAATCCATCATGTGACAAAGCTTGTGTTCATCTTGGACGCTGATCATGGCTGACAACTCTGGGTGGTTGACAAACTGCTTTGGGTCAAGGAGCCTGTACTCTGAGATCCTGAAATGGACTGGCTGACAGTGCAGCCTGGCCTCTCCTTCCCCTAAGGCCACTCTTTCTCCATAAAATGCAGAACAGGCCACAGTGCCACTGTTTCCTGACAGACCTGATGCCCAGCAGATAGTTGCAAGCTGAGGGCTTGACACACTATATATCACTCATTGCTGGCTCTGACTGAGGAGCTGGACATATAGAAGGTCTTTAGGAAACATTAGTTAGTCCCAGAAGAACCCGTGCAACATAGCTCCATGTGTGGGCAACAGCCCCTGCACTATGCATGCATCTATGTTGGAGCTCTGCCCCTGGACCTGCAGGTACCAGTTCTGCAGTGTCCATGCAGAGAGAGGATATCACTATGATCCTGAGTCAAATTGATGCTTTTTTCAAATGTATCTCTTTTCTAGCCAACCACCCCCCACACACACACACTGACACTTTTTTTCGTGGCTGTCCCATGCACCTTCTGGTCCTGCTCCTCTAACTTCAAGGATACAGCTGTGGGCCAGAATCCAGGGATGCGCCCAATATTGAGGCTTCTCCGTTCAAAATAGGGCTTGCGCCTCTGCCACATCCTGCGCCTGAGACGAGAGAAGGCCCTGCTGGCCTGCTCATTCAGGGGCTCCATCTCCAACTGAAAGGCCTTGAGGACCTCTAGTGGGGACCAGTTGCACTTGCCCCCAGACCCTGACTGGGCCTGCTCCTGCTGCACTGGCTTCTCTTCTTGTGGCTTTCCCTCTGTCTCTGACTGTGGTTCCACTTCTCCCACCTGCTCCATTGCCTCCATGGTGCCCTCTCCCTCCCCATCCTGGACAAAATGCTCCCCTGCAATTAACTGCTCCTCCATCCACCCCTGCTCCTGGCCATAGGGCCTTTGCAAGACCCCAGGCACCTGTTCCTCTGGCCTCAGCTCTTCACTCACCACCTCCTCCTGCCTACCCACTTGCAGATTTAGGAAGACCTCCTCCCCTGCCCACATGCCCTGCCCTAGCGCCACCCGCACCACCTGCATGGTGCCCCCCTGCCACAGGACAAACTGTCCCTGTGCCCCTAACTCCCCCGGCAGGCCCTCCTTGTCTTCCATGTGCTCCTCACTCTCAGGTTCCTGCTGCATTTCACTCTCCTCTCCCTCCACAAACTGCCCCTTTGCCACCACAACCCCCTCTGCACCTTCTTCCTTCTTACACTGCTCCTTGCTTTCTTCCCCCTGCTGGACTTCATGCTCCTCCTTCCCCACCATCACCTTCTCAGCCCTCATCCCTTCTACCCTTCCCACCTCCAGCTCCAAAAAAATCTCATCTCCTATTGCCACTTCCCTCTCCATCCCCTCATCCTCCCACTCCTGCTCCCTGTGTGGCCCCTGCTGCATCTCATGATCCTTTTCATCTATCACCAATTCCTCTCCAACCATTACCTCCACCTCTCTCCACACTTCCAGCTCCCACAAGATTTCCTCCTCTGCCACCAACACTTCATTCCCTGGTACCACCTCCATTACCTGCATGAGGTACTCACCCTCCACAAAAAACTGCTCCTGTGCCACCAACTCCCCCTCCAGCCTTTCCTCCTCAGGCCCCCACTGCGGCTCCATCTCCTCTTCCTGCACAAACTGCTCTTCAGCCACCACTTCCTCCTCCCTCCCCACCTCCAGTACCCCCAAAATCTCATCAGCTGCTGCCACTTCACCCTCCATCTACTCCAGTTCTTAATGCTACTCACTCTTGGGCCTGTGCTCTACCCCACACTCTTTCTCCTCCACCAACTGCTCTTTGGCCATACCTCCTTTCTAACTCTAGATATAGCCTAAACTCCTGCCTTTCCACCAACACCTTTTTCTTTGCTGAAACTTCCACTACCTGCATAGAGTCCTCCACCTCCAGCACAAACTCTACATCCAGCACCAACTCCTTCCCCACAGCCTTCAGCTCTGGCACAACCTCCTCCCATCCACCAGCTCCTCCTCCACTACTTCCTCCAAATGCACCACCCCCTTTTTCCCTTGACCTTCTTCTCAATCCTCCTCCACAACTACCTTCTCCTACACAACCTCCTCCCACAGTTCTCACCCTTCTGTCCTTACCCATTTGCCTCCTCCACCAACTCCCATTCCAGCCCCTCCTTCTATTTCCACTGCTCCTTCACTTCCTTTGTGGTAACTGCAAAACTCCTCAATGGCCACCATTTCTCCTTTTGCCAGCACTTCATCCCAGATTTGACTTCTACAACCTATGCAGAGTCCTACATCTCAAGCAACAATTCTGTTTTCAATATCAACTGTAGCCCTCCTCTCTGGGGTCTCAATTTCCAGTACTTCCTCCAACATGAGGTCCTTGAAAGCATTCTTGCAAATCTGACCTACACCTACTACTGCCTCCTAAATCCCTCTGTCACTTAAAGTTCCCTTGAGAACTAAAATAACCCAAATGACTAGAGATACCTGAAGTTTCATAGACCCAACCTACTTGCCATGTGGCTCAGGTGTTGAAAGTAATCAACTACTTTCTGGCCTCTCCGTAGCTGAGGGTCAAGGTTCAATTCCCAGTAAGGGCATATGCCCAAGGGTGTGCAGGAGGTAGCCAATCAATGATCCTTTCATCACTGATGTTTCTATCATGCTCTCCCTCTCCCTTCCTCTTTGAAATAAATTTTTATAAAAGAAAATACTCAGTCAGGTACCTATGGAGCCCACTGCTCAGGATCCTTGCTTGTGACACTATGTTTAGTGAGAATGGGTGCATACTCTCGAGGATTTGGGCACCAGCAGGTGGTATAAAAGATACTATGAGCAAGGGCACTTTTCTGGCCACACAACCTGGTCTTTGCACAGGACCCCAAATCAGTGAAAATATATGAAACAAACTACATAACCCTACCCTCATTTTTCCCAACTGGCAACTGTCTCCCAATGGCATCCCTCCACTAATCCTTCATACCGGGGAATTTTAGTGGGGATCATCTCCTGTTGTTTTCATTGAAGGATAACCAGATTTTTATACTACTGAATTACTTTTCTGTATCACTTTCACATTTACCCACATGCTCCCTACTAAAAGAGACAGGGACATGTGCCCTGGGCAATGGAGGCTATCTATCCCAGGGTATGGCATATCTGAGATACAAGCTGCAGGTCACAGTAAGACCTATAGCTATAGTTGTGCAAAGTTTAATGCTCAAAAGAACAATTGCCAAGAAAGAAAACTTCATTCTGATTGTCTTTAGATCATCATTTTCAATCTGTTCATTAATCACTTTCCTCTGTGTCCTGTTTCTCTCCATATCACTGTCTCTTCTTCACTCCTCCCTCTTCACCTTGGGTTTTAGTGAGCTATAGGCAGGAAAAAAATGCCTTAAATAAAGAAAACTCCTCTTTTGAAAAAGTTACTTAGTAAATAGAAGAACTATTCTTCTCTTTCATAGGCATCCATTCACGTGATCAAATAGTATTTGGAACTTTGTGTTCCCACTCCTTTCTACAACGATTTCTTCACATGTCACACAAAGATCTGTGTCTCCTCTAAGGATGTAGAGCAGTAAGAAACACTCTCTCCTCCTGGGCAATGCATGGAAGCACCAGGTTGGTCGCCCAAGTAGTATTTGTACAAACAGGTCCCCGTCAGCAGCTGATGCACCATCAGGGATGGTGCCCCTATTCTGAGTCCTACTGAACCTGGATCAAGGGTGAATCCAGACACCAGGTGAAGTCCTTCCCAGTACCCCCAGCCCCATCAGGTCCTCTGCTTATTCCTCATATACCAAAATCTTCCTCAAAAGCTGAGTGCGAAACTGGAATGGAGAAAGGCAGGACAGTTTCTGACTTTAACAAAAGGCAACTTCTGCTCACATGCTTATCTCCTTTGGGAGTTGGTTTCACATTTCACCATAGCTTGACATGAAAATAAACTTTGTTGTGCTGAGATTTCCTGTACCCTAGAATGTTCTGATTGACCTATGTGATTGGCTGTATACAAGAAAGGCTCTGGCCTATTGACCTTTTCACTTTCTCAAGGGCAACCCATGCAGGGTACTGCAGTGTGCACTGACCTCCATACACCTAGGCCTTAGCACCATCCCACCCCAGGCATGTAAAGCCACACTCCTGCTCACTTCCTGGCAAGCCTGCCCCACACAGGGAGGGTGACTCAGCCTATGTGCTTTCACATTCACAGGGCAGGGCCCTTGGTTTCTGTTGAGCATACTGGACATATCTATGCGACTGACTACCCAGGCCCAGGGAGTTGAGAGCCCACTAAGGGTCAGGAGCTAACATCAGGCCCCTGCACTCCTATGGTGTACACCATTTCTGTCTCCTAGCCATCCTGAAACACTTGTTATCATGAGTCAGCCACCTTTCCCTCCTCCACCCAGGCAACACCCTGAAAGAAGGGAATAACACCCGAAGGACTTCTGAGGCCTGGTGTCTCCACTTATGTGGCCCTGCCTCTTTCCAGGCATGCTGAAATGCAGGAGAGGCTGTTTCCAGAGCCCCTTATGAGCGTCTCTGTTCAACACCATTACATTTTCCTACTCCAGACAACACAAAGACAGCAACACCTGGCAAGCTTCTTTATGGTTCTTTCAGTAACACTCAGGATATGTGGCATATATTGTCTGAAGATTCCACAGGCAATCCTTTTCTGCTCTTTTTCTCCTATGCAAAGGGATGGGACAGAATCCCTCAGCCAGCCAGCCTTGCTGCATGGGCACACTCTGCACAGTTTCTATCCATCATGGCTGAATTTGATGTTCTGCCCCATCACCTTTGCATCTGGAGTGTACTCTATACACACACCCACACTCACAGCACATCTTCGGGCCCCTCTGAAGCATGGTGTACACCTGTCTCTTTCCTGACTTGTTTAATTTTTGTACTCTAGGACTTCAATATTCTTGTCCAGAAAGCCTACTGCTACTGCCAGCATTGTGGGCTCAGCTGAGGGAACCTGGAAGGGGGGCAGAAAGCAGAAAGAATTGTGAATTAGAGGCACTGAAAACAAGTAAGGTATTGGAAGGTAGGGCTCCGCTGGAGTGGCACCAGGCTTACGGGGGTGGCGAAAGCCCCCACAACAGGACTGCAAAGACATGGTGAGGAACCATGTGTGTTGCCAATGTGTGTTGGGCCAGTCATCTTGAAAGCCATGGTGTGCTGAGAGCACCCCCACCTGATTGTACTCTGTGGGCATCAGAGCCTCCCAGTTTCCCTTTGCAGGTTTCACACACATTCCTGGTGCACTAGGGTGCCTGCAATTTATTCAGTCCTCCTTTTCTACACTTTCTTTTCTAAGGAGATGCAGAGACAACTAATCATCTTTTGATGCACAACAGGGGGGCTTCTCTCCCATAGGTCCACTCCCAGGCTCCCTCCTCTGGGTCCTGCATTTGTGGGTTAGGGGTAGTACTGCAAAGGTTTAGGCCACAGGTCCTTGCTGATGATCTGGGAGGGAACATAGAGAAGAGGGGACCAGAGGTTAGTCTGCTAAGTCTGATTTCCACGCACGTGGAGCTTTCACCATCACCTTTTCTGATCCTAGCCAGTGCAGTATCACCTCAGCAATTGTGCCTGACCTGGGCAGGGTGTGTTCAGACAATCAGAGGCCCTGTACCCTGCAGGAAGGAAGTTGGAATGCTGGCTTTCCATGGGCCAGATATTCACCCCCAACCCTTAATAATCCATTTGCCCTGCTCTTCCAAAGGCCCATCTCAGGAACTGTCACTCATCTGCAAGGCTGGTGTCATATTACTTAATGATCACTTTGTTCAGGAGGTAGGGCTTGCTCCGGAAGAAAAACATCAACCTGCAGCAATATTTGGTAAGGCTCTCTTTCTTCATCTGCCAAGAGGTGCAACTAGTTAAGCATCTTGTCCACCAGCTTCTGGGGTGAGCCTGCTTGCAGGAATCACCCACCTCTCCTGTTCTTCTTTGTTCTGCTCAGACACTTCCCACTGGGCACCAGGGCCCCCCTTCCCAGCTTCCACTCTTCCTCCAAGTCTGACCTCCACATTGATCAAGCAGTTGAGCAGGTCTTCATCTTGGTCACTGATGATGGCTGATATCTGCAGGTGGTTCTGGATCTGCATTTAGATCAAGGAGCTCCCAGAGGTGGTTAAAAGGCAGCTAAAAGCCATAGAGCCCTCCTGGAGGCTAAAAAGAGTAGGCCATGGACAGCAGACATTACCTCTGTTCCAATCTCTTCACCACCTACCTTTCTTCACACACAACATGCTCATAACAATGGTACCTTTGGGTTTGAGTTCACCTGAGGTCCTGCCCTAATAATGGGGAGATCCATTTCCAGACATGTTTTTGAGATGACCCCCACCGCCTTTCAACCCCCATCCTCTGTGCCCCTGTGCAGAAGATGCAGTGTTTAGGGTGTCTGCATGTACTCTGACCATATTCCTTGGGATCGCTGAGGAAGGAGTGTGCGGTTTCCAGAAACAGTGGCAGCACACATTTTCTAGAGATCCCTGTAGGTCACAAAGGGTGTGTTTCCAGTTGGAAAGAGGCTAAACACATGAGCTGCAATAAAAGGGGGTAGGTGTGTACATGTGTCAGTGTGGGTGTATCCTCTGCTGTGCGTGTTACTGAAGAATGAGAAAGAAAGCCTGCCCCAAAGTCATATGGGCAATCTGATGTGTGAGAGAGGACACTGGAATCATGCAGCTTAAACCTGGCTACAACCAGCTGTGTGGTTACACTGAGCTTTTTTCAAGAAAAGAAGAAACACAAAACACTGTCTCCATGGATCTTTGCATTGCCCTGGAAAAGGTGCCCTTCCACTATGTGATTGTGATGTGGTAACTCATGCCCATACTTTCTGACCTTCAGGAAGAAAGTTGGAATGCTGCAGAAGCTGCCCTAACTTCACCCAGTGTTGTGCCCAGGAAAAGGGATGTTCTTTCCTCTACCCTCCTCCCCTTCACCTTCTCCTGGCTCCTCCTTCACTTACTCCCTGTCCTTTTTGTGTCTTTGTCAGCAGCGAAGCCAGAAGGGCTTGGGCAGGTATACAGCGTGGGCCCAGAAGTGGGGAATGCACTGGATGATGGCCCTTATGTGCTCAAGAATGGGCTTTCTAAGCCAAGAGGTCTTGCACCTCACGTGAAGGTAGCCCCTGCTGGCTAGGGCACCCTCAGTGCTCAGCTAAACCTGAAGGGCCTCCAGCACCTCCAGTGCTGGTCAGGAGTATGTCCCACCGAGCCCTGGCTCTGCTTGCTGCTGCTCCTCAGCTTCCATCTGGGACTCCGCCTCTGGGTCTCACTCATTTGGTGGCCAGGCACCACTTGAATCACCTGTGTGAGATGGTCCATGTCCATTACCTGCTCTGCCCCAGCAGCACCTGTGCCCTCGCCTCCTAGGACCTTAGTTTCTGGCATCATTACGCTTAACATGCAGGTAACCTCGCCACCTCTCCCGCCCTGGCCTGCGTGATCCCTCCCATGCCCTGCCCTACACCAACACCCACAAGCTCCTGTGTTCAGTGAAAGGGCCCCTCTGGGTAAACTCCTGACCCAAAGGGCTAGGAGACCCGCAGACTCCAGCAGGACACAGCATCCCAACCCCACCCTCTATTCACCATTCCCCACCACCACCATCACCCATCCCACCCCCCTGTCCCATTTACCAACCAAACCCCTGGGTGCACTGGTCCTGAGCTGGACAGCTGCCAACAAGCAGGTGATGGTGAATGGAGCCCACTGACTGTCCCTAGTGCCATTATCCAGGATCTTCAGGCATAATCCTGGCTTCAAGGGGTTGGGTGCCACCTCGTGTAAAGGAGGATGCACCCGCTGTGCCGGATGTGCTGGCCATGGACAATCTGCTCTTGCGGTTTGTACTTGAAACAGCAAACAATATTGCCCTGGACCCCTCTGCTCCGCCCCTCCCTCCCCAGCACCACTGCCTGCAAACGCGCTCCATGCATATTCCCACAGATTCCCTCTTCTCAAGTATCATCTGGCCTTTTCTTGGCTGTCACCATCTTCTCTTCACATTGAGGCAACAGGCAGAGGTTGCACATGGTGAATTTGCTTTCTATGTCACTTACAGACAATCCACATTTACCCTGGCACAATGGACAGTAACAGTCCTGCTGGTGAATCAGTTGGCTAAAGCATTTTCCCTACAGCATGCAGAACATGCAGATGGCCTATAAACATCTACCAACATCACTATCACTAATCATCAGACAGATGTAAAGTAGAACCACAAAATATCACCTGTCAGAATGGCTATTATTCGTAAATCAACAAACACAACGACAGGTGAAGATATATAGAAAGGAAATCTTTGTGCACTGTTGGTAGAAATGCCGACCAGTATAGCCAGTGAAAGAAAGTATGGAGTTTTCTCAAAAAATTAAAAATGAAAATTGCCTTATGTCTCAGCTACTTTACTTTTGGGTATATGTTCAAAGAAAACTAAAACACTAAATCATAAAAATATATGCATCCCCTATGATATTGGAGAATTATTTATAACTAGAGGCCCAGTGCACAAAATTCATGCTGAGGTGAGGGGAAGAGGGTGTCCCTAAACCCAGCCTGCACCCTCTCTAATTTGGGACTCCTCAAGGGATGTCCAACTGCCCATTTAGGCCCTATCTGACCTGAATTGGGCCTACATGGGCAGTTTGTCATGCGTCTCACAATCCAGGATTGTTTCCCAAATGCTCACCTGTCTGACTTTCTGATTGCCCTTAACCACTTCTGCCTGCCAACCTGATCACACCCTAACCACTCCACTGCCAGCTGATTGATGTCTAATGCTATCCTGCCAGCCTCTTTGCCGCTAATTGCCCTCCTCTGTAGTCCTGGTCACTCATAACTGCTCTCCTCTGTAGCCTGGTAAGCCATAAATGCTCTTCCCTCCAGGCTTGAGAACCCTCAACTGCCCTACTTTGCAAAACTGTCCCAAACAATTGCCCTCCCCTGCTGGCTATCATGTGATGGCCATCTTGTGTTCATATGGGGCAGGATATTTGACCACATGGAGGCAGCCAGCTTCTGTGTCAGAGTGATGGTCAATCTGCATGTTACTATTTTATTAGATATGATAGAGGCCTGGTGCTTGGGTGGGAGCCGGCTCGTTTGCCCTGAAGTGTGTTCTGGATCAGGGTGGGGGTTGACTTGGGGCATGGGGCAGCCTAGGTGAGGGGTCTGTTGTGGTTTTCAGGGCAGCAATGCCCCTCATGACATAAGCAGAGGTCCTGGTATCTTCTACAATTGAAATTTTGTAGCCTGGAGCAGAGCCAAGCCGCCTGCTCGCTCCATTGCCACAGCCATTTCTGTTGGGATTTATTTATCTTCTATAATTGAAACTTTATAGCTGGAGTGTAGGCATGGGCTTGCCAGGATGTGTGGAAATCTTGGCTTTCTCCATTGCCAGGGAAACCAAAGCCTCCCTCCTGCTCACTTTGTGACCACAGTCATCTTGGTTGGGTTTAATTTGCATACTCATTTCTGATTGGTTGTGGGTGTATCAGAATGATGGTTAATTTTAATATTACTCTTTTATTAGATAGGATAGCCAAGCTATGAAAGCAACCCATGTCCCCTCAGTAGACAAGTGGATTAAGAAAATCGTGGTACATTTATACAATGGAATATTACTTGGTCATGAAAAGAATGAATTCTTACTATTTGTAGCAATAATTTTATTCTAAGTAAAATAAAATCAGTTAGAGAATGATAAATATCATGTGACATTACTTGCATGTGAAATCTAAAGAACAAATAAATTATCAAACAATATAGAAACAGATTCAGATACAGAGAATTGATTTATAGTTGCCAGAGCCAAAAGTATTGGGAGACTTGGTAAAGAAGATGAAGGGATTAAGAATTACAGAGTGGTAGTTACAAAACAGTCATAGGAACGTAAGGTATAGCATAGAAAATATAGTCAGTAATATTGTAATGGTGTCAGGTGGGCACTGGAAATAAAAAAAATAAAAACACTTTGTAGGGAGGAGAAAATGGTGGTCAAACAGGCACACGTGTCTAGCATCTCATCAAAGGTCTAGACTTGAAATACAACTAAATTGTAGAACATTCATCTGGAAGTACAGAAAACATCTGAAGAGGAGCAGACCCACAAGAGGTGGCAGACCACTAGGCTGAGAGTGGTAGAATGCTGGGTAATGGGAAGGTTTATAAGCTTAGAAGATAGATGCCCAGAGCCTAGAATCTAACCCTTTAGCAATGACTCACATGAGGCTTTGGTGCAGGGATAGAGACCAGGAATTGAGGTGCCTTAGGAGAGGCTGTGGTGGGAAGCAGGGCAGGGAGATGTGGAAAAGCAGTAGCCAGTAATTACTGCTGAGGTCAAGCTTAGGTGACTTATAGGAAACTGTTAGGAAGTGCAAGCTCACAAGAGGACAGGAGCCAAGATAAAGCAGGAAGTGTTGCACTATGGGGAGGGTCTTTTCCCTCAGAACATAGAAGCCTGAGCCCAAACTGGGTTCCACAGGCCCAAACACCAAAGGTACAACCTGCAGCATGACCTGCAGTGTACATAACATCCAAACAGCTGCAAAAGGTGGAAGGGATGCTGGTGGTGGCAGAGTCTAGAGCAAGCAAACCTCAATTTTTTGGAGAGACAACTACAGTTTTGTTGCTTTTTATTTTTATCTTAACTGAGAACATAGGAATTTCATTTGCAACTACCAAGCCAATGTTTTGGGTGCAGAGACGGAGAACTTAAGGTACTTAAGGATACACTGGGATGGAAGGCAATACAGGGAGACTTGGAAAAGAAGTAGTTAATATTTTTGCATTGGAGTGTCTATATACACCTAAACAAAATGATCATTTTGTTGTAGCTAGCTGCTCCAATACCCAAAGTGCAAGTAGTACAGCCTGCCACAATCTGCATTGTTAGCTTCACAGGCAGTCCCAATCAAGATGAACATAAAAAGACCCACACCAAGACACATCATATTTAAAATGGCAAATATTAAATACAAAGAAAGAAAATTTTAAATTATATTTTGTTGATTTTATTTACAGAGAGAAAGGGAAATGGATAGAGCTAGAAACATTGATGAGAGAGAAAAATTATCAGCTGCCTCTTGCACACCTCCTACTGAATATATGCCTGCAATGAAGGTACATGTCCTTGACCGGAATAGACCCTGGGACCTTTTAATCCACAGGCCAACACTCCATTCACTGAGCCAAACCAGCTAGAACAAGAAAGAACTTTAAAGGCTGAAAAAAGAGCCAAAGACTTACCTACAAGAGATATCCCATTAGACTATCATCTGATTCCTCAATAGAAGGGAGTGGCATGAAGGACACAAAGTGATGAAAAGCAAAAGCTTAATCTAAGAATATTCTATCCAGAAAGGCTATCATTCAATCAAAGTAAAATCAGAAGCTTCATAGACACACACACACACACACACACACACACACACACACACACACACAAAGTCTAATGAGTTTATTGCCACCAAACCAGCAATGAAAGAAATATTGAAGGAACTGTTGTAAAAGGAAGAATTGGAAGGAAGGAAGGAAGGAACACAGGCATTAAGAATAAAAAAATAAAAAAATAAACAAGTACCTATCCTATCTAATAAAAGAGTAATATTCAAATTGACCATACCTCTGATCAGGTCACACCCACAGCCATACCCACCAGCCAATCAGGAGCAAATTACATAAATAAACCCCAACTAAGATGGTTGTGGCCTCTGAGAAAAGGAGAGAGACTTGGGTTTCCTTGGCAATAAAGGAAGCCAAGCTTTCCACCTGCCCCTGCTGGCTTAGGCCTCCAATCAATGCTACAAAATTTCAATTATAGAAGATACATAATCCCAACAGAAATGGTGGCAGCCACAGAGCTGGAGAGCAGAGGCTAGGGTTGTCAAAGAGATGGAGGAAGTCAAACTTCTGCAGCTCTGGCTGGCCTAGGCCTCCACTCTAGGCTACAATGTTTCAATTATAAAAGGTAAATATCCCAACAAAAATGGCTGTCACCAGGAGTGAGCAGAGGCTTGGTTCCACTCTAGGCTTCAAAGTTTCATTTGTAGAATATAAATTAATCTCAGATTCCAGAGCCTCTGCTTGGGTCGCTGGGGGAGTGGGACATGGTAGTCTGAAAACCAACACTGGCTGTCCCATGCCCCAAGGGAACCCCCATCTCATCCAGAACACTCTTTAGGGCAAACCAGCTGTTCCATGCCTCTGTCCTCTCTAATAAAAGAGTAATATGCAGATTGACCATCATTCTGACACAGAAGATGGCTGCCCCATTGTAGTCAAAGATCCTTCCCCCATGTGGACACAAAATGTGCACCACAAGATGGGCCAGCAGGGCAGGCCAATGAGAGATTCCGGGCCTCCAAGGGAGGGCATTTGTGGGCAATCATGCCAGCACAGGAGGTCAACTGGGAGGGATCAGGTCTTCAAGGAAGGGCAGTTAGGGGTGAACAGGCTGGCAGAGGAGGAAAGTTGGGGCCAAACAAGTTGGTAGGGGGCAATAAAACATCACTTAGGCTGGCATAGTAGTAGTTAGGGGGTGATCAAGCTGGTAGGCAGAAGTGGTAAGGGCAATCAGGGAGGTAGGCAGGTGAGCAATTTGGAGATAGCAGCCCTGGATTGTGAGAACGACGTCTGACTGCCTGTTTAGGCTTAATCCCAATAGGATCTCTGAAGGGGTCCCAGTTTGGAGAGGGTGCAGGTTGGGCTGAGGGACATCCCCTCCCCCCATACATGAATTTTGTGCATCAGGCCTCTAGTAAATAATAACCTTAAATGTAAATGGATTTAATGCTCCAATCAAAAGACATAGAGTAGCCGAGACCGGTTTGGCTCAGTGGATAGAGCGTCGGACTGTGGACTGAAGGGTCCCGGGTTCGATTCCGGCAAGGGCATGTACCTTGGCTTCGGGCACATCCCCGGTAGGGGGCATGCAAGAGGCAGCTGATTGATGTCTCTCTCTCATTGATGTTTCTGACTTTCTATCCCTCTCCCTTCTGCTCTGTAAAAAAATCAATAAAAAAATATTTTAAAAAAAGACATAGAGTAAATGTATGGTTAATAAAACATGAGCCATTAATATATTGGATGCAAGAGATCCACCTTAGAACAAAGGACTCACAAAGACAGAAACTGAAGGAATGAAAAAAACATTTTCAGGGAAGTAGAAGTGAAAAAAAAAAAGCTGTGGAAGCAATACGTATATCTAACAAATTAGATCTCAAAGTGAAGCTCATAACAAGAGATAAGGAAGGAACCAATTCAACAAGAGAATATAATTCTGGTAAACAAAATTGCACCTAATAAAGGAGCAACCAAATATGTTTTTGAATGGTCTGTAGAAACCAATACAATCATAATAGAGGACTTTAATAACTCATTGAGATCACTGTATAAATCATCTAGACAAAATATCAATAAGGAAACAGCGATTCTAAGTGATACACTAGATTAGATGGAACTAATTAACATTTTCAGAACATTTCACCCTAACCCTATGGAATGTATATTCTTCTCAGTGCACATGGGACATTTACAAAGATAGACCACATACTGAGACAAAGGAAATATTTCTCCAAGTTCAAGAAGATTAAAATCATATCAAACATCTTCTTAGATCACAATGGCATAAAATGAGAAATTAGCATAATAAAAATTCTCAAAATATCAAACATCTGAAGGCTAAGTAGCATGCTATTAAATAATGAGTGGGTTACCAAAGAGATCAAAGAAGAAATTTACAACATTCTGGAAAGTAATGAAAATGGATACACAACAATCCAAAATCAATGAGACACAGTGAAAGCAGTTCTAAGAGAAAGGTTCATACCACTGTAAGCATACCTTTAAAAATAAATAAATAAAACAAGAAAGCTGGTAATAATTAATATAATTCTATATATTGAAGAGTTAGAAAGAGAGCAACAAAAAAGCCAGAGTAAGTAAAAGGAAGGAAATAATAAAGATCAGAATGGAAATAAATGGCATAAAAACCCAAAATAACAATATAAAATATCAATAAAACCAAGAACTGGTTCTTTGAAAAGATAAACAAGGTGAATGAACCTTTAGCCAAACCCATCAGGAAACAGAAAGAGACAACCCCAATAAACAAAATCACAAATGAAATAGCAGATATAATTGACTCCAGAGAAATACAAAAGAAGTATCTTGGATTTGATACTGGTTCAGGGCACATGCATAGGTTGTGGGCTTGATTTCCATTAGAGGTTGTGCAGAAGCAACCAATCAATGATTCTCTCTCATCATTGATATTTCTATTTCTCTATCCCTCTCCCCTCTTTTAATATATATATTAAAAAAGAAAAAAATTAGAGGAAGATATAAACAAGTAGAAGAATATACCACATTTATGGATTGGTAGAAGCAACATCATTAAAATGTCAATACTACCTACAACAATCTATAGATTCAATGCAATCTCTATTAAAATACCAATGGCATATTTCACAGATCTAGAACAAACTTTCCAAAAATTTATAAGGAATAAAAAGGACCCCCAAAATAATCACTGCTATCCTGAGAAAGAAGAACAAAGTTGGAAAGATCACAATACCAGATATCAAGTTATACTAACCAAGGCACTATACTCAAAACAACCCACGACTTACGCAGAATAGTCAACTAGATCAATGGAACAAAACAGAGAAGCCAGAAGTCAACCCAAGCCATTATGCTTAATCAATATTTGATTTTTTAAAAAGTGCTAGACCTTTGTCATGGCTTTCAGGACCTAAAGGACAGGCCAACGCACAAATAAAAATGCTATACAAGAAATATAAATTTAGAAGGCATTGGGCACCAGGTGGAGACCTCTTCCTGAAGAGGCACATAAAGACTTCTGGCCAGTTCTACTTTTTATTTACTCAAATACACATATGCCCTCTAGCAATGCATATAAGCAGATCAAAAGTAAAGTTTGATAAATAAATGTAAAGATTATCTGGCTGGGAAATCTCCTTCAGCCATTACTATCATGGTGGGATTCAATCCTGCTGAATATCAAAGTCAATTGGTCTCCCAATGTTAACTGTTACTGTTATTTGTTTTAGCCTTCAGCATTTTCCTGTTTTTTGTTTTAATAAATTTTGAAAAGCATATACCCTCGGTAGGGCTTCAATCTTTTTTAAGACTTTGTATTCCACTTCTGCTGACTAGAAATAAATAAATAAGACTAAGAATGAGTGGACAATAATGGTCATGCTAAGAGGCAAATGTAGAGAGATCCAATAAAAAGATTAAGTTCCTTTATGTATTTTTAAAATTGTTGTCAGGCATTTAAGGAATTAGCCTTTAAGTTTGCGTGGGGCTTCTGCTATTTGGGGCTGCAGTAGCTGTCTGTAGCCATAGGTACAGGTTTCTTTTTTTAATTTCTTTATTAATTAAGGTATTATATATGTGTCCTCATCCCACCATTATCCTCTGAACAATCCTCGCACTCATGTCTTCATCGGCCATTGGTTAGGCTTATATTCATGCATACAAGTCCTTTGGTTGATCTCTCCTGCTTTCCCCCAGTCCCCTTTATCTTCCTTCTGAGGTCCCGTGAGTCTGTCGATGCTTCTGTGCCTCTGGGCCTGTCTCTGTTAATCAGTTTATGTTCATCGTATTTCACAAATGACTGAGATTATTTATTATTTGTCTTTCTCTGACTGGCTTATTTCACTAAAGAACTCCTTTTTTACTGGAAGTACTTGTCCTTTGTTGATTTGTTGATGATGATGATTGCCTTTCTGACAGGAATGAGATGGTACCACATTGTCGTTTTGATTTATTTGCATATCTCAGATAATTAGTGACTTTTTGAGCATGTTTCCATGTATATCTTGGCCTTCCTTCTGTCTTCTTTTGAAAAGATTTTTTTCAGGTCCATTGCCCATTTACTTATTGGATCATTTATCTTCCTTTCATTAAGTTGTATAAGTTTCTGTTGATGTTGGAAATTAAACCTTTATTACTGATTACATTTGCAAATATAGTCTGCAATGGGCTTTCTTGTTGTTTTGTTGATGGTTTCTTTTGCTGTGCAAAAGCTTTTTATTTTGATGTAGTCCCGTTTGTTTATTTTCTATTTAGTTTCCATTGCCCTAGGAGCGGTATCAGTGAAGTTCCTTCAGCATATATCTGACATTTTTCTGCTTGTGGATCCCGCTAGTATTTTTATGGTTTCCTGTCTTATGTTTAAGTTCTGTATCCATTGTGTGTTTATTTTTGTGTATGATTTAAGTTGGAGCTCTAGTTTCATTTTCTTTGCATGTATCTGTCCTATTTTCCCAATACCATTTGTTGAAAAGACTGTCTTAACTCCATTGTATGTCCATGCCTTCTTTGTCAGATATTAATTGGGCATAGTGATTTTGGTGGATTTCTGGGTTTTTTATTCTATTCCATTGATCTATATGTTTGTTCTTATGCCAGTACAGACTTTTTAAAAGACAGTGGTTTTGTAATACAGCTTGATATCTGGTATTGAGATCCCAGCTACTTTGTTCTTTCTCTGAATTGCTGCAGCTATTCGGGATCTTTTTTTTTTTTTTGAGAGAGAGAGTTCATATTAGGTCTGTGGAATATGCCATTAGTATTTTAATAGGGAGTGAACTGAATCTGTAGATTGCTTTGGGTAGTATGGACATTTTGATTATGTTGATTCTACTAATCCATGAACACGGTATGCTCTTCCATCTATTTACGTCTTCCTCTATCTCTTTTTTCAGTGTTCTGAAGTTTTTTACATATAGGTCTTTTTCCTCCTTAGTTAAGTTTATTCCTAAGTATCTTAATTTTTTGTTTGTGATAGTAAATGGGATTGCTTTTTTTACTTTCTTCCTGATTCTTGCATAGGTTGTTGATTTTCTCATCCAGATAAATTCCAGAACCATTTCTCTGAATTATTTCTCAATCATGTTGTATGCTTCAATTTCACTAACATCCTTTCTTTGTGACTCCTCATTTTCATTATTCTGATTATTGTGTCATCTCCCCATTCTGACTACCACCAGAAAGTTCAGACTTTGAATTGCGTGGACCTGGGCCATGTGCCATGGGAACTTCACACCACCTGAGTGTCACTGAAATGCTTCGACACTAGGGCGTGTGGATGACATGGATTGGTGAGAACCAGGCTTTCCCAGGGTGAGTGTTCCCAGCATTCTGTGTGATCTCATGTGCACACCTCGCAGCAGGGACCCCGCCTGCACTGCACTAATGGTGTGCTGAAAATGATGCCAGGAGTCAGAGTTTCCCTGTGTCTGCACCAAGAATCAAGTATCAGAGTCTCTGTTGCCTTGTGTGGTTTCTCGCTGAGAATCAAGGTCTTCATGTGCACATGCACCAATGAATGGAGTCACTGGCTCTTAGTGTGAATGTGCTGTGAGTCAAGGATCTCAGGTGCACTCGGTAAGAAAGAGAGTAAAGTTAGTGGTGCTCAGTGCTGCCTCTTGACAGGAGAATTTGGGTCCTGTTCACTATGGGTCACTGGGTTGCACCATAGCTCTGTAGTGTGCCTGCACTGTGGAAAACTGACTTGCGTGTGCGTTTGCCCTGTATCCAAGTATGGTGGCACTGCTGACCTGCATGTGGTTCTGGTTAGGTCACTGATTGCATTACAGATTGTAAATTCCAGTCCTTCAAGTTCCCATAGCAGTGCTGCGACCTGCATGCGCATGAGTGTTCTCAGGCTCAAATTCTCCTTAGGGCAGCTGCAGTCCCTGAGCATGTTCTCAATCTCAAATTTCCCTGGGAGTAGGTGGGGCCCCTAAGCACGTTCTCAAGCTCAAATTCTCCATGGGGGAGCTGTGGCCCTGTGTGCATGCATGCCCACGCATGTCTCAAATTTCCTGTAGGGGCATTATGGCTGGAGCAAGGGCCTTCATTACTATATAGAGCTATCTCCAATCTTGTGGGGAGGGCGATAGGGTCTTTGACTCAAGCAATCAGCTGCCAGGAAGTCTGGATTTTTGTTGTCTGTTGGTCTGCAGCTGTGGTTGCTGTTCTCTGTCCCCAGTGGCTGCAGGGTCCTGGTCTGCATATGAGTTGTGACTGGGTGAGAGCAGGATCCTAGTCTAAAGCAGCTCTGTTTCTACAAATGGTGTGGTCTCCGTGTCCATGCTAGCTACCCAGGAGTGTCCGCTTTGTGCACAGGGCTCTGCAATCTAAGATTGCCCAGTTTGGCAGCCCCTTGACCTGCACAATCTAACTGTCCCTAGCTCATACACACACCACACACGTCTACATTCTCCTCTATGGGTTCCTCACTCTCTCCCTCCTTACCTTCCTTCCAGTTGTCATCTTTTCAGAGCCCCACAGATACAGGTTGAGGTTTCAGGTGCAAGGTCCGCATTATTGGTCAGTTCCTTCCACAGCTCTCTATTGGAGTTTGATTTTTCTTGCAGGAATCCACATGGGTTTGTAGGAGATTTCTAGAAATACATAAGCATATTCTTGACAAAATGTTAATAAAGGCAAGAAACCTTTGGGAACTTTCTAAAAAACAGACATAGGATTCTTTTTTTTTTTTTTAATTTGATCAAGCCTTTTTTTTTTTTTTTTTAGCTTATTATGACACCAGTGAAATTTCATTGGTACCTTGCAATCTGCATTACAAAAGAAAAAAATGTAAGGTAATAAGGCTTGGTGTAGTCTATCTTTAGGAGATTCCTCAAGCATCACTATTCCCCCCTTTTTTTTAATTTTAGATTTTAGCCACTGATGTTTGCATTCTATAATTGCCTATCCTTGGGAATTGTATGGTAGTTTATAATGTATTAATTTTTTTAACATATTTTATTGATTTTTCACAGAAAGAAAGAGGGATAGAAAGAAACATCGATGAGAGAGAAACATCGATTAGCTGCCTCTTGCACATCCCCTGCTGGGGATGTGCCCGCAGCCATGGTACATGCCCTTGACCGGAATCGAACCTGGGACCTTTCAGTCCGCAGGCCGACGCTCTATCCACTGAGCCAAACTGGCTTCGGCATAATGTGTTAATTTTTATAAAATTGCTGGAAATTAGTTTATGTACATAGGTTTATTAGCAGTTTTTAATAATTTTTGGAATTTAAAAGCAACTAGCAATATCAGGTAGCCAATGGCAAAAGCAGCTAGCCAATGATTAATGACCTGATTTGCCATTTTCCCTGTAGATTCAGTGGTCCATAGGACCTTTGAAAAGGTATTTACAGAAATGTGCAATACCCCAAGATGCCCAAAAGGAGTATAATTTGTAACATTCATTTGCCAGATATGATCCCTTATTAATTTTCAAGGGTTAACTCCTGTTTTAGGCCCTTGAGGCAGGTGTATCATATAGGTGGGGTATTAGTTGACAATTTGTTTTGCCTTCTATCCAATGACTGATAATTTTTTAGACAACATTTTGGCAGGCTGATGTAAAAGTTGATGAGATTCTGTGGCTTGCTATAATAAGACAACCAACTGATCAACATATATATGCATTTACATTTGTTTAAGAATCAGGTAGGGTGGTATGAGTCTTGATATGAATAATATTATAAAAGGGATATTGTTTTTGCTGTACAATTTGCTGTACCTATTTAAATAGTACAAATGGACTTTGGTCATTGATGCATTTTAATTGATCAGTTTCAATTTTGTTTACCAAGCCATCAGTATAGGCAGAATCATAAATAATAATAAGAGGCCCTTGAAAATCATGCAGTACAGCCTTGATAGATTTAATTCAATTATTTGCACAGAAGTATGACTGGTCTGGATGACTCATTTTGAATCCATTGCACGATAAGAAACTTTACCAGTAGATGAACCATCAAAAAACAGTTAATGCTCTTCTAATATGTTCCTGTCTAGTATTTGTGGTATAGTAACAGGAGAATAATATAAGAACTTTAGTAACTTGTTTGTTTTTTTTTGTAGATGATAACTAAGTTCCCCTGAATATTCACTTATTTTAATTTAACAATTTAAATTAGTCTGAAACAAGGTTTGTTTTCTAATTTCATTTGTACTTGAGTATGGGCAGCAAATGACACTAATTAAATTTTCTGCTATCAGTCTTCTGAGTACACTAATATAGTTATTTACCTTTTGTTCAGGGAAGCTAAATGCAAATCATTTACTTTTACGTGTCCTTGGTTTAGGGAAGATAGGATTTACTAGATGGACACAAAATGTCATTTATATTTTTTAGAATTTAGATGGTTGCAAACTGTGGTTTCATACTGTACTTACCATCTTATTTTTCAAGTGACATAAGCTATGAAATCAGAAAACAATTCTATAAATTCCTGCATAGACTTAATAAAAGCTCCTATAGGATTTCCTAGATATATTGAATAAATTTGTTATTTCTCCCATAGAGAATTTTAGATAAGATCTTATCTATTTAATCTTCCCTAATAATTTCTAAAAGTCATTTAAGATCCTAAGAAAATATTTGCATATTTTTACCTTATAAGGCCTAGTACATTGATTTTCAATTGCATTTCCTAGATATTTAAAGGACATTTATTTCTGTAGTTCTTTAGAAGAAAATTTTAAGCCCCATTTAGAAAATTTTTTAATTGAGTAAACATTGCTAAAGTTTGCTTTTGTGTGTTTTTTGTCATAAATTGTTACAGTAAAAACTTTCATTTTCTCTTAAACAGAACAACCAACTTGGTTTCCTTCCAGAAAAACAGAGAGGAGAGAGATATGTTGTCCAATACTGCAATGCATACATCTAAAGTAAAAATAATTTTATTTATAATTATGTTGTCTCATTAATGGTGAGGTTTAATGCTTGAATAATAATTTTTAGTTTACTTTGTAAATAGCAGTGAAGGAGATTTTAATTTTTTTAATCTTAAATTTACTTCTAAACAGCATTTTTTTTGTCTAGTGTTTATTTGCCTATGTATGCAAATTTCACTTTGTACTTTACTTAAACCAGTTGCTCATAAAATATTAGCTTTTTATATAAATGAGGTTATATGAGATCTTGATTATATTGTGAAAAGCTAACTTATTTAATCTAATAAAGAGGGAATATTCAAATTGACCATTACATTGCCACAAAATGGTTATGTCCAATCCAATCAGCCCTGCTGAGTCATCCAGTACTTTGAGCCCTACTGGATTTGGGCAGACAGCTAGAGTCCCCTAGTTATAGTTCTTTGAGTCATGCTGGTGGCCAAAGTCCCTCAGTTCTTTCATCCCCTTCATAAGGCTGGATGCTAATCCCTCTGTGTGGGTGCAGCCACAGGCAAGTAGGTAGGTACTTGACTCTAGGTCTCATGGTGCAGGCAGACTTGATGCTATGTCCCCATGGGCTCTGGCCCAAACTCTGACATTGGGGAGGAGGGAATCCCATCCCCACAGAATCATCAAGAATCAGCCATTGGTCAGACAGCTTAAAGCCAGGATTCTCATTCACCTGCATCTCATACCCTGACATCAGGGAGATGGGATTATGCCTAAAGAGCAAGTATTGATACAACATAGCTCTGCAGGCAAAAGAATCCAGGAGCATTATTGACAGAAAATGTCAGAAGACCAATACATCTCTGATGTGTGGCAGAATATATCTAAAAAGTTGCTATTGACAAAATGTTGCTCTGAAGCCAAAAGAAGCCAGCATCATTGACAGAAAGTCTCTAAAGAACAATGTGCCTCTGGATTTGAAAGAAGGCAGTGCATAAGACAGAATATGTCTAAAGAACAGTCATCAACAAGTACTACCAATACTGTTAAGACCTGCCTTCTCAGTGAAAATGGGGTACATGAGAAGGCAATTCTGGAACATAGTTGTGGTGGGATGACTGTTAGATGTCAATTTTGCCTATTACTAAATTTCTCTGATGAAATACCTTTTGATGGAAAAATTTCTCTGTCCAAACGATATACATTTTCCATATTACGTGGCATACTTCAAAAGATGCAGGACAAGATAACATTCTGACAGTAAAAATTTCATGGAAAATATTCATTCCATAAATAGTTCTTTTGCTTTTGCTTTCATGGGTGCAAATATTGCATCACCATTAGAATGTGGGCCATACTGTTTTAGAATACAAGGACAAGTTTATCACCGTACTGGAATTTTACATCCTCCAGATGATGTTTCTCGAAAGTTTGATTAATTCTATATTTTGGATGCAGCTGAATAAATGAGTAAAAGATTAGCATCATCAGAAAACCAAGGCTGCTCAGAAAGATTAGCATCATCAGAAAACCAGGGCTGTTCAGAAAGACTCATGATCAATATCAACAACCTCATTTGTGAAATGAATGAATTAACAAAATCATACAAGCTGCAACATAAGGTAGAAAAGGACACCCAATCTAAAGCAGCTACAAAAGGTATTGCTCCCATGACAGTAACAATGGTGATTAAATATGACTGTAATAGTGATTCTGATAAATACAATTCTCCCTGTGTAACCAACGTTGCTATCATATTCAGAAACAAAGATAGAGACCTCCTTTTGAAAGGGACTCGCTCATTCTTTGTAAACCAGATCCCAATAATCTGAATGCCACTAAAATGAAACAAATCAGTATACTGTTTCCTACATTAGATTCAATGACATATCCTATTCTTTTTCCACTTAGTAAATAGAGCTGGGGAAAGGATATTGCATTAAGACTCAGAGACAATAGTGTAATCAACAATGATACTAGACAAAATGTAAGGACTGAAATCACACAAATGCAGTATTATGGATTTCATTTCTGTGTGGGACACGTTCAATCCTAAACTCAGTTTATTTTGGATTCATATTTTAAAAAAAACAGAGGCCAATTGGATAAATTTCATTAAAGCAAACCAATCTAAGTTAATAGTTTAAAAATATAGTTGTTTGATGGATTATCTCAAATCTAGATAAATGACAATATGCCAATTGATAAAATGATACTACCATCATCTTTTGATAGTAATCCCAGAAATACGCAGCAGCAATATCAAGATGCTATGGCAATTACAAGGAACTATGGCAAGCCAAATTTATTCAGAATGATGACATGCAACCCCAAATGGCCAGATATTACAAACAATTTACAACGCTGAGAAAAAGTTGAAAATAGACCTGATTTGCTAACGAGGATTTTTTTTCTTGAAAGAAAGACTTTATTTTCCCCAGTTTTATAACTAACAACATTCAAACTCATAGATGTTAAAACTAATCACATAATTACTACAGAGTTGTATTTGATATGATTCTAAACTACTTGTGCATGGGTTCAAATTTTCTTCCCTCTTAATCCCTTTTCCTGTTTAGACATAAACCCACTCATAAATAAAATTAAACCAGTATAAAATGTGTTTTTGAAAAAAAGGAGAAAAGAAGACTTAGAAAGAAATTGTGATGGTATCCACATAAAATTATTAACTAATTTTTTTCGAGGTGCCTCCTTTTAGGGAGGTTTTTAATGGGAAATATATTTCAGATTATTCAAATAGTGAACAAAAGCTTTGCTGACCAAATGATGCTTCATTTTCTTACTGAAAGCTCTTAAACTAAATATTGAAAGGGGATTATTTTCCCATCAGGCCACTTTTTCATAAATAGCACAAAAATGAATAACTGCTTTCAATATTTTCCCATCCTATTCCCCTCTCATGCCAGTCCTGAGAACTACTTGGCTTCTCCCCATTGGCACCTCTCTGACCCCTGATCTAGTTTTCCATAAATCAGTCCTTCCCCTTATCTCCAAGATGCTCAAATGTATTTTGCTCAATTCATTGTATTTTAGAGACAATTGCATCCGAAATAATATTCTTTTTGTAATTGAAAATCTTGAAAGGTAACCGGGGTTTTTAATATTATGCTGAATGCTCTTTTAAATGATAGATGTAAATTATCTTTATTTGGCAATGTAATAGATAAAATTCATGTCATTGAATTTCAGAAACATGGATTGTCTCATGCTCACATCATTATTGATATTATACAGTGAGACCAAATTACAAATGGAAGATGACATTGACCATATAGTTAAGGCAGAAATTCCAGATGAAGACCAGTATCCTTGACTTTTTCAAATTGTAATGGACCATGTGTGGAAAATAGTCCATGTATTGAAAATGTTCAAAGAGATGTCCAAAAGAATTTCAAAATGGGACCATTGGAAATATTGATGGATATCCCAAATACAAATGAAGATCTGGTAGTACCATGTCTATTGGAAATAAAGTTGATAACACTTGGATTGTCTCTTATAACTCATATTTGTTCCTTAAATGTAACTGTCATATAAACGTTGAAGTCTGTGCATTAAGAGTGTCAAATGTCTATTTAAATACATCTATACAGGGCATGATTGTTCAAATATTCAAATTTCTGAAAAAATATTATGAATCATGACTAAGTACAGGATTTCATTGACTCCAGGTATGTTAGTCCCCCTGAGACTTTCAAAGACTTTCAGGAATGCGAATGCATGACCAATCTCATGCAATCATAAGATTAGCTATTCATTTGCCAAATGATCAGAATTTGAATTTTCATTCTGATAATTTTGCTGAAGTTTTAGATAGGGCTAAAAGGCATAATTTTGACACAGATGGTGTGGTTCTTATTGAATAGACAAGATTCCAACACACATAATTTATTGTTATTGAGAGAGTATACAGCATTATGTGTTTAATAATTCTTTGTGGACAAAATGTGGAAAAGGTGGGAATAAAGTATTAGGTAGCCTGTTCACTATGAGCCTTAGAGAATCAGAACAATATTACCTTAGACTTTTGCTTCTGCATGTAAAAAGTGCAATAAGTTTTGATGATCTGTGAAATGTAAGAGGTGTAATTTATGATACATTTTGTGAAGCTGTTAAACACTGAGGATTATTCCTTGATGGCACTATCTGGAAAGATATGATTGACAATGTGATCAACTTTAATACCCAAACAACTGCAGCAACTTTTGGCATACATATATGTGTTTGGATGTCCTTCTGCTGCAGACAAATTATGGGATGAGAATAAATCTCATTTTATTCAGTATTTCTGTTCAAAATTACACCGAAGAGAAGGTGCCTGTGTAAACTGTGAAATGAATGTCCTTAATGAAATTCAAGAGTTATTCACATTGCATGGAATGAAATGCTCACATTTCAAACTTCTGGATTATCCTTTGTTAATCAATGCAAATATATGTAATAAATTGTACAAATGACAACAGGAAGAAGTTTTGATAAATTATCTGAATAATAAACAGTTGGTAGTTTTTCATACTATAACTTCAACCATCAAAGATCAAACTGAACACCCCAAATGCTTTTTCTTGGATGGTCCAGGTGGTAACTAAAATATGTATCTATATACAGTTTTAATACATTATATTTGAGGTTATGATGGTACTGTTTTATCCACAACATCTATAGGAATAGCTGCATATTTACTTCTTGGTGGAAAAACCTTTCATTCCAATATAAATGACCAATTCCATAAGTGAAACTTCAATTTCAAAATTCTTTATAAAGGGCAAAGTTGTTAAAACCATTAAAAAAAAAGACCAAACTTATTATTGGTGAATACATCATGGCTGGCATCTATTCATGATATAAACACCATAGACAGACTACTAAGAGAAATTATGAATTTGAATGTTGCATTTGGTGGGAAAGTTCTTCTTGAAAAGGATTCTCTTTCTTGATGGGGATTTTTGCAATGTCTCAATATTGTGCCGCATGCCGTGTGATTGGCCATAGTACAAACAGGTTTAAAGTAGTGTTGTGTTTGGGGATGTCTCTTAAAACAAATATGAGATCAGAGATTCTGCTTATAGCGAATGGTTTGTAAAACTTGAAGATGGCAAACTTGATAGCAGTTTTAATTTAGGAATGGATATTATTGAAATCCCCCATAAAATGATTTGTAACAGATCTATTACTGAAGCTACTTTTGGAAATAGTATACCTATAAATAATATTAAAAATGTATCTAAATGTATGATTCTTTGTCCAAAAAAATGAGCATGTTTCAAAAATTAAATGAAGAATATTTGGATATACTCAATGGAGGTTTTCACACATACTTGAGTGATGATTTCATTGCCTGAACAAATGATGCTGAAAAGAAAAATTTTCCCATCAAATTTCTTAATAATATTAGTCCTTCAAGAATGCTGTGTCATAAATTAAAACTGAAAGTGGGTATAGTCATCATGCTATTGAGAAATCTTACCAGTAAATGGGGTCTTTGTAATGGAACTAGATGTTATTATTAATAGATTACTACCTAATGTTATTGAAGCTGGAGTATTAACAGGATCTGCAGAGGCAGAGGTTGTTCTGATTCCAAGAATTGATTTGTCCCCATCTGACACTGGCCTCCCATTTAAATTAATTCGATGACAGTTTCCCTTGCTGGCACCATTTGCAATGACTATTAATAAATCACAAGGACTAACTCTAGACCGAGTAGGTATATTCCTGCCTAAACCCATTTTCACACATGGCCAGTAATATGTTGCTTTATCTCAAGTTTGAAGAGCATGTGACATTAAAGTTAAAGTTGTAAATTCTTCATCACAAGGGAAATTAGTCAAGCACTCTGAAAGTGTTTTCACTCTTATTGTGGTATACAGGGAGATATTAGGATAAATTTAATCATTTTATTAGTCATTGTTTGCATCAATGTTGCTTTGATATCATGCTTTTACTGTTTTCATATAGTGTTTTTGTTGTTTTTATGTCATGTCTTTGTTGTTGTTATATCACCTTATTATTTTTATTTGTTAATAAATTCATGTATTATTTTATATACATTTTACTCATTTCTTTTCATCTCTTCCACTTCTATTATAAACACAAGGCAAATAGCAATGTTAAAATATATCCTCTAATTAATTCCCTTTTAATGAGTATGAATTTCACACACTGGGCCACTAGTTAAGTAATAAAGTATGCACTTTTATTGAAAAAGCAAAGGAAGCAAATTTATACAGTTGGTCTATGAAGTACAGATGCCACGCCATCCCCAGCTAATCTGAAGAGCAGGCGGGGTGGGGATCTGAGGCATTATATATGCTCCTGTTTTGAAATTCTGCTACTGAGTATTCTTGTTTTGCTTAATTATTCAGCAGTGTTGTCCTGTGAACCTTAGAGGCTGAAACTTCTATAATATTTAAAATACATATATATAATAGAACACAGTTATTAATATTTTATTCAACAAAGCTTCCCGTGTGATTTCAAGTACATTAGATCAACTAATTTAGTTCAATTATTATTTATTTTAAGAGAGACTAAATCTTTAAATCATTCCAATGCCCTTGAAATATCCCAACGCTATCTCTCAGTTAGTCTTTAAATTTAACTTGGAAAGCCTATCAACTATACATAACCCAAAGACTATAATATATACTTTTTGTAATTATTCTAAAATACATCTATTAAATTTAAAATGGCTTTAATAAAATGTTGAAAAATTTGGTTCAGACCATAGAATTAATATTTTCTTCTTAATCAGGCCAATACAAGATTATAGCAAAGGTTGAAATTTTACCATACATAGTACACAGACACACATTCATATGAAGACTACAATATATTTTGAACTACTAATTTTTCCAGAGAAAACCCAAGAGTTATGTTTCTCAAAAATAAATTTCTATATTTATGTATTCTGTTATCACAACTATCTAATTTCTATCCAACTTAATTTGAAATTTTAACTCTTAGAAGCCTCAAAGTTTATTTGGCAAGTTAAATACTTAGCATTTCTTAGATTAGTAATATATTCATATTTTAAGAGATATTGAAAATAAAATACAAAACATTTAATTAATAGATTCAAATCTGTCCTCTAGATTTTTCATAGAAGGCAAACTTAAATTAATAGTTCAGTACTCTGGCATTTCAAAATATCTATATGTTTAATAATTTTTATTATTCAATTTAGCAAACTTCAGAGTTTTAAGTTATTAAAGATGTCATAAAACTATGTTTAGTCTTATATAATTGTCACTGAAAAAGGATTTTTGCCATATAATTGTTCATTTTAGTTTTATATATTTTGCCATAACAACTTTGAGAACTTCAAGTCAAGTATTTTACCCTAGAAATTTTCCTTGACAAATTCTGTAATAGAGATAACATACTGGCTCTCATAGGCTTTGATGTTAAAATATTATTTTATTTTATTTTTCTTTATAAAAACAAGAGTACCCCGGCAACCTTAGAATTAGGTCTATTATTATTCAAGAACTTCCCATTATTATGGAAACTTTAATCTTACTTCCCAAACCCAGCCTGTATATTTTCTTTGTATCATTTTTGCCATATTTCAAAGAAAAACAGTGTTGGGCTTACAACCTCGCATTCGTGAAGAGATGGGGCTTAGGCTAAGAGATTACCCAAAATCAGATAGGGCAACTTTCTCTTAAATTAGCCCCTTTCTCTTCATGGGTATATACGTCCCAGATGGCATTACTAAATTGTGAGAAATAGCTCATCTCTTATATGTACCATTTATATTCTCTCTCCCTACTCCCACATCCTTTTTGCTCTGGGGAAATTCGGTAATGGTCTGGACACCTACTGTATATTTTCTATGAAGATAAATTAAAATCATGTTTAATAGATTGACAATAAACAAACTAAACCAAATAAAAAGGACAAATCAAACAATTCTCAGAAGGCATCCATAACACATAGAGAAGACTTAATAAATTCTAGTTCTTTTCACAGATCTTAAAAATGTTCTACATTGTCTAGGACTTGGAACCAGATGTGGCCCATAACTTAAGTCTGTTGTTCACAGATCTTATCCTATTCTGCTCTTCATAGCATTGACTGGCATCAAAAGTCCTGTTAGCTAAAACCTGCCAGTCCCAAGGCATCATATAGTAATTTTAAAAGAAGCCTTAAGAAGTTTTTTAGTTTTTGTTTGTTTGTTTTGATTTTTTTATAAAAGAACTTTTAGTCCCATTTTCTCTAATTAATGAACCAACCCACACCAAAGATGGATGATCAAGGGGTTTACAGACTTTTTATCCTCAATATGAAGTGGGAATAATGCAGTTTGAACAAGAGCCCACATACTTAAAGATGAAAAGGGCACTCATTTTCTTTGAGTCTGATTTAAAAGAGTACATTTTGACTTCTTAATTCCTTTATCTTTGAGTGTGCAAGCTAAAAATTTACAATGATGTTTTTTCTCATTTACTTGAATTCTTCCCCAATAAAATGTAACTAATTAACAAATTCCATGTATAGTTACAATTGTGACTCAATACATTCAGGAGCCTTATGTGTGGTGAACTTCCAACTTTATGGTGAGTTTCCACTTTTCCTTCTTCACTTTGTTTTTTGTTTGTTTGTTTGTTTGTTTGTTTGCTTAGGCAAACCTTCTCTTCAGTCCCAGTTTGGGCGACACATGCTGCAACCTTCATGGCAGGGTTCAGGACCTGAAGGAGGGGCCAACACAAAAATACTATATAAGAAATATAAATTTAGAATGATTTGGAGACCAGATAGAAACCTCTTTCCAGAAGAGGCACTGCGAGACTTCTGGACTGGTGTGCTTTTTATTTACTCAAATACATTTTTCCTTTAGCAATGCATATAGGCAGATTAAAAGAAAAGTTTGGTAAGTAAATGTAAAGATTATCAGGTCAGGAATCTAACTTGAGCCATTGTAATCACAGCAAGATTCAAACCTGCTGAATATCAAAGTCCATTGGCCTTCCAATTTTAATTGATATTTGCTTTAGCCTCCAGCAAAAAGGCAAGAACATACAATGAAATTAAAGCAATTTCTTTATAAATGGTGTTGGGAAAATTGGACAAATATATGTAAAAAAAATAAATAAAACTAGACCACCAACTTATACAACACAAAATAGTAAACTCAAAATGGATAAAAGACTTAAATGTAAGTCATGAGACATAGAAACCATAGAAGGAAGCATAGGCACCAAAATTTTAGACATCTCTCCTAGCATTTGTTTATGGATACATCTCCTAAGACAATGGAAACTACTTATAAATGAGACTACATCAAAATAAAAAGGCTTCCATGCTGTAAAAGAAACCATCAACAAAACAACAAGAAAATCTACTGCATGGAAAATATATTTGCCAGTGTTATCTTCAACATGTATAAGTAATTAATATAACTTAAGGTTTAATCTCCCAAAATGTATAAGTAATTAATATAACTTAAGAGGAAGATAAAAAAATCCAATTAACAAAAAGGCAAATGACCTAACTAGTCACTTCTCAAAAGTGAACATAGGAAAGCCAACAGGCATAGGAAAAATGATTAATGTCATTAATCATTCAAGAAATGCAAATCAAAATGATAATGAGGTATCACCTACCAGGTGTCAAAATGACTGTTGTCAATATATCAACAAATGACATGTGCTCATGAGCGTGTGGAGAAAAAGGAACCCTTATACACTGATTATGGGAATGCAGACTGATGCAGCCTCTATGGAAAAGAGTAGGGGGTTTCCTCAAAATTAAAAATGAGACTTCCATTTGACCCAGTAATTCCACTTTTAAAAATATACTCCGAGATGTCTGAAACATCAATCAGAAAGGATATATACATCTCTATGTTCATAGCAGCACAGTTTGTAATGGCTAAGGTTTGAAAACAACGTAAGTGCCTATAAGCCATTGTATGAATAAAGAAACACTGGGAAAAAATAGAGACAGAATAGATGGACATGTCCCAAGCCTCGTCCCAAACCAGATACAAAAAACAGCTGAGGGTCTCAGGGAAAGTGTTTGTTGGTGAGTCAAGGGACAGCTATATTCCAGAACTGCTGGGGGGCTGTCCTGACTAGTAAGACTCCACTGCTGCTGGACTCCCTTCTGGAGCCACCAGCTCGAACAAGGAGATCACACCTTTGTGAAGGAAAAAATGGATCTTACTGAAGCCTGAAAATCTACAACTATGGAAACCACTAAACAGCTGCAAACCCCAGAATGCTGGTCCCCAATTGGCACATTAACACACAGATTCAGCGGTGCTCTATACTTCTCCACAGAAAGGTCTGATTTCACCTGGGATAAGGAGAGGGAGAACTACATAATTAGACACCTGGAAAAGAGAGATCATGGGGAGACAAAAAAAAAAAGAAAAAACACCCACAAATGAAAGTAAAGCAGGCTTCATCAGAAAAGGAAGAAAATCAAATGGAGGCAAGCAACCTGTCAGGAAAGGAATTGAGAAATGGTCACAAAGTGGCTGAAAAAAATGGAAGAGAATTTCAACAATATGAGTAAGAACCGAGAGGAAATGAAAAATGACATTCCTGCTATAAAGAACTCAATAGAAAGCATCAAGAGTAAACTAAAAGACTATCAGTAAGCTAAAAGACTATCTAGGAAAAAATATGCAAGTACAGGAGGTTCCAGGAAAAAAAATTATAAAGCAGAAGAGGAGCCTAAGAGATATTTATTGGAACAACATGAAACAAAACAGCCTCAGCATGATAGGGGTGCCAGAAGGAGAGGAAACTGAGTAAGGAATAGAAAATCTGTTTGAAGAAATAATGACCAAAAACTTCTGTGATACAAAAAGGAAAAACCTACACAAAACCAAGTAGTTCACAGAGTCCCAAGAAAAATGAATCCCAAAAGACACCAAAATACATTATAATTAAATTGGCAAACACCAACAAAGCACTAGTCTACAATCCCACCAGCAGGACACGAGAGTTCCTTTTTCTCCGCATCCTATCCAGCACTTCTCGTTTGTCGATTTGTTGATGTAAGCCATTCTGACAGTTGTGAAATGGTAGTCATTTTGATTTGCATCTCAAGGGTTATTAGTGACTTTGAGCAAGTTTTCATATGTCTCTGGGCATTCCTTTTGTCTTCTTTCGTGAAGATTCTATTTAGGTCTGTTGCCCATTTTTTTATTGAATCATTTGTCCTCCTTTTATTGAGTTGCGTGAGTTGCCTGTAGATGCTTGACATTAACCTTTATCAGTGATAACATTTGCAAATATGTTCTCCCATACAGTGGGTTTTCGTGTTGTTTTGTTGATGGTTTCTTTAGCTGTGCAAAAGCTTTTGATTTTGATGTAGTCCCATTTGTTTATTTTCTCTTTAGCTTCCATTGCCCTAGGAGCAGTATCATCAAAGAAGTTCTTTTGGCATATGTCTGAGATTTTTCTTCCTGTAGATTCCTCTAATATTTTTATGGTTTCCTGTCTTACGTTTAAGTCCTGTATCCATTTTGAGTTTATTTTTGTGTATGTTGTAAGTTGGTGCTCTAGTTTCATTTTTTTGCATGTATCTGTCCAATTTTCCCAACACCATTTATTGAAGACACTGTCTTGACTCCATTTTATGTTCATGCCTCCTTTGTCAAATATTAATTGAGCATAGTAGTTTGGGTTGTTATCTGGATTCGCTATTCTATTCAATTGATCTATATGTCTGTTCTTGTGCCAGTACCAGGCTGTTTTGAGAACAGTAGCTTTGTAATACAGCTTGAAATCTGGTATGGAAATCCCATCCACTTTGTGCTTCTTTTTCAGGATTGCTGTGGCTATTCGTGGCTTTTTTTTGTTCCAGATGAATTTTTGGAGAGTTCTTTCTAGGTCTGTGAAATATGCCATTGGTATTTTAATAAGGAGTGCATTGAATTTATAGATTGCTTTGGGTAGTATGGACATTTTAATTATGTTGATTCTCCCAATCCATGAACATGGTATGTTCTTCCACCTGTTTACATCTTCCTATATCTCTTTTTTCAGTGTCCTGTAGTTTTACAGCAATAGGTCTTTTACCTCCTTAGTTAAGTTTATTACTAGGAATCTTAATTTTTTTGGTATGATGGTAAATGGGATTGCTTTTTTAGCCTCTCTTTCTGTAAGTTCACTATTAGTGTATAGGAATGCCATAGATTTCTTGGCATTTATTTTGTAGCCTGCTACGTTGCTGAACTCATTTATTAATTCTACTAACTTTTTTATGGAGTCTTTCAGGTTTTTTTATGTACAATATCATGTCATCTGCAAATAAGGATAGCTTAACTTCTTCTTTTCCAATTTAGATGCCTTCTATTTCTTCTTCTTGTCTAATTGCAATGGCTAATATTTCCAGTACTATGTTGAACAGGAGTGGTGAAAGTGGGCAACCCTGTCTTGTTCCTGTTCTTAGGGGAAATAGTTGTAGTTTTTGCCCATTAAGAATGATGTCTGCTGTGGATTTATCATATATGGTTTTTATTATGTTGAGGTATGATCCTTCTATTCCTACCTTGTTGAGAGTTTTTATCAAGAAAGGATGTTGGATTTTGTCAAATGCTTTTTCTGCATCAATTGAAATGACTATGTGATTTTTATCTCTCAATTTGTTTATGTGATGTATCACATTTATTGATTTGCAGATATTGTACCATCCTTGCATTCCTGGGATAAATCCTACTTGATCATGGTGTATCATCTTTCTGATGTACTATTGGATCCGATTTGCTAGAATTTTATTGAGGATTTTGGCATCTATATTCATGAGGGATATTGGCCTCTAATTCTCTTTCATTGTGTCATCTTTATCTGGTCTTTGTATTAGGGTGATGCTAGCTTCATAGAAGGAGTCTGGAAGTGTTCCTTCTCTTGAATTTTCTGGAATAGTCTGAGGAATATAGGTTTTAGTTCTTCCTTGAATGTTTGGTAAAACTCCCCTGTGACGCCGTCTGGCCCTGGATTTTTGTTTGCTGGAAGCTTTATGATGGTGCTTCAATTTCTTCCACAGTTATTGGTTTATTGAGTTGTTTAGATTCTTCTTGATTGAGTTTTGGGAAGTTACATTTTTCTAGAAATATATCCGTTTCCTCCTGGTTTTCCAGTTTGTTGTTCATACTATTTTTTTAACAATCCTTTGTATTTCAAAGGGGTCTGTTGTTATTTCACCTCTTTCATTTCTGATTTTATTTATTAGGGTCCTCTCACTTTGCTTCTTAGTGAGTCTGGCTAGAGGTTCATCGATCTTGTTTATCCTTTCAAAGTACCAGCTCTTGGTTTTGTTAATCTTCTGTATTGTTTCTTTCGTGTCTATGTCATTTTTTTCTGCTCTGATCTTTACTATTTTCTTCCTTCTACTTACACTGGGCTTTTCTTTCTAACTCTTTGAGTTGTTGGGTTAGATAATTTATTGCCACAGTTTCTAGTTTTTTGCGGTAGGATTATAGAGCTATCAACTTCCCTCTCAGAACTGCTTTCACAGTGTCCCATAGATTTTGGATTGTTGTGCTATCATTGTCATTTGTTTCCATGATGTTTTCTATCTCTTCCTGGATGTCTCTAGTAACCCAGTCATAGTTTAATAGCATGCTGTTTATTCTCCATGTGTTTGATTTCTTTGGATTGTTTCTATTGTAGTTGATTTCCAGCTTTATGCCACTGTGATCTGAGAATATGCTTGGTATGATTTCTATCTTCTTGAATTTGAACAGACTTTGCCTATGACCCAACACATGTTCTATCTTTGAGAATGTCCCATGGGCACTTGAAAAGAATGTATATTCTGTGGCTTTGGGGTGAAATGATCTGAAGATGTCAATTAATTCCACCTGGTCTAATGAGTCATTGACGATTGATGTTTCTTTACTAATTTTTGTTTAGAGAATCTGTCTAATGGTGATAGTGGGGTATTAAAGTCTCCTACTATGATTGTAATGCTGTCTATCTCTCCCTTGATGTCCTCTAGGAGTTTTTGTGTATATTTGGATGCTTCTGTATGGGGAGCGTATAAGTTTACCAGAGTTATTTCTTCTTGTTGAATTGCTCCATTTAGTATTATGAAGTGGCCATCTTTATCTCTTGTTATGTCCTTCATTTTGAGATCTAATTTGTCAGATATAAGTACGGCTACCCCAGCTTTTTTTTCATTTCCATTCGCCTGTATAACTTTTTTCCAACCTTTCATCCTCAGTCTGTGTGCGTCTTTTTTTTGGAGGAGGGTTTCTTGTAGACAGCAGATACATGGGTTGTGTTTTCTTATCCAGTCTATTACCCTATGTCTTTTGATTGGAGCATTTAAACCGTTTACATTTAAAGTTATTATTGATAGGTGCTTATATGTTGCCATTTTTGTTCTTTATCCCTGTGTTTCTTCTTCGCTTCCTATTGCTTTTTACAGCAGACCCTTTTAGCATTTCTTGCATTGCTGGTTTGGTGGTGACAAATTCCCTTAATTATTTTTTATCTGTGAAGCTCCTGATTTGACCTTCAATTTTGATTGAGAGCCTTGCTGGGCAGAGTATTCTAGGATTAAGACCCTTCCTTTGAATGACTTTGTAAATTTCATTCCACTGCCTTCTGGCCTGATAGGGTTTCTGTTGAGAGATCACTTGTTTGTCTGATGGGGGTTCATTTGTAGGTGACTTTCTGTCTCTCTCTGGCAGCTTTTAAGATTCTTACTTTGTCATTGGTGTTTGGCAATTTAATTATAACATCCCTTGGCATAGGTCTTTTGGGGTCCTTTTTCTTGGGACTCTGTGAGCTTCTTGGGTTTGTGTGGGTTTTTTCTTTCCTATATCAGGGAAGTTTTCTGTCATTATTTCTTCTAACAGGTTTTCTATTCCTTGCTCAGTTTCCTGTCCTTCTGGAAGCCCAATTATACGTATGTTGTTTTCTTTCATGTTGTCCCAAAGTTTCCTTAGGCTCTCCTCCTGCTTTTTAATCTTTTTTTCTAGAAGCTGCTCTACTTGGTTATTTTTTCCTACCTGGTCTCCTAGCTCACTGATGCAATCTTCTGATTGTTCTAGTCTACTCTTAATACTCTCTTTTGAGTTCTTTACTTCAGCAATGTCACTTTTCATTTCTTCTTGGCTCTTCATTTCTTCTTGGCTCTTCATCATTTCCTCCTGGGTCTTTTTCATTTCCTCTAGGTTCTTACTCATATTATCAAATTTTCTTCCATTCTTTTCAGCCACCTTATGACCATTTCTCTGAATTCTTTCTCTGGCAGGTTGTTAACTTCCATTTCGTTTACCACCTTTTCTGGTGAGCCTTGTTTTTCTTTCATATGTGGGCTGCTTCTTTGTCTCCCCATGGTCTCTCTTCTCTGACTATCTGGTTATGTAGTTCTCACTCTTCTGCGTTGATTTAAAGGCACAAAATACAACACAACCAGGTGAAAAGCACCAGGCACTGAACCGGAATGTGGTTACATTAATGGTAATTCCAAATAAAGGTGATCGCAATAGAAAGGCAAATTCGGTAATTGGTGAGAAAAAAGAAAGAGAATCACCCCAGACACACACAGACACTCACACATCCACACTCACACAAAAAGAAAGAGACCTCCCACACACACACCCACACACACAAAAAAGAAAGACAGGATTGCCAAAATGATAATGGGAAAAGGGGAAGAAGAAAAAAAAGGAAAAAAAGGAGTAAATTATAAATGTGGGGTGAAAACTCCTATAGGACAGCCCCTAATACGAACCAAAACCCACAACAAGTACCTGCAGATTGATACAAATTACATACAACTACTAATATCAAGGGAGGTGAGGGAACACAGAAGCAAATATCTATCTAAAAAAACAATGCAAATGTGGGCAACAAAACAAGAAACAACACCAAAAATAAAAATACCCCCCCCCCTACAAGACAAACCAAAATAAAAGAATAAGCAAATCACTCTCATAAACCTGCTTAAAAAATCGATATAATCAATAGTCAAGTAAACAACAACAACAGGACAGGGATAAAAACACTTTAAGATAGTGATGTCAGAGAAGCTCGTGGTATATATGGACTTGGAGTAGGTGGTTGGAGATTAGATATATAAGTGGGATAAAATTTTAACAGTGGGTAAAAAGAAAGAATTAAGGTAAATCTAAAGCTGGAAAAGTGTAAGAGAAACAAGGCACTAAATAGGGAAAGGTTAGCAAGAGAGTGGTGGCATAAAGGTGAAGTTGAGGTAGAGTAAAAGATACTAAAGTGTAGATGAAAATAGGCTGTATTCCCAAGGTCGAAGAGAAAATATAATCAATTCCCTGTGTCACACAAGCGTCAGTTTGTGATTTGGCCCCTGGGTGGCAGTGTTTCTAGATTGACTTCTGGGTCTATTGGTCCTCTCTATCCTGAACTAAAATTTTGCTGACCCTGTGGTATTCAATACTGCCTCTCTAATGGTGACTGCTTTTTTAGCAGCCAGGACCTTCCCCAAATCTTCCGGGTCTCCCTCCTCTGTCAAGTCCAAATTGGTTGCGCTCCAGGGATTAACTCTGCCACCAGCTCCAAGGGTCCTCTTTCACTTTTACCAGCTCCAACAGCCACAGATTTTATTTCAGGTGCAGATCTCCAGGCTTGAGTTCCAAGGTGCAAATATTCCAGTCTGCCAGCCCCCTCAGTTTCACGCCCAAAGTACCCCCAGGGAAATCTGACCTTTCCGTGCTGAAGTTTAGAGCTCCCTGGACTCTGCACGCATCCGCGCCAACTGGGCGCCGGTGTTCTGGGAGTCTCTGGACAAATCCTTTAAACAAAAAATCAGCAAGGAAATATCAATCCTAAATGACTCACTAGACCAGATGGTATTAATTGACATCTTCAAGATATTTCACCCCAAAGCCACAGGATATACATTCTTCTCAAGTGCACATGGGTCATTCTCAAAGATAGATCATATGTTGGGTCATAGGCAAAGTCTGTTCAAATTCAAGAAGATAGAAATCATAGCAAGCATATACTCAAGTCACAGTGGCATAAAACTGCAAATCAAATATACTAAAAACAACCCAAAAAAAGCAAACACATGGAAATTAAACAGCATGCTATTCAACAATGACTGGGTTATCCAAAAGATCTAAAAAGAAATAAAAAACATTATGGCTACAAATGACAATGAAAACACAATAATCCAAAATCTGTGAGACACAGTGAAAGCAGAACTCAGAAGGGGCAGTTCACATAGCTCTACAATCCTACTGCAAAAAAACAAAAACAAGAAACAATGGAAATAAATTATCTAACCCTACAACTCAAAGACTTAGAAACAGAGCTACAAGAAAAAACCAGTGAAAGCAGAAGAAAGGAAATAATAAACATGAGAGTAGAGATAAACTAAATAGAGACAAAAAATACAAAAGAACAACAAATCCAAGAGCTGGTTCTTTGAAAGGATAAACATGATTGATGAACCTTTAGCCATGTTCACCAATAAGTAAAGAGAGAGAACACAAATAAACAATATCAGAAATGAAAGAGGTAAAATAGCAACAGACCCTAAAAAATACAAAATATAGTTAAGTAATATTATGAGCAACTCTATTTTAACAAACTGGAAAACCAAGAGAAAATGGACTTATTTCCCCAAAAATTCAACCTTCCAAAACTCAATCAGGAAGAATCTAAAGATCTCAATAGGTCAATAACTATGGAAGAAATTGAAGCAGTCATCAAAAACCTTCCAGAAAACAAAAGCCCAGGACCAGTTGGTTCCACAGGGCAGTTTTACCAAACATTCAAGGAAGAACATAAACCTATTCTCCACAGACTATTCCAAAAAATTTAAGAAGAAACACTTCCAAGCTCTTTCTATGAAGCCAGCATCATCCTAATACCAAACCCAGATAAAGACAACACAATGAGAGAGAATTAAGGTCAATATCCCTCGTAAACATAGATGCCAAAATCCTCAAAACATAGATGCCAAAATCCTCAACAAAATTCTAGTAAATCAGATCCAGCACCACATCAGAAAAATCATACACCATGACCAAATGGGATTTATCCCAGGAATGTAAGGATGGTACAATATCCAAAAATCAATAAACATGATACGTCTCATAAACAAATTGAGAGATAAAAATCACAGTCATATCATTTAATGCAGAAAAAAACATTTGACAAAATCCAATACCCTCTTTTTATGATTTAATAAATCGTTATTGTTCAAATTATTACAATGTTGCTCTTCCCCACCCATAGCTCCATTCCCCCTGGTATCCATCTCATCTTCTGCCATTACCTCCCCCACATTGTCCTCATCCACAACTCCCACACCCCTTCCCCCCTGAGAATTGTTAGTCCACTCCCTTTTTATGCCCCTGATTCTATTATATTCACTAGCATATTCTGTTCATCAGATCTTTAATTCACTTGATTTTTAGATTCACTTGTTAATAGATGAGTATTTGTTTTTCATAATTTTTATTTTTGCCTTTTTCTTCTTCCTCTTCTTAAAGAATACCTTTCAGCATTTCATATAATACTGCTTTGGTGTTGATGAACTCCTTTAACTTTTTCTTATCTGCGAAGCACTTTATTTCACCTTCAAGTCTGAATGATAGCTTCGCTGGGAGAGTAATCTTGGTTGTAGGTTCTTGTTATTCATCACTGTGAATATTTCTTGCCATTCCCATCTGACATGCATAGTTTCTGTTGAGAAGTCAACTGACAATCATATGTGAGCTTTCATGAAGGTAACTGTTTTTCTCTTGCTGCTTTTAATATTCTCTATTTTTTGCTCTTGCATTTTATTTATCATATGTCTTGGTGTGGTCCTCTTTGGATTCCTTTTGTTTAGGGTTTGGTGCACTTCCTAGACTTTTAAGTCTATTTCTTTCACCAGGTAGGGGAAGTTTTCAGTCACTATTTCTTCAAATAGGTTTTCAGTATCTTGCTCTCTTTCTTTATCTCGCACCCCATAATATGGATGCTGGTATGCTTGAGGTTGTCCCATAAGTTCTTCACACTATCCTCAATTTTTTGGATTCATTTTGCTTCTTGCTTTTCCAGCTGAGTGATTTTTTCTTCTTTGTATTTCAAATCTTTGACTTAATTCTTACAGCCCTCTAATCTGCTTTTAGGTATCTGTATAAAATTTTTTATTTCAGTCAGTGTATGCTTAATTTCTAATTGGTCCTTTTTCATATCCTCCAGAGTCTCACTCATATCCTCCAGGGTCTCATTAATATCCTCAAGGGTCTCGCTCAGATTCTCAAAGTCTCGTTAAATTTATCAGCCTTTTTCTAGGGGCCTCTTGAAAAACTTTATAAGTGTGGTTTTGAACTGTATGTCTAGTCATTTTTTTCCCTCCATTTCTTTCACATGTGATCTGTTACCTTGCCTTCGCATTTTGGCTGCTTTCCTGAGTTGGTCAAGTAGGTTTGTGTGGTAGGTGTCCTTTAGAGGACAGTGGCTCAGTCTACCCAGTTACCTGAGGTGGATACTCTTGGTAGCCCCTTTATGGGCAGCACTATCTTATTGTAGTTAAGCCTAGATTGTTGTTAGTATCGCTGGGAGTGGTTGACCTCCAGGCCAACTGGCGGTGAGGATCAGCTATGTTTACACTGGGAGAGCATCTGTGCTAAGCCTGGATGTGGCGGAGTCTCCCTGCTGAGCAGGCAGGCTTGGTTTCCCATCAGCCCTGCCCTAAATGGCTCCCGAGTTTCTGTCCTCTGTGGCAACGGCTGCAGGCACCTCTGAGAGAAATTTGCCTGGAGCTCTGCCTGCTGCCAGACAGTCTAGTTTCTCCCCAAATGAGTCCGGACACCCAAAGACTCACAGAATGGGGGAAAAAAACAGTCTGGAGGTTTGTTTGTTTTTTTTCCTCCCAAATAATAGAGACAGCCACAAGCTCTCTCTGAGAGCTCGCGTGCTTCTGCAGCTCTGGATTTTCAGTGTGCTTACCCCTTACTGTTCAGTTTCACCCTGAATGAGTCTGGATTCCCTGGGATTCACCCAGAATCAAGGCTTAGTGCAGAAGGATGTCTTTGTCTCCCTCCCAGTTCAAGAAAACCAGCCGGGTTTGCAGCCTACCGCCCTTTCGGCTTGCACGCAGCTCTGAACCTCTGACTCTGCACATATTCGTAACTCTGCCCTCTGCAGCTTTTCTGAGTCACAGTGTCCTTTTATCTTTCCTTGTGGAATGTCTACTTAGCTAGCTCTCTGGTGGTTCTGGATGATGTCCATTTTGTCTTTTGGTTATAGTTTTAAAATTGTTGTACGGGGCAGCAATATGGATGTTTACCTATGCCTCCATCTTGATACCTCCCCCAATGCCCTTTATTGATAAAAATTCTCAACAAAGTGGAAATAGAAGGATTATACCTCAACATAATAAAAGCCATATATGATAAACTCACAACTGACATCATACTCAATGGGCAAAAACTACGAGTATTTCCCCTAAGAACAGTAAGAAGATAGGGATGCCTTCTCTCACCACTCCTGTTGGACATATGACTGGATGTGCTAGCCATTGCAAACAGACAAGAATAAGAAATAAAAGACATCCAAGTTGGCACAAAATAAGTAAAATGGTCTTTATTTGCAGATGGCATGATGCACATAAAAACCCAAAAAGACTCCATCAAACCCTAATAGATGTAATAAATGATTTTGGCAATGTAGCAGGATACAAAATTAATGCCAAGAAATCTATGGCATTTCTATACACCAGTAGTGAACTTATAGAAAGAGAGACTAAAAAAGCAATTCCATTTGCTATCGAACACACACACACAAAAATGTTAAGATACCTAGGAATAAACTTAACTAAGGAGGTAAAACACCTATACCTTGGAAACTACAGGACACTGAAAAAAGAGACAGAGGAAAATGTAAAGAGGTGGAAGAACATACCATGTTCATAGATTGGGAGAATGAACATCATTAAAATGTCTATACTACCCAAAGCAATCTACAGATTCATTGCAATTGCCTAAAATACCAATGGCATATTTCACAGACCTAGAAAGAACTCTCCAAAAATTCATCTGGAATAAATAAAGACCCCTACTAGCCACAGAAATCTGATAAATAAGAACAAAGTAGGTAGGGTCTCATATACCAGATTTCAAGCTGTATTACAAAGTCACTGTTCTCAAAACAGCCTGTTACTGGCACAAGTACAAACATATAGACCAATGGAATAGAATAGAAAATCCAGACATCCACCCAAAATACTATGCTCATTTAATATTTGACAAGGGAAAAATACTATGCTCATTTAATATTTGACAAGGGAGGCATGAACATACAATGGAATCAAGGTAGTCTCTTCAATAAATGGTGTTGGGAAAATTGGACAGATACATGCGAAACAATGAAACTAGAACACCAACTTACACTATACACAAAAATAAACTCAAAATGGATACAGGACTTAAACATAATGCCAGAATCCACAGGCAGCAAAATCTCAGACTTATGCCTAAGGAACTTCTTCACTGATACTGTTCCTAGAGCAATGGAAGCTAAAGAGAAAATAAACAAATGGGACTACATCAAAATAAAAAGCTTTTGCACAGCAAAAGAAAACATCAACAAACAATAAGAAAGCTCATTGTATGGGAGAACATATTTGCAAATATGTTATCAGTGATATAAGTTTAAGCTCCAACATCTATAGGCAACTTATATAACAATAAAAGGAAGATAAGCAATCTAATAAAAAAAATAAGCAATGGACCTAAATAGAATCTTTTCAAAAGAAGACAGAAGGAAAGCCAAGAAACACATGAAAACATACCCAAAGTCACTAATTATCCAAGACATGAAAATCAAAATGACAATGCAATATCATCTCACACCTGTCAGAATGGATATCATCAATAAATCAACAAACAACAAGTGTTGGTGAGGATGCAAAAAAAAATGAACCTTCATGCACTGTTTGCGGGAATGCAGACTGGTGCAGCCACTGTGGAGAACAGTATGGAGTTTCCTCAAAAAAACTAAAAATGGAGCTCCCATTTGACTCAGTAATACCACTCCTAGGAATATATTCTAAGAAAATAGAAGCATCAACCAAAAAGGATATATGCACCCGTATGTTCACATCAACACAATTTATAATAGCTAAAATTTGGAAACAGTGTAGGTGCCTGTCAGAAGTTGACTGTACCAGAAAACTATGGTACATCTACACAATTGAATACTATGCTGCCATAAAAAAAGAGATTCTTGCCATCTGTAGCAACCTGGATGGAACTAGAAAACATTATTCTAAGTGAAATAAGCCAGTCAATAAAAGAAAAATACCACATGACCTCACTTATTTATGGGTAATAAAGAACATTATAAACTGATAAATAAAAAGATAGATACAGAAGTAGTAAACATCAGACAGACTGTCAAAATTACAGCATAAGTTTAGGGAGTGGTAGAGGAGGTAAAAGATTAAATGAAGGACTTGTATTCATGCATATAAGCATAATCAACGGACACAAGACACTGGGGGGTGAAGACATGTATGGGAATGGGGTGAGGGGGCAATGGGATGATATGCACAGATGTAATAATAAAATATGGAAAAAATAAAAATAAATACACTGGTACATCTACACAATGGAATGCTTTGGGCTATAAAGAAAGCTTTATTACCATTTTCAGCAGCATCAATGAACCTGGAGAGCTTTATGTTAAGTGAAATACAACAGTTAGAGAAAGATATGTGTCTCACTATCTCACTTATATGTGAAATCTAATGAACAAAATAAGCTGAAGATCAAATACAGATACATGGAAGTATCAAACAGACTGTCAAACTTCAGATAGAAAGTAGGGGACACTGGGCAGGTGGGAAAAGATCAACCAATGAACTTGCACATATATACCTGTCTGCAGACACCTACAATGGCATAGTGAGGCCCTGGGGTGTGGTTGGGGAGGGCTGAAAGACATCAATGAGGGATAAAGAGTGACTTATGTAATACTTTTAACAATAAAGATTTTTTAAAAGAAAAGTAACACTTTATAAAGTATATGATTGTCATTATACCATGTTGTATATATATATATATGTGAAAGTAAAACAAAATCACATTGAATGTAAACTATAATTGAACAAAATTTTAGCATAACCAATGGATACAAGACACTGGGGCTGGGGAGAGCAGGTGAGGATATGTGCTGGGGTTTAGGGGAGTCTGAGGGGAGGACAATGGGGGGGAAGGGAAACATATGTACTATTATTTGTAATACTTTAAAGAAAAAAATAAAATAAAATGGCTAATATGCAAAAATAAATTTAATACAAACCATGTTCTAGTAGAGCACCATTTTCTTTTATTGCAGGGAGATAAAGACCTTTAGCATCACACTTCAAACCTGAAGATTTTATCTATTAAAAATTACCTTTTAGGAGGAACCAAGATGGCGGCATAGGTAAACACCTATTGTGCTGCCCCGTGCAACAATTCCAAAACTACAACATAACAACAAAACAAACATCATCCATAATCACTGGAAAGCTGGCTGAGTAAAAATTCCACAAATAAGAGTGAAGGTGGGACACTGAAACTCAGAAGAGCGGCGGAGTGCAGCCTTGAAGATACGCTCAGTGAGAGGTTCAGAGCTATGTGTGCTTGCAGGCTGAAGGGTGGGCGTCAGCAACCCCAGCTGGATTTCTACAACAGGGAGGGTGGAGACGTCCCACTGCACAGATTTCCCAGTGCCAGGTGAGGTCCGAGGGCCGGGGTGTGCACACTAAAACCTGGGCGCGTCAGAGGTCTGCGAGTTTTAAGAGAATGCACTAAACTTGGAACAGCAGTTTGCATAAACTTGGGGACAGAACTTCGCAACCATACAGAGCTGACTCGTGACTTGTTCCCTCATTCGGGAGACCACCAGACTACTTTGTTTTACAATCCTGGGCAAGACTTTGGGTGTGCAGACTCATTTGGGGAGAGGCAGAGTTGTCTGGCAATGGATGGGGACCAGTGGTGGCTTTCTCTCAGAGGTGCACAGACATTACCACCCAGCCCAGAAACCCACGTGCTGCATAGGGCTGAGCTGACACTGCGGGTTTAGCCTGGAGACTTCACCCACTGATCACAGCTTGTCTTCACATCCAATTGGCCTGGAGGTCAAACCCTCCTAGTGCTAACAACAATTAGCTGGGATTAACTCCAACAACACTGTACAACCCGTAAAGGCTTGCAGTAAGAATATCCACCTCAGGTAACTGGGGAGGCTGAACCACTGTCCCCTAAAGGACATCTACCACACAAAGCTAATCGACCAACTCAAGAAAGCAGCCACAATGCAGAGAAATGGAAAGAAATCAGGTGTGAAACAAATGGAGAAAAAGACGACTAAACATAGAGTTTAAAACCACAATAATTAGGTTTTTCAAGAGGCTCCTAGAAAAGGCCAATGAAATTAATGAGAACTATGAGGAAATGAACAAGACCTATGAGGAAGTGAACAAGACCTATGAGGATATGAAAAAGGACCAACTAGAAATTAAGCATACACTGACTGAAATAAAAAAAAAATTACACAAAGATCTAGAAGCAGTCCAAACAACCGCAAGAAACAAGTGAAAGATTTGAAATACAATGAAGCAAAATCCACTCAGCTGAAAAAGCAATAAGCCAAAAGAATCCAAAAAATTGAAGATAGTGTAAGGGGTCTCTGGGACAACCTCAAGCATGCCAACATCTGAATTATGGGGGTGCCAGAAAAAGAGAGAGAGCAAGGTAATGAAAACCTACTTGAAGAAATAGTGACTGAAAATTTCCCATACCTGGTGAAAAGAAATTGACTTAAAACCCTCAGAAGTACACAGAACCCCAAAATATAGGAATCTAAAGAGGACCACACAAAGACACATAATTAAAATACCAAGAGCAGGAACACCAAGATGGCGGCATAAGCAAACTCCTATTGTTCTGCCCCGCGCAACGATTTAAGAACTACAACATAACAGCAGAACAGACAAGCACCCAGAATCGCCAGAAAGCTGGCTGAATGTAAACTCCACTAATAGGAGCAAAGGTGGGACACAGACTCAGGACCAGCAGGAGCGCAGCCTTTCAGACGGAAACAGGTTAGGAGCCGCTCTGGTTGCGCGTGTGCGGGCTGGGGCTGGAGCAGGGACTGACGGGGAACGGCGGAGGCATCCCACGGCCCAGATTTCCCGAGCCAGGCAAGGTGCGAGATCCGGGGTACGAGAAGTCCCCCTGCACAGATTCCCCAGAAATGGGCGAGGCCCGAGGTCCGGAGAACGCACCCTGGAAGCGGGGCGCAGCAGAGGCTCCTAGTCCCAAGGGTCTCACAAACCCGCAACTTGCCCCCTGGAAACTTGTCTCCTGGTTCCGGAAACCATCTGTTTTACAGCCCTGGGCTAGACTTTTGGTGTGCAGGCACATTTGGGGAAAGGCAGAGTTGTCTGGCAAGGGGAAGAGACTAGCGGCTTTCTCTTGGAGGTGTCTGCAGCCATCCCCATGCAAAAGAGAACCGCGCGCGCAAGCGCCGCATAGGACCCAGCTGCCGCTGCCGCTGCCGCGCAGCCCAGAGACTCCACCCATCCAACCTGAACACAGTCTCCCTTCACAGCCAATTGGCCTGGAGGTCAAACCCTCCTAGGGCTAACAACAAAAAGCTGGGTTTAAATTCAAAAACACTGAATACAATCCATAAAGGATTGCAGTAAGAGTACCCACCTCAGGTAACTGGGGATACTGAGCCAGTGTCCCTTTGAGGATATCCACCACATAAAGCAGCCACCATGCACAGACATGGAAAGAAATCAGGTGTGAAAGAAATGGAGGAGAAAAGACGACAAGACATAGAGTTCAAAACCATGGTTATAAGGCTTTTCAAGAGGCTCCTACAAAAGGCCGATCAACTTAATGAGAATTACCAGGAAATAAACAAGACCAACCAGCAAATGAATGAGAATTACAAGGAGATGAATGATACTTACAAGGAAATGAATGAGACCCTCAGGGAAATGAACAAGACCTCTGAGGATATGAACCAGACCCTCACAGATAAAAAAAAAAAAAGGACCAACTAGAAATCAAGCATACACAGACTGAAATAAAAAATATTACACAAAGTCCTAAAAGCAGTCCAAAGGGCCACAAGAACCAAGTCAAAGATTTGAAATACAAAGAACCAAAATCCACTCAGCTGGAAAAGCAAGAAACAAAAAGAATTCAGATAATTGAAGATAGCGTAAGGGGCCTCTGGGACAACCTCAAGCAAGCCAACATCCGAATTATTGGGGTGCCAGAAAAAGAGAGAGAGCAAGATAAGGAAAACCTACTTGAAGAAATAGTGACTGAAAACTTGTCCCACCTGGTGAAAGAAACTGACTTAAAAGCCCAAGAAGTACACAGAACCCCAAAATATAGGAATCTAAAGAGGACCACACCAAGACATATCATAATTAAAATGCCAAGAGCAAAAGATAAAGAGAGAATATTAAAAGCAGCAAGAGAAAAACAGTTGGTTACCTACAGGGGAGCACCCATACGATTGTCAGCGGATTTCTCAACAGAAACGATGCAGGCCAGACGCGAGTGGCAAGAAATATTCAAAATAATGAAGAGCAAGAATCTACAACCAAGATTACTCTATCCAGCAAAGCTATCATTCAGAATTGAGGATCAGATAAAGTGCTTCACAGATAAGAAAAAGCTAAAGGAGTTCATCACCACCAAACCAGTATTATATGAAATGCTGAAAGATATTCTTTAAGAAGAGGAAGAAGAGAAAGGTAAAAATATAAATTATGAACAACAAATACACATCTATCAAAAAATGAACATAAAAATCAAGTGAACTGATAGGCTGATGAACAAGATAAACTGGTGACTATAACAGAAACATGGACATAGAGAGGGAATGGACTGACAATTCTTGGGGAGAAAAGTGTTGTTGGAAGTACAGCAAGAGATTGGACAAAAATCTTGCAACAATGGGAGAGGACATTGGGGAGGGGGAGGTGAGGGGCGGAGGGTGGGATAGGTACAGGGTGGAGGGAAAATATAGGGGGACAAAAAGGGGAAAAAATGTAATTAATAAACTGAACAATAAAAATTAAATTAAAATAAAATAAAATAAAATAAAATACCAAGAGCAAAAGATAAAGAAAGAATATTAAAAGCAACAAGAAAAAAAAACAGTAAGTTACCTATAAGGGAGCACCCATACGATTGTCAGTGGATTTCTCAACAGAAACGATGCAGGCCAGACGGGAGTGGCAAGAAATATCAAAGTGATGAATAGCAAGAATCTACGACCAAGATTACTCTACTATATCCAGCAAAGCTATCATTAAGAATTGAAGGTCAGATAAAGTGCTTCGCAGATAAAAAAAAAAAAAAAAGCTAAAGGAGTTCATCACCCCCAAACCAATACTATATGAAATGCTGAAAGATATTTTTTAAGAAGAGGAAGAAGAAAAAGTAAAAATATAAGTTATGAACAACACATCTATCAACAAACGAATCTAAAAATCAAGTGAATTAATAATCTGATGAGCAGGATAAACTGGTGAATATAGCAGAATCATGGACACATAGAGGGAACGGACTGACAATTCTTGGGGTTTAGAAAAGGGGTGTGGGAAGTTCAGCAAGAGACTGGACAAAAATCATGCAACAATGGGAGAGGACATTGAAGGGGGAGAGGTGAGGGAGGAGGGTAGGTTGGGTACTGGGTGGTGGGGAGCTATAGGGGGATAAGAAAGGGGCACGATGTAATTAATAAACTGAACAATAAAGATAAAAAAAATAAAATTAATAAAATAAAAATGATCTTTCAGAGGCTGAGGGTAACTGAGATGGTGACTGGAAAAGTCATTGGGTGATGTTCAGAGGCTGGAAGGAGGGGTGTCCCTGGGTCTGT
>JAOAOB010000030.1:292500-317500 GCA_027563665.1 Antrozous pallidus | reverse complement strand
ACCAGCTTTTTACATGAAAAAAGCTATATATTATTATATGTAAAAATGCTAACAATTTATATTTATATTTACATTTACTTTATATTTATATTTACATTATATTTATATTTATATTTAAATTTACATTATATCTAAATTTATATTTATATTTATATTTATATTTACATTTATATTTACATTATATCTATATTTTATATCTATATCTATATCTATATTTATATTTACATTTACATTATATCTATATTTATATCTATATCTATATTTATATCTATATCTATATCTACATTTACATTATATCTATATCTATATCTATATTTATACTTATGCTTACACTTAGACCTTATATTTATATTTATATTTATATTTATGTTTATGTTTATGCTTATATTTACATTTACATTTACAATTACATTTATATTTATATTTATATTATATCTATATTTACATTTATATTTATATTCATATTTATATTATATTTATATTTATATTTATATTTACATTTACATTTATATTTATACGTACACTTAGACTTATATTTATATTTGTATCTATATTTATATTTATATTTTGTATTATAGTTGTATTTATATTTGTATTTATATAAAATATGTATTCATGGATTTTCGGAGAGAGAGAAGAAGGGAGAGGAAGAGAAAAAACACCCATGAGGAGAGAGAATCAGGGACCGGCTGCCTCCTGCACGCCCCCTACTGGGGACGGAGCCCCCAACCCGGACCTGTGCCCCTCTGACCGGGACTCGAACCCGGGACCCTCCTGGTTCCTAGGTCGATGCTCAACCGACTGAAAGACATGGGTGAGGCTGATCATTTTCTTAAATCAGAATCTTACGAATCTATGCCATTCCCACAAAGGGAATAGCTAACAAAGAAGATATTGGGTGGGAAAAAAAATTAAAATAAAACAGAATGAGCGGGTTCTTTTCTGTGTGTGTGTGTGTGTGAGAGAGATTTTTTTTCTTCTGTGGGTATTTGGGCAAAGTCACACGCACATAGAAATGTGGGATTGCGTGTGGAGATTTTGTAAAAAAATATATATTTTTTTGTTGATTTTTAGACAGCAAGGGAGAGGGAAAGAGAGGGAAACATCCATGAGGAGAGAGAATCAGGGACCGGCTGCCTCCTGCACGCCCCCTACTGGGGATGGAGCCCGAACCCGGGCCTGTGCCCTCGACCGGAATCGAACTCTGACTCCCTCTCTCTTCCTCTACGAAATCAATCCTCTATCAGAAAAGCCTCATATGCTAAGTGCCGGTCGATGGGGACGGCCATTCGACCAATCAAAGCGTAATATGCTAATGATATGCTAAGGCCGCTCAACCGCTTGCTATGACGTGCACCCGACCACCAGGGGGCAGGACAGTCGACCGGTCGCTATGACGCGCCACTGACCCACCAGGGGGCAGACAGTCCACCAGTCGCTATGATGTGCACTGACCACCAGGGGGCAGACAGTCGGCCAGTCGCTGTGACGTGCACTGACCACCAGGGGAGTGGACGGTCGACCGGTCGCTGTGACGTGCACTGACCACCAGGGGGCAGACAGTCGGCCAGTCGCTGTGACGTGCACTGACCACCAGGGGCAGACAGTCGGCCAGTCAGTCGCTGTGACGTGCACTGACCACCAGGGGGCAGACAGCTCGACCGGTCCGCTTGTTGACGTGCACTGACCACCAGGGGGCAGGAGTCGAACGGTCGGCTATGACGTGCACTGACCAGCAGGGGGCAGACGCTCTGACCAGTAGGTGAGCTTGCTGCTGGGATCCGGCCAATCAGGACTGAGCGAGACGGCCGGACACACCCTGGAGTCCTCCCACGGTCCCTCCCTGGCCCCAATCATGCACGGGTGGGGGGGGGTCCCTCGGCCTGGCCCCCACCCTCTCGCCATCCAGGACCCCTCAGGGGATGTCGGAGAGCCGGTTTCAGCCCAAATCCCACAGGCCAGGCCGAGGCCTCAAGTAAAAATATGATTAAAAAAAAGAAAAGAAAAGAAATAGCACAGGACACCGCTTTGGGGTTAATTTGCTCCATTTCAGACTTACTTGTTGGAGCGTCGAGCGTTTGGGAAAACCGACTTAGACAGTGGAGCGATGGGCTGAGAAACTCCGGATTACACAGGTTCTTACTGCGCAGATACATGTTATTTATTTCTTTTTTTTTTTTTTTGCACACGGAGAGAGATAAGAAAAAAACCCCATCTCCCTCTTAAATATCTGTTCCTCTTCATGCAAATAATTACACGTGCATCGCTCCGAGCGCTCCGTGGTATATTAGACATAAACCTATTACAGGGTGATGAATCTTTATTTTCAGAAAGAAAATAAACACACGCACACACACACGCATTCTCATAATTTTGCAATCTTCTTTTTTTTTTAAAAAAAAATATAATTTTATTGGTTTTTTGCAGAGAGGAAGGGAGAGGGATAGAAAGTCAGAAACATCGATGAGAGAGCAACATCCATCAGCCGCCTCCTGCACGCCCCCTACTGGGGATGTGCCCGCAACCAAGGTCCACGCCCTTGCCTGGGAATCGAACCCGGGACCCCTTCGGTCCGCAGGCCGGCGCTCCATCCACTGAGCCACACCGGTTTCGGCTCTTCGGGAGCATACGTGGCTGGCGTTTCGGATGCCCACGCTATTTTTTTTTAAAAAAATTATATTTTTTATTGATTCCAGAGAGGAAAGGGGTGTTGGGGGAGAAGGGGCTCAGCCCTGCACAGCTGGTAGGAGGAGGGTTCTGCATCTTCCTGCCCCGACATGAGAGAGAAGGTGGCGGCCATCTTGTGATGCCAGAGCATGGGGGTCAATTTGCATATTGCCTCTTTATTATAGAGGATAGATTTAAAAAAAAAACAACAAAAAAAAAACAATGCTGTCAATCAGAGTAAGAACCCATTCCAATGCAAGAAAACAAGGTGATAATAAAAACCATTTTTTGAATGTCAAACACAACCCCCCCCCCCCAACATTCACAAAAACAAAACTAATACAAAATAGTAGAAGTGATGGAAAACACAGCTGTCAGCTGAAACCGGTGTGGCTCCGTGGATAGAGCATCGGCCTGCGGACGGAAGGGTCCCGGGTTCAATTCCGGTCAAGGGCATGCGCCTTGGCTGCGGGCACATCTCGAGGGGGTGGCATGCAGGAGGCGGCTGATGGATGTTTCTCTCTCATCGGTGTTTCTGACTCTCTATTCTTCTCCTTTACTCTGCCAAAAATTAGTAAAATATATTTTAAAAAAACATACACACACACTCACACAAATACACTCACACACACACTCGCTCATACATACACTCACACACACACACTCATACACACACAACCACACACACACACAGATACACACACACACACTCACACACACTCATACACTCACAATCACACACACGTACACAGATACTCACACACACACTCACAATCACACACACACACACTCACAGTCACACACACAATCACACACACACACACACACACTCATACACACTCACACACAGATACTCACACACACACTCACAATCACACACACACACACTCACAATCACACACACAATCACACACACGTACACACACACTCACACACACACACTCACAATCACACACACATACACACACTCACACACACTCACAACCATGTTCCCCTCCTGGAAATGCCTTAATCCTCCGGACATGAGGGAGCCTGTGCCCCATCTCCCTTCTCACCCCTCAATCCCTAAATCTCACTGAACCTCACACAGTGGAAAAATTCACCCCCAAAACCCCTTCTGCCTGCCCCCCCCCCCCACATTCCAGAAAACCCTGCCAGCTTTCCAGCTCTCCGTTCAAAATGTCAGACCCTTGGGAGGGCCCCAGAGTTAATGCAGGTTTCTTCCTCCTCCTCCTCCTCTTCCTCCTCCTCCTTCTCCTCCTCCTCCTCCTCCTCCTCCTCCCCCTCCTCCTCCTTCTCTTCCTCCCCCTCCTCCTCCTCCTTCTCCTCCTCCTCCTCCTCCTCCATCTCCTCCTTCTCTTCCTCCCCCTCCTCCTCCTCCTCCTCCTCCTCCTCCCACTCCTCCTCCTCCTCCTCCTCCTCCCTCCTCCATCTCCTCCTCCTCCTCCTCCTCCTCCATCTCCTCCTCCTCCTCCTCCTCCTCCTCCCCCTCCTCCTCCTTCTCTTCCCTCCCCCTCCTCCTCCTCTTCCTCCATCTCCTCCTCCTCCTCCCCCTCCTTCTCCTTCTCTTCCTCCCCCCCTCCTCCTCCTCTCCTCCTCCTCCTCTTCCTCCATCTCCTCCTCCTCCTCCCCCTCCTTCTCCTTCTCTTCCTCCCCCCCTCCTCCTCCTCTCCTCCTCCTCCTCTTCCTCCATCTCCTCCTCCTCCTCCTCCTCCTCCTTCTCCTCCTCCTCCTCCCCTCCTCCTCCTCCTCCTCCTCCTCCTCCTCCTCCTCCTCCTCCTCCTCCTCCTCCTCCCCCTCTTCTTATTCTTCATTTCTTCTTACAAAATGCCGGGGTGATGCTGGGCTCACCGTCCGCATTGAGCAGAAGGAAAGAAAGGGCAAGCCTTTCAGGGTTTTTTTTTTTGTGTGTGTTTTTTTTTTAAAAAGACGGGAAGGAATCCTATTTCCTAAATGATTGACCACAAAATCCCATTTCCTTTGGGGGGGAATGAGGAACAATGGGATGTTTCAAAGGAAAATGAGTCTGTCTAATCCTTCATTTTAAAAAAAATTATTCCCAGGTCTCTGCCCGGGATGAGCATAATGAGGAGATGAGGACATTCCAATTTATATATATATATATATATATATATATATATATCTTTATACATATTCCTTTATGTATATCTCTTTATATATATATATTTCTTTATATATATATATTCCTTTATTTCTTTATATATATATATTTCTTAATATATATTCCGTTATATATATATATATTTCTTTATATATATATTTCTTCATATATATTCCTTTATATATTTCTTTATATATATTTATATATATTTCTTTACATGTATATTTCTTCCTATATATTTCTTTATATGTATTTCTTCCTATATATTTCTTTAAATATATTTCTTTATATTTTATATATATTTCTTTATATATATTTCTTCATATGTATTTATATATGCACTTCTTTTTATATATTTCTTTATATGTATTTTTCTTTATATATGTACTTCTTTATATATATTTCTTTATAAATGTATTTCTTTATATATTTCTTTATATGTATATTTCTTTATATATGTACTTCTTTATGTATATTTCTTTATATATATTTATATATATTTCCTTACATGTATATTTCTTCCTATATATTTCTTTAAATATATTTCTTTATATATATTTCTTTATATATTTCTTTAAATATATTTCCTTATATTTTATATATATTTCTTTATATATATTTCTTCATATGTATTTATATATGTACTTCTTTATATATATTTCTTTATCTATATTTCTTTATATGTATATTTCTTTATTTATGTACTTCTTTATATATATTACCTATGAGATAAAGACAGATAGCTGATAGATAGATAGATAGACAGACACATAGATACATAGATAGATAATAGGTGACAGATAATAGATGACAGATAAATAGATGATAAATAGATAATTGATATAGATAGATAATAGATTGATAATTGATACATAGGTATTGATAGGTAGATGATAGATAGATACATAGATAGATGATAGAGAGATAGATAATAGATGACATAGATAAGTAAATGATAGATAGATAATTGATATAGATTGATAATTGATACATAGATCGTTGATAGATGATAGATAAATAGATAGATACATAGATACATTGATAGATAGGTAGATAATAGGTAGATGACATAGATAAATAGGTGATAGATAGATAATTGATATAGATTTATAATTGATACATAGATAAGTGATAGATAGAGGATAGACAGATACATAGATAGATGATAGATAGGTAGATAATAGCTAGATGACATAGATAAATAGATGGTAGATAGGTGATTGATATAGATAGATAATAGATTGATAATCGATACATAGATAATTGATAGATGGATGATAGATAAATACATAGATACATAGACGATAGATAGGTAGATAATAGATAGATGATATAGATAAATAGATTATAGATAGATGATTGATACAGATAGATAATAGATTGATAATTGATACATAGATAATTGATAGATAGATGATAGATACATAGATAGATGATAGATAAGTAGATAATAGGTAGATGACATAGATAAATAGATGATAGATAGGTAATTGATATAGATAGATACTAGATAATTGATACATAGATAATTGATAGATGGATGATAGATACACACATAGATACATAGACGATAGATGGGTAGATCATAGGTAGGTGATATAGATAAATAGATGACAGATAGATGATAGATACATAGATAGATGATAGATAAGTAGATAATAGGTAGATGACATAGATAAATAGATGATAGATAGGTAATTGATATAGATAGATACAGATAATCGATACATAGATAATTGATAGATGGATGATAGATACACACATAGATACACAGACGATAGATGGGTAGATCATAGGTTGATGATACAGATAAACGGACGACAGATAGGTGATTGATACATAGATAGATGATAGATAGGTAGATAATAGGTAGGTGATATAGATAAATAGATGATAGATAGGTAATTGATATAGATAGATACAGATAATCGATACATAGATAATTGATAGATGGATGATAGATAGATAAACACATAGATACACAGACGATAGATGGGTAGATCATAGGTTGATGATACAGATAAACGGACGACAGATAGGTGATTGATACATAGATAGATGATAGATAGGTAGATAATAGGTAGGTGATATAGATAAATAGATGATACATAGGTAATTGATATAGATAGATACAGATAATCGATACATAGATAACTGATTGATGGATGATAGATACACACATAGATACACAGACGATAGATGGGTAGATCATAGGTTGATGATACAGATAAACGGACGACAGATAGGTGATTGATACATAGATAGATGATAGATAGGTAATTGATATAGATAGATACAGATAATCGATACATAGATAACTGATAGATGGATGATAGATACACACATAGATACACAGACGATAGATGGGTAGATCATAGGTAGAGGATACAGATAAACGGACGACAGATAGGTGATTGATACATAGATAGATGATAGATAGGTAGATAATAGGTAGGTGATATAGATAAATAGATGATACATAGGTAATTGATATAGATAGATACAGATAATCGATACATAGATAACTGATTGATGGATGATAGATACACACATAGATACACAGACGATAGATGGGTAGATCATAGGTTGATGATACAGATAAACGGACGACAGATAGGTGATTGATACATAGATAGATGATAGATAGGTAATTGATATAGATAGATACAGATAATCGATACATAGATAACTGATAGATGGATGATAGATACACACATAGATACACAGACGATAGATGGGTAGATCATAGGTAGAGGATACAGATAAACAGACGACAGATAGGTGATTGATACATAGATAGATGATAGATAGGTAGATAATAGGTAGGTGATATAGATAAATAGATGATAGATAGGTAATTGATATAGATAGATAATAGATTGATCATCGATACATAGATAATTGATAGATGGATGATAGGTGATCGACACATACCGATCGCTGTAGCACATCGCTATACAGATGTGTTTTAAATAAAGGCGTTGTGTACAACTTCCCGCCAACGCTGAAAGCTTAGGGGAAAGGCGGCCGTTCTCGAGCTCCGAGGCGTGAAAACACGTGTTGTGTGATTCAGACTTTCCCCCACGAGCTGCCGGGCAGGTTCGTAGAACCTTTGCCCAAACCCTCGAGGAAGAAGAAGAAAAAAAATAGGCCACCTTCATAGAACCTTCCGGAATCTTTTTTTAAAAAAAACGGGGAGGGGGAGATGGGCAGGAAATATGCCCTGAACTCATTCCTTTTTTATGAGGCCAAATCCCGAACGAGGAATGATTAAGAGGAAGAAAAATAAAAAAAGACAGAGAGAGAGAGAGAGAGAGAGAGAGAGAGAGAGAGAGAGAGAGAGAGAGAGAATGAAGAAATAACGAGTTGGGTTTGAGACTCGGGCCCCCGGGGGAGGACGAAGGAAGAGGGGAGGGAGGAGGGAGGGAGGGAGGGAGGGACGGAGGGAGGGAGGCATCTTGGGGGCTAACAGGGGCCCCCCGCTTTTCCGATGATTCTCTTCAGAAATCCGAGAGTTTGTCTTCCACCCGAAGCAAAGAAAATGGCACAGCTGGTGTTGGCTCAGAGAGGGAGCAGTTGGGGGTGACCGGGCCTGCAGGGGAGGGCAGTTGGAGGGACCAGGCCTGCAGGGGAGGACAGTGTGGGGGGCCTCGGCCTGCAGAGGAGGGCAGTTGGGGGCGATCAAGCCTGCAGGGGAGGGCAGTTAGGGGTGACCAGGCCTGCAGGGGAGGGCAGTTGGGGGTGACCAGACCTGCAGGGGAGGGCAGTTAGGGGTGACCAGGCCTGCAGGGGAGGGCAGTTGGGGGGGGACCAGGCCTGCAGGGGAGGGCAGTTGGGAGGGACCAGGCCTGCAGGGGAGGGCAGTTGGGGGTGACCAGGCCTGCAGGGGAGGGCAGTTAGGGGCAATCAGGCCTGCAGGGGAGGGCAGTTGGGAGGGACCAGGCCTGCAGGGGAGGGCAGTTGGGGGGGGACCAGGCCTGCAGGGGAGGGCAGTTGGGGGGGGACCAGGCCTGCAGGGGAGGGCAGTTGGGGGGGACCAGGCCTGCAGGGGAGGGCAGTTGGGGGTGACCAGGCCTGCAGAGGAGGGCAGTTGGGAGGGACCAGGCCTGCAGGGGAGGGCAGTTGGGGGGGGGGACCAGGCCTGCAGGGGAGGGCAGTTGGGGGGGGACCAGGCCTGCAGGGGAGGGCAGTTGGGAGGGACCAGGCCTGCAGGGGAGGGCAGTTGGGAGGGACCAGGCCTGCAGGGGAGGGCAGTTGGGGGGGACCGGGCCTGCAGAGGAGGGCAGTTGGGAGGGACCAGGCCTGCAGGGGAGGGCAGTTGGGGGGGGACCAGGCCTGCAGGGGAGGGCAGTTGGGGGTGACCAGGCCTGCAGGGGAGGGCAGTTGGGGGTGACCAGGCCTGCAGGGGAGGGCAGTTGGGGGGGACCAGGCCTGCAGGGGAGGGCAGTTGGGGGGGGGACCAGGCCTGCAGGGGAGGGCAGTTGGGGGGGGGACCAGGCCTGCAGGGGAGGGCAGTTGGGGGGGGGACCAGGCCTGCAGGGGAGGGCAGTTAGGGGTGACCAGGCCTGCAAGGGAGGGCAGTTAGGGGTGACCAGGCCTGCAGGGGAGGGCAGTTAGGGGTGACCAGGCCTGCAGGGGAGGGCAGTTAGGGGTGACCAGGCCTGCAGGGGAGGGCAGTTAGGGGTGACCAGGCCTGCAGGGGAGGGCAGTTAGGGGTGACCAGGCCTGCAGGGGAGGGCAGTTGGGGGGGACCAGGCCTGCAGGGGAGGGCAGTTAGGGGGGACCAGGCCTGCAAGGGAGGGCAGTTAGGGGGACCAGGCCTGCAGGGGAGGGCAGTTGGGGGGGACCAGGCCTGCAGGGAGGGCAGTTGGGAGGGACCAGGCCTGCAGGGGAGGGCAGTTGGGAGGGACCAGGCCTGCAGGGGAGGGCAGTTGGGGGGGACCGGGCCTGCAGAGGAGGGCAGTTGGGAGGGACCAGGCCTGCAGAGGAGGGCAGTTGGGAGGGACCAGGCCTGCAGGGGAGGGCAGTTGGGGGGGGACCAGGCCTGCAGGGGAGGGCAGTTGGGAGGGACCAGGCCTGCAGGGGAGGGCAGTTGGGGGTGACCAGGCCTGCAGGGGAGGGCAGTTGGGAGGGACCAGGCCTGCAGGGGAGGGCAGTTGGGAGGGACCAGGCCTGCAGGGGAGGGCAGTTGGGGGGGGGACCAGGCCTGCAGGGGAGGGCAGTTAGGGGTGACCAGGCCTGCAGGGGAGGGCAGTTAGGGGTGACCAGGCCTGCAGGGGAGGGCAGTTAGGGGTGACCAGGCCTGCAGGGGAGGGCAGTTAGGGGTGACCAGGCCGGCAGGGGAGGGCAGTTAGGGGTGACCAGGCCTGCAGGGGAGGGCAGTTAGGGGTGACCAGGCCTGCAGGGGAGGGCAGTTAGGGGTGACCAGGCCTGCAGGGGAGGGCAGTTAGGGGTGACCAGGCCTGCAGGGGAGGGCAGTTGGGGGGGACCAGGCCTGCAGGGGAGGGCAGTTAGGGGGGACCAGGCCTGCAGGGGAGGGCAGTTAGGGGGACCAGGCCTGCAGGGGAGCGCAGTTGGGGGGGACAAGGCCTGCAGGGGAGGGCAGTTGGGGGTGACCAGGCCTGCAGGGGAGGGCAGTTGGGGGTGACCAGGCCTGCAGGGGAGGGCAGTTAGGGGGGACCAGGCCTGCAGGGGAGGGCAGTTAGGGGGGACCAGGCCTGCAGGGGAGGGCAGTTGGGGGGGACAAGGCCTGCAGGGGAAGGCAGTTGGGGGCCATCAGGCTGGCAGGGGAGTGGTTAGGGGTGATCAGGCTGGCAGGGGAGTGGTTAGGGGGTCACCAGGCTGGCAGGGGAGTGGTTAGGGGGTGATCAGGCTGGCAGGGGAGTGGTTAGGGGTGACCAGGCTGGCAGGGGAGTGGTTAGGGGTGATCAGGCTGGCAGGGGAGTGGTTAGGGGGTGATCAGGCTGGCAGGGGAGTGGTTAGGGGGTGATCAGGCTGGCAGGGGAGTGGTTCGGGGGTGACCAGGCTGGCAGGGCAGTGGTTAGGGGGTGATCAGGCTGGCAGGGGAGTGGTTAGGGGGTGATCAGGCCGGCAGGGGAGTGGTTCGGGGGTGATCAGGCTGGCAGGGGAGCGGTTCGGGGGCGATCAGGCTGGCAGGGGAGCGGTTAGGGGGCGATCAGGCTGGCAGGGGAGTGGTTAGGGGGTGACCAGGCTGGCAGGGGAGTGGTTAGCGGGTGATCAGGCTGGCAGGCAGAAGCGGTCAGGGGCCATCAGGGAAGCAGGCAGGCGAGCCGTTGGGAGCCAGCCGTCCCAGATTGAACATACATGCATACACACCTCCGTACACATATAAACACACCTGTGCGCACACTGCCGCACATATTCATGCATGTGCACACACACCTGCAGACATCCTCATCTCCCTCCTATCACCATCCCTTCCAGTCTTCTTACACGCCAGAAAATGAGGTGCAAACACGCACAGACATATACACACACGTGTGCGCACGCAGCCGCACACACGCATGCATGTGCACACACACACACACGCCTGCAGACATCCTCATCTCCCTCCTATCAGCATCCGATCCAGTCCCCTGGCAGGCCGGCACAAACAGTGGGGTGTATCCAAAGACATACACAGCGCTGGGCGGGCTGGGCTCAGGGAAGTAATTAACTGTCAAGCTTGACGGATTAAAATTATGGAATTTAAAATCGCTCTGTCCTTGTCAAATTAGACGCCGGGGCGGATGGAGGGGAGCGGGGGGCAGGGGCTGGGGAAGAGATTGGATCCAAGATCGAGGGGAGGGCAAGAGGGGAGTGGAGAGGACTGGCGTGGCATTTCTAATCCTTGGGGCCTGCGTGCCGGCTGGGGTGTCTGGGGTGCAAATGGGGGTACCCAACCTCTGTCCCCCGCCCCGCCCCAACGCCCCCTAAGCTGGAAAATATTTGGGAGGAAGGTGACCTGCATCCTGGGGAGGTGAACTGTTAGGTCCAGAAGGGACAGTGCGTCCCCCCGCCCCCCGTCTCCTCTCCCCAATCAGACAGGCTCTCTGTACAAATTTGGATAAAAGGGGGTCCCTGGGCCCTGGTTTCCATAGGGACACAGAGGTCTGGATGCCACTGGAAGGGGAGGACAGGGGTGGGGCAGAGGGGAGTTGGGGGCATGGAGGGAAGAGGGTGAAGGGATGGAGGGAAGATGTGTAGATAGATAGATGGGTAGATAGATAGATGGATCAATGATAGATAGATAGATGATAGATGATAGATAGATAGATAGATAGATAGATGATAGATAGATAATAGATAGATACATTGATTGATAGATGATAGAGATAGATGATAGATAGATAGATATAGATAGATCAATGATAGATTGATACATAGATAGTGATAGATAGATAGATGAAAGGTAGATAGCTAGATAATAGATACATAGATCAATAGATTGATAATAGATAGATAGATAGATAGATAGATAGATAGTAGATAGATGCTAGAGATAGATAGATAGATAGATAGATAGATGATAGATAGGTAGATAGATAGATAGATAGAGATAGATCAATGATAGATAGATAGATAGATAGATAGATAGATAGATAGATAGACAATAGATAGATACATTGATTGATAGATAGATGATAGAGATAGATGATAGATAGATAGATAAGTATAGATAAATCAATGATAGATTGATACATAAATAGTGATAGATAGATGAAAGGTAGATAGATAGATAATAGATACATAGATCAATAGATTGATAATAGACAGTAGATAGATGCTAGAGATAGATAGATAGATAGATAGATGATAGATAGGTAGATAATAGAGATAGATGATAGATGATAGAGATAGATAGACAGATAGTAGAGATAGAGAGATGAAAGGTAGATAGATAATAAATTGATAGATAGATCAATAATAGATGGATAGATAGATAGATAGATAGATAGATGATAGATAGATATAGATAGATATGATAGACAGACTGGAGTGGCCAGAGGAGGATGATCTCTGATCGCATACTAATCGACCACTCAGTGAGTGTGTGTATTAAGAGGCCGGTGCATGAATCTCTCTCCTCAGTGATTTGCTCTTGAGTTAATTCTCACCCGAAGATAATTTCCAACCAATTTCAGAGAGACTGGGGGAGCGGGAGGGGGAGACAGAGATGTGTCTGAGAATCATGCCAATCGGGGAACCTCCCCCCAGTACCCTGGACTGGACTCGAACCCGGGACCCTTCAGTCCGCAGACCGATGCTCTAGCCACTGGGAAACACCAGCTGGGGCCTTTAAAAATACATACACTGAGCCCGATCTGCAGTCTCTCCCATCGGGGACAGATGGCTCCTTAACCACTCACCTGCCCGCCTGCCTGATCACCCCGACCACCCTGCCTGCTGGCCTGATGCCCCTAACTGCCCTCCCCTGCAGGCCTGATCGCCCCTAACTGCCCTCCCCTGCTGGCCTGATCACCCCTAACTGCCCTCCCCTGCAGGCCTGATCACCCCTAACTGCCCTCCCCTGCTGGCCTGATCACCCCTAACTGCCCTCCCCTGCTGGCCTGATCACCCCTAACTGCCCTCCCCTGCAGGCCTGATCACCCCTAACTGCCCTCCCCTGCCGGCCTGATCACCCCTAACTGCCCTCCCCTGCTGGCCTGATCGCCCCTAACTGCCCTCCCCTGCAGGCCTGGTCACCCCCTAACTGCCCTCCCCTGCAGGCCTGATGGCCCCTAACTGCCCTCCCCTGCCTGCCTGATCGCCCCTAACTGCCCTCCCCTGCAGGCCTGATCGCCCCTAACTGTCCTCCCCTGCTGGCCTGTTCGCCCCTAACTGCCCTCCCCTGCCGGCCTGATCGCCCCTAACTGCCCACCCCTGCAGGCCTGATCGTCCCTAACTGCCCACCCCTGCCGGCCTGATCGCCCCTAACTGCCCTCCCCTGCAGGCCTGATCCCCCCTAACTGCCCTCCCCTGCAGGCCTGATCGCCCCTAACTGCCCTCCCCTGCCGGCCTGATCGCCCCTAACTGCCCTCCCCTGCCGGCCTGATCGCCCCTAACTGCCCACCCCCTGCAGGCCTGATCGTCCCTAACTGCCCTCCCCTGCCGGCCTGATCGCCCCTAACTGCCCTCCCCTGCTGGCCTGACTGCCCCCCCCCTGCCGGCCTGATCGCCCCTAACTGCCCACCCCTGCAGGCCTGATCGGCCCTAACTGCCCACCCCTGCCGGCCTGATCGCCCCTAACTGCCCTCCCCTGCAGGCCTGATCGCCCCTAACTGCCCTCCCCTGCAGGCCTGATCGCCCCTAACTGCCCTCCCCTGCCGGCCTGATCGCCCCTAACTGCCCTCCCCTGCCGGCCTGATCGCCCCTAACTGCCCACCCCTGCAGGCCTGATCGTCCCTAACTGCCCTCCCCTGCCGGCCTGATCGCCCCTAACTGCCCTCCCCTGCTGGCCTGACTGCCCCTAACTGCCCTCCCCTGCTGGCCTGATCCCCCCTAACTGCCCTCCCCTGCTGGCCTGACTGCCCCTAACTGCTCTCCCCTGCTGGCCTGATCGCCCCTAACTGTCCTCTCCTGCAGGCCTGATCGCCCCTAACTGCCCTCCCCTGCTGGCCTGACTGCCCCTAACTGCCCTCCCCTGCTGGCCTGATCCCCCCTAACTGCCCTCCCCTGCAGGCCTGATCGCCCCTAACTGCCCTCCCCTGCCGGCCTGATCCCCCCTAACTGCCCTCCCCTGCAGGCCTGATTGTCCCTAACTGCCCTCCCCTGCAGGCCTGATCACCCCCAATTGCCCTCCCCTGCAGGCCTGATCGCCCCTAACTGCCCTCCCCTGCTGGCCTGATCCCCCCTAACTGCCCTCCCCTGCTGGCCTGACTGCCCCTAACTGCCCTCCCCTGCAGGCCTGATCGCCCCTAACTGCCCTCCCCTGCTGGCCTGATCGCCCCCCAACTGCCCTCCCCTGCAGGCCTGATCGCCCCTAACTGCCCTCCCCTGCTGGCCTGATCACCCCTAACTGCCCTCCCCTGCAGGCCTGATCGCCCCCCAACTGCCCTCCCCTGCAGGCCTGATCGCCCCTAACTGCCCTCCCCTGCGGCCGATCGATGATTCTCCCTCGTTAATCCTCATCCCAGGATAATTTCTGACAGATTTTATTTAGTATTTTCTTAAATATATTTTATTGATTTTTTACAGAGAGGAAGGGAGAGAAAGTCAGAAACATCGATGAGAGAGAAACATCGATCAGCTGCCTCCTGCACACCCCCCACTGGGGATGTGCCCGCAGCCAAGGTCCATGCCCTCGACCGGAATCGAACCCGGGACCCTTCCGTCCGCAGGCCGACGCTCTAGCCACTGGGCCACACCAGCTGAGGCCTTTAAAAATATGCACGGAGTGGCCAGATGATGATGATCTCTGAACGCATAATAATCTGGCCACTCAGTGTGTGTGTATATATAGATACAGATACAGATACAGATACAGATACAGATACAGATATAGATACAGATACAGATACAGATATAGATATAGATATAGATATAGATACAGATACAGATACAGATACAGATATAGATATAGATATAGATATAGATACAGATACAGATACAGATACAGATACAGATACAGATACAGATACAGATATAGATATAGATACAGATACAGATACAGATACAGATACAGATATAGATATAGATATAGATATAGATATAGATGATACAGATATAGATACAGATACAGATATAGATATAGATATAGATACAGATACAGATACAGATACAGATATAGATATAGATACAGATATAGATACAGATACAGATATAGATACAGATACAGATACAGATACAGATACAGATACAGATACAGATACAGATATAGATATAGATATAGATACAGATATAGATATAGATACAGATATAGATACAGATACAGATATAGATACAGATATTGATACAGATACAGATATAGATACAGATACAGATACAGATACAGATACAGATATAGATATAGATATAGATATAGATATGATACAGATACAGATATAGATATAGATACAGATATAGATACAGATACAGATACAGATACAGATATAGATACAGATACAGATACAGATACAGATACAGATACAGATATAGATATAGATATAGATATGATACAGATACAGATATAGATATTGATACAGATACAGATATAGATACAGATACAGATATAGATATATTAAAGGCCCAGTGCATGAATCCGTGCATGGGTGGGGTCCGGCCAGCCTGGCCAGGGGGGAGGGGACATGGGCGGTCGGCCGGCCTGCCTGCTGGTCGAACTCCCGGTCAAGGGGACCATTTGCATATTAGCCTTTTATTCTATAGGAGATATAGATAGAGATAGAAATAGAGATAGAGATACATGGATATAGATAAATATATAGGTATAGATATAGATACAGATATAGATATAGATACAGATACAGGTACAGATACAGATATAGATATAGATATAAATACAGATACAGATACAGATATAGATATAGATATAGATATAGATACAGATACAGATATAGATACAGATACAGATATAGATATAGATATAGATACAGATACAGATACAGATATAGATACAGATACAGATACAGATACAGATATAGATACAGATACAGATACAGATATAGATACAGATACAGATATAGATATAGATACAGATACAGATATAGATATAGATACAGATATAGATATAGATATAGATATGATACAGATACAGATATAGATATAGATATAGATACAGGTATACAGATATAGATACAGATACAGATATAGATATAGATATAGATATGATACAGATACAGATATAGATATTGATACAGATATAGATACAGATACAGATACAGATTTAGATATAGATACAGATGCAGATACAGATACAGATATAGATATAGATATAGATACAGGTATACAGATATAGATACAGATACAGATATAGATATAGATACAGATATAGATGATATAGATGATATAGATATAGATATAGATAGATGTAGAAAGATAGTTAATAGATAGAAAGAAAGATGGATAGATAGATGACAGATAGATGGATAGATGATAGATAGATAGATAGATAGATAAATAGATAGTAGATAGATGGATGGATAGATAATAGGTAGATAGACTGAAAGATCATACATAGATAGATAGATGTTAGATAGATTACTATTGATTTCAGAGAGGAAGGGAGAGGGAGAGAGAGATAGTAACATCCAGGATGAGACAAACTCACCTATCAGCTGCCTCCTGCACGCCCCCCAATGGGGAAGGAGCCCGCAACCCCGGCCTGTGCTCTTGACCGGGCATCGAACCCAGGACCCTTCCGTCTGCAGGCCGACGCTCTATCCACTGAGCAACACTGGCCAGGGCTCCCCCCTCCCTCCCCCCGTCCCACCCCATGATGCCTGCCTGCTTCGGTCTTCCAGCCTCTTGCAAAAAAAAAATAAATAAACATAAACATAAAAAATAAATTAAAAATCACACACAAGGTCCCAGTTTATCCCAAGAAGGTCAGGTTCAACGCAGGCAATCAAGGCATTAGAGACACCCGTTCTGAAGGGGGGAAAATAAGAAAGAAAACACACACACACACACACACACACACACACACACACGCACACACGCACGCGGAAGAGGATTTAAAGTGACAAGACCCAATTAGATTTAATTACCCGGGCTGTATTTTCATTTCGACTGACACGTTTTATTAAGGCGCCGGGGCGCTAGCTGGGAGCCGCAGAACCGGGGCCAAATTGCATTCCCCTAACACAGTTATTCTCATGCAAACGCAACCCCAGGATCTAATTGTCTACAAGGAAATTAGACAGGGGGGGGGGGAGGGCAGGTTTTGGAGGTGGAGGGGGAGGGGGGGGACTTGATGTTTAAATTTTTTTTTTAAGGGTTTTCTTTGTGTGAGGCTCCCAAACACCACAGGCAGCGGCTGGAGCCTCTATGCCTTAGGAGGGCCGGTGTTGCTCAGTGGGTAGAGCGTCAGCCTGGGGACGGAGGCTGTCCCGGGTTCGAGTGGAGGTCGAGGGCACAGGTGCCTGGGGTGTGGGTTCACGCCTCGGCTGCCCTGGGGCAGGCGAGTGTGGGAAGCAAAGGGTCTGCGTCTCTCTTTTCCATCGAGGTTTTCCTCTCTCTCTCTCTCTCTCTCTCTCTCTCTCTCCCATCCGTTCTCTCTCTCTTCCTGAAATCAATCCATTAAAAAAAAATGTTTAATGTATTTTATTGATTTTTTTCACAGAGAGGAAGGGAGAGGGATAAGAAAGTCAGAAACATGGATGAGAGAGAAACATCCATCAGCCGCCTCCTGCACGCCCCCCACTGGGGATGTGCCCGCAGCCAAGGCACATGCCCTTGACCTGGAATCGAACCCGGGACCCTTCAGTCCGCAGGCCAACGCTCTATCCAGTGAACCATGGTAGGCTGGCTAAACTCTGTGAGTTTTGTATTTCTTAAAACATACAGATATAGATATAGATATAGATATGATATAGATATAGATATAGATATAGATATAGATATAGATTATAGGTATAGGTATGGGTATGGGTATAGATATAGATATAGATATTTATATAGATAGATATAGGTATAGATATAGATATAGGTATAGGTATAGATATAGATATAGATATAGATATATATATAGATATAGATATAGATATAGATGGATAGGGATAGAGATAGAAATGGATATGAATACGGATATAGATATAGATGTAGATATAAATGATTATATATAGATACAGATACAGATACAGATACAGATATAGATACAAATATAGATACAGATATAGATATAGATTAGAGGCCCAGTGCATGAATCCGTGCATGGGTGGGGTCCGGCCAGCCTGGCCAGGGGGAGGGGACGTGGGCGGTCGGCCGGCCTGCCTGCTGGTCGAACTCCCGGTCGAGGGGACCATGTGCCCATCAGCCTTTTATTCTACAGGACAGACACGGAGTGGCCGGATGCTGATGCATCCAGAGATCACCGTCCTCCTCCGGCCGCTCCGTGTGTATAAAATCCTAACGCCTGGTCGACGGGTTGCAGTGACGCGCACTGACCACCGGGGGGGGGCCGGATGCTCCATGCGGGAGCTGCTGGCACAGCCAACCTCCCGGTGACCAACCCCGACTCACCGCCCCCCCCCTTGACCCCCAGCCTCCCTAGGCCAGGCCAAGGGGCCCCACCCAGGCCTCTAGGAAGTGTATCGCTTCTTCGCTTTATCTCTTCCCGTCCCTCGAACCCCACACCGAGGTACATCCATCCGCCTTGTCCCCTGCCTCCCGGCTTCCGATGTTATTTTATGGGTCGATCCCCGTTTGCTTATTCGATTCCAGGCAAAGAGTGAGGTCATGGGATTCGTGTCTGTCTCTCTGCTGGCTCATTTCACTCCCCATCATGCTGTCCCGGGTCCGATTTGGGGGTCCCCCGTCTTAGCCATCCTGTGGCCCAGCGGACAGAGCCGTCAGCCTAAAAGGTCCTGGGTTTGATTTCCGGGGGTCAAGGGCAGGCACATAAGGGTCAGCCTCCCCCCCCCCATGTCCCCCCCAATGGGCCAGAGCAGGAGGCAATCCATCCATGTCTCTCTCTCTCTTTCTCTCCAACCCCCCCACGCCCTCATTCTCTCTCTAAAAATTCAAGGTGGTGGGGGGAAAAAATAAACAATAATAAAAAAAAGATCATTGTTTAGGAGTGTGGCTTTAAATATGCAAATCAGGAGGAAGTAAATATGCAAATCAGGAGGGAGGGGGCGGGGCTGGCATCCTGCTTTGCATTGCAAAGGTCTCTTGATGGACAGGAGCAGGTGCAGGAGGTCCAGCGTGAGCTCCGTCGCTGGGATTTGGGGGTGAGGGGAGGCGGAGAATGGTAATCGACGGCACGCATCTCCCCAGGAGCCAACGACCCTGAAAACAGCAGGGACACCCCCCAAAACCCCTCCCCAATCCCCGGAGTCCGTTCCCCGAATGTGTGCAATTTTGGGGGTGTCTCCACACGACAGAACTTGGTCTGGGGGTGTCCGGATGACAGAACTTGGTCTGGGGGTGTCTGGACGACAGAGCTTGGTCTGGGGGTGTCTCCACATGACAGAACTTGGTCTGGGGGTGTCCGGATGACAGAACTTGGTCTGGGGGTGTCTGGACGACAGAGCTTGGTCTGGGGGTGTCTGGACGACAGAGCTTGGTCTGGGGGTGTCCGGACGACAGAGCTTGGTCTGGGGGTGTCTGGACAACAGAAATTGGTCTGGGGGTGTCTCCACACGACAGAACTTGGTCTGGGGGTGTCTGGACGACAGAGCTTGGTCTGGGGGTGTCTGGACGACAGAGCTTGGTCTGGGGGTGTCTCCACATGACAGAACTTGGTCTGGGGGTGTCCGGACGACAGAACTTGGTCTGGGGGTGTCGGGACGACAGACCTTGGTCTGGGGGTGTCTGAACGACAGACCTTGGTCTGGGGGTCTCCAGATGACAGAACTTGGTCTGGGGGTGTCTCCACACGACAGAGCTTGGTCTAGGGGTGTCCAGATGACAGAACTTGGTCTGGGGGTGTCTCCAGACATCAGAACTTGGTCTGGGGGTGTCTGGATGACAGAACTTGGTCTGGGGGTGTCTGGACGACAGAACTTGGTCTGGGGTGTCTGAACTTGGTCTGGGGGTGTCTGGATGACAGAACTGGGTCTGGGGGTGTCTGAACTTGGTCTGGGGGTGTCTGGACGACAGAACTGGGTCTGGGGGTGTCTGAACTTGGTCTGGGGGTGTCTGGACGACAGAACTTGGTCTGGGGGTGTCTGAACTTGGTCTGGGGGTGTCTCCAGATGACAGAACTTGGTCTGGGGTGTCTGAACTTGGTCTGGGGGTGTCTGGACGACAGAACTGGGTCTGGGGGTGTCTGAACTTAGTCTGGGGGTGTCTGGACGACAGAACTGGGTCTGGGGGTGTCTGAACTTGGTCTGGGGGTGTCTCGATGACAGAACTGGGTCTGGGGGTGTCTGAACTTGGTCTGGGGGTGTCTGGACGACAGAACTTGGTCTGGGGGTGTCTGAACTTGGTCTGGGGTGTCTGGACGACAGAACTTGGTCTGGGGGTGTCTGAACTTGGTCTGGGGGTGTCTCCAGATGACAGAACTTGGTCTGGGGTGTCTGAACTTGGTCTGGGGGTGTCTGGACGACAGAACTGGGTCTGGGGGTGTCTGAACTTGGTCTGGGGGTGTCTGGACGACAGAACTGGGTCTGGGGGTGTCCTTCACGCATCCCTTCTCTGGCCCTGGACTGGAGTCGGGGTGCAGGACAAAAGGAGCCACATGCTGACCCGGCCCAGCTCTGGGGAGGCCTCCCGTCCCCACAAACGAGGGTTTGAAAATGAATCATTTCACCCCACCCAGGTTCCGGGCGGGCGAGCCACGTCCTCGGCCCGTATCTTCCCCGACAGGAGTTCAACGTCGATCTTGGCTGAGCCGTTTGCCGAAGAGACGTCTTCCCTTTTTCTGGAGAAGCCCCCCCCCCCGCCAGACCCCCGCCCTGGGGCACAGGCAGGTGGGGTAGCCCACGTCTGTGTCCCCTCGTTTTGCTTGTTAGCCAGTCCCGGGTGGGATTGGGTTACCCGTCCTCCTAAATCCGTCACCAGTGAATCTCAGGTCACCCACCTGTGGACGAAAAAGCAAAACAAAAACATCGAAACCCGTAAAGAATGGTGTGGGTTCGGTTGAGCCAAAACTGTCGACATTTGCTGGAACCCCAATGAATCGAGATGAAAGGCTTCGTAGAATAAAGGGTTACCTCTGTATCGTCATCCAAGGAGAGGCAGAGGTGGGTCAGGGTAACAACATTCATCGGTGACGGATTTAAGCAAAGCGAGGGATTGGGTAAAAAAGTTAAATGAGGGACGAGGACTGCTTTTTCTTCTTCTTCTTCTTCTCCTTCTCCTTCTCCTTCTCCTTCTCCTTCTCCTTCTCCTTCTCCTTCTCCTTCTCCTTCTTCTTCTCCTTCTCCTTCTTCTTCTCCTTCTTCTTTTTCTTCTCCTCCTCCTTCTTCTTCTTCTTCTTCTTCTTCTTCTTCTTCTTCTTCTTCTTCTTCTTCTTCTCCTTCTCCTTCTCCTCCTCCTCCTCCTCCTCCTCCTCCTCCTCCTCCTCCTCCTCCTCCATCTCCTCCTTCTCCTTCTCCTCCTCCTCCTCCTCCTCCTCCTCCTCCTCCATCTCCTCCTTCTCCTTCTCCTCCTCCTCCTCCTCCTCCTCCTCCTCCTCCTCCTCCTTCTTCTTCTTCTTCTTCTTCTTCTTCTTCTTCTTCTTCTTCTTCTTCTTCTTCTTCTTCTTCTCCTTCTCCTTCTCCTTCTCCTTCTTCTTCTTCTTCTTCCAGAGTTGGATACAGGATACTTTATTATTTTTAAAAAATATATAGTTTATTGATTTTTTTTTTTACAGAGAGGAAGGAAGAGGGATAGAGAGCTAGAAACATCGATCAGCCGCCTCCTGCACGCCCCCCCGCCACTGGGGATGTGCCCGCAGCCAAGGTCCACGCCCTTGACCTGGAATCGAACCCGGGACTCTTCAGTCCGCAGGCCCGGCGCTCTATCCGCCGAGCCACGCCGGCTTTGGCTGGATGCAGGATACTTTCAATGGACCGTCGACAATGAACGTGATAACCATAACGAAGGCAAATGGCTCTACAAAGATCGAAGCTGATCTTTGTCTCGGGGGGGAGGGGGTGGAATACTGGCCTCGGACGTGACTACCTGCTGTAACCTGTATGGAGTGACATATTTACCTTCCAGAGCATCTTCTGTGGTTATGTCATGTCTCCGCGTTTGCAAGACCACCACGCGCACCCCCCTATCCTTTTGTCTGCGCCCCCACGTCCCTCCTCTGATGTCGATGTATCAATATGGTTGTCGCCTGCCGTTCCACAGAGCTCTAACGCCATCACCTGCAGTGTCTGCTTCCCAGCCTGGGTCGACAGTTTCGTGGAATCAACGGTGGCGAAAAGGCGTTTTTACAGAAGCAGAAGACAGAGCAGGTTGGTAGCTGAGAATCCTGGAATCAACAGTGGCGAAAAGGCGTTTTTACAGAAGCAGAAGACAGAGCAGGTTGGTAGCTGAGAATCCCGGAATCGACGGTGGCGAAAAGGCGTTTTTACAGAAGCAAAAGACAGAGCAGGTTGGTAGCTGAGAATCCCGGAATCAACGGTGGCGAAAAGGCGTTTTTACAGAAGCAGAAGACAGAACAGGTTGGTATCTGAGAATCGCGGGATCGATGGTGGCGAAAAGGCGTTTTTACAGAAGCAGAAGATAGAGCAGGATGGTATCTGAGAATCGTGGGATCAACAGTGGTGAAAAGGCGTTTTTACAGAAGCAGAAGATAGGGCAGGTTGGTATCTGAGAATCGTTGGATCGACAGTGGCGAAAAGGCGTTTTTACAGAAGCAGAAGACAGAGCAGGCTGGTATCTGAGAATCGTGGGATCAACAGTGGCGAAAAGGTGTTTTTACAGAAGCAGAAGAGAGAGCAGTTTGGTATCTGAGAATCGTGGGATCGACGGTGGTGAAAAGGCGTTTTTACAGAAGCAGAAGATAGAGCAGGATGGTATCTGAGAATCCCGGAATCGACAGAAACACAATATCTGGGACCACCTGGGCAGGCAATTTAGAGAGATGGTGTTATCCAGATTTTGGGATTGCTGAGTCAACAGGAATGCGCTCTCTGTAGCCGCTTGAGGCAATTTAGGAGAATTGTGTTCTCCTGATTCCAGGACCCCTGAGTCCACTGAAAACTCAGTGATCTGCAGAGACTGAGACAATCCTATCGGATAAAAGAGTCATACACAGATGGACCATCACTCCAACACACAAGAGGGCTGCCCCCATGTGGCCGGAGATCCTGCCCCCGTATGGACACAAGATGGCCACCGCAAGATAACCAGCAGGGGAGGGCCGTTGGGAAGGACCAGGCCTGCAAGGAAAGGCAGTTGGGGGCGATCAAGCCTGCAAGGGAGGGCAGTTAGGGGTGACCAAGCCAGCAGAGAAGGGAAGTTGGAGGCAAACAGGCTGGCAGGGGAGCAGGTAGACATCCATCAGGCTGGCAGGGGAGTGGTTAGGGGGTGACCAGGCTGGCAGGCAGAAGCAGTTAGGGGTCATCAGGGAGGCAGGCAGGCAGGCGAGCAGTTTGGTACCGGGATCGGGCCTAAACGGGCAGTCGGACATCCTTCGAGAGGTCCCAGATTGGAGAGGGTGCAGGCTGGGCTGAGGGACACCCCCCTGTTCCCCCCTACCCACCCACCCTGAATTTCGTGCACCGGGGCCTCTAGTTTAGGATAATGGTCCTGTCCTGGTTCCCAGAGGAATGTGCTTGGATGACAGGTGAGAACACAATCAATGGAATAGTCAAACCATCATCCATTAAGCCCAGAAAAATAAAAAACCACTTTCTATCGTTCTAGCAAACAACCCAAGGACAGAACGCAGACAGCCAGTTTCTACCTGCGAGGGTCGCTACCACACTTCAGGGGGACCCCCCTTTCCCCCTCCCCCCTCCGTGGAACCTAGGGCCCGGGGCCGCCCAAGCGCCTCCTCTCCATCTCCACAAATTGCCCCAGTGCCTGGGGCGCACGGAACTGGGGCGGGCGAGGGCGGGAGGGACGGGGGTGGTTGGAGAGGTGCTGGTTCCTGTTAATTTCCCCACTAATTCTCAATTACGGCCAAATGAAGCCATACATCACGCCGACAGCGGGGAAATCGATAGAAATGGGGTTTTGTTTTTGTGTTTGCTTGTTATTTATTTATTCCCGGGGTGATTGGCAGGGTCGCCAAAGCGCTCTCTCTCTCGCAAGTTGGTTTAAGGTTAGCGGTTCTCACAGCGGGGTGGGGAGGAGGGGGAGGTGCGGGTCACCAACGGACTGATGGACAGGGTGGTGGCCATTGCCTATGCCTCGGGGACCCCCTCAGCATTCAGCACACCCTCTCCTCCCTCCCCCGCCTCCTCACCGAGCCGGCCTTTGAAGGACAGACCTTTGGGGACATCCCTCATGTCCCCTCTCTCCTCCCCAACTCCCACCCACACCCCCTTCCCTCTCTGACAACCCATTTTTTGCCCCCCCCCCTTTCATACCCCGATGAGAAACAAAATTACATTTGGCCTCTGCGCCTCCGCCACAGAAACCATCTGAATGTTTCCTAGTAACGCAATT
>JAOAOB010000030.1:277500-287500 GCA_027563665.1 Antrozous pallidus | reverse complement strand
CCCTACTGGCCATCGAGCCCCTAACCCACCCAGGAATCGAACCCGGGGCCCTTCCGTCCGCAGGCCGGCGTTCTATCCACTGAGCAACACCGGCCAGGGCTAGACCCCTTTCTCTTTGGGGTTCTTTTCAGAGTGATTGCAATTCAGAAACTTCATTTTTTTAAAAAATATATATATATTTTGTTGATTTTTTCACAGAGAGGAAGGGAGAGGGACAGAGAGTCAGAAACATCGACGAAGAGAGAGAGAAACACCCATCCGCTGCCTCCTGCACGCCCCCCCCCTCCCCACTGGGGATATGCCTGGAACCAAGGCCCATGCCTTTGACTTGGAATCGAACCCGGGACCCTTCCGTCTGCAGGCCGACGCTCTACCCACTGAGCTCCCCCCGGGGGGGGGGGTTCTTTCCAGAGCGATCGCGACCTCAGAAACGGTCTAACGGTGTTTATTTATCCCCTTCCCCCCCCAAATAAAAACAGAGTCTCTCTCCCTCTCCCCCCACCCCCCACCCCATTCCCCTGCCAGGCTCCTCAAAGAGAAGGAGTCCCCCTCTTCTGCCTTTGAGTGATTTGCTAACAAAGACGCAGGGACCGGGATTCAGAGGAAAAGCAGCCCTTCCAGAATAAATACATGGAGAAAAAAATAATAATAAACACACACACACACACACACACACCCAGGATGGCAAACTTTCTCCCTCGCCAGAGAAGATGTGCTTCCTGCAGATGCAAAGGGGGTCATGCAAACACTCATTTTTTTTTCTCTCCCCAGGATCAGGCCCGATGCATCTATTTTAAAAAAATAATAATAATAAATCATAATCATCATAATCGTAAAAAAATAAAAGCTCTCCGTGCGTCTGTCTTTTGCATGAGAGTGGGTCTCAAAGGTCACACGGGGCGGCGGGGCGGCGGGGGGGGGGTGTGTGGGGGGCAGGAAAGGGTTAATGGGCCATGGCACGAATGAGAGGCCACAGCAGCGAAGAGAAGAATAAGAACAGCAGCAACAACAAAGCAGAAGACAGGGATGGTGGCTCAGGGGGTAGGAAGCGGATGGAGGTCCCGGGTTCGAGTCCCCGTCGGGCGGGGGGGGTACACGGGCCCGGGGTGTGGGCTCCGTCCCCAGTCGGGGGCGTGCAGGAGGCGGCCGATGCGTGATTCTCTCTCCTCATGGATGTTTCTCTCTCCCTCTCTCCCTCCCTTCATCTCTCTGAAGTCAATATATCTCTATCTGTCAATGTATTTATCTATGTATCTATCTATCCATCTATCTATATATCTGCACATCTGTCTGTATCTATCATCTATCTGTCTGTCTATATATTATTTATCTATCTGTATCTATCATCTGTCTATATCTATCTATCTATATCCATCATCTATCTGTCTATCTATCCATCTATACATCTACATGTTGATAAATATATATATATCTGTCAATGTATTTATCTATGTATCTATCTATCCATCTATCTATATATCTGCATATCTATCTGTATCTATCATCTGTCTATATCTATCTATCTATCTATCTATCTATCTATCTATCATCTATCTGTCTATATATCCATCTAACTATCTACCTATTTATCTATATCTATCGTCTATCTGTCTATCTATACATCTACATGTTGATATATATATATATATATCTGTCAATGTATTTATCTATGTATCTATTTATCCATCTATATATATCTGCATATCTATCTATATCTATCTATCATCTATCTGTCTATATATCCATCTATCTACCTATTTATCTATCTATATCTATCTACCATCTATCTGCCTATCTATCTATACATCTATACATCTACATGTCGATAAATATATATATATCTGTCAATGTATTTATCTATGTATCTATCTATCCATCTATATATCTACATATCTTCCTATATTTATCATCTATCTCTATCTATATATCCATCTATCTATCTACCTATTTATCTATCTATATCTATCACCTGTCTATCTATCTATCTATCTATCTATCATCTATCTATCTATCTATACATCTATACATCTACATGTCGATATATATATATATCTGTCAATGTATTTATTTATGTACCTATCTATCCATCTATCTATATATCTACATATCTTCCATATTTATCACCTAGCTCTATCTATATTTCCACCTATGTATCTACCTATTGATCTATCTATATCTATCTATCATCTATCTATCTATCTATCTATACATCTATACATCTACATGCCGATATATCTATATATCTATATAATTACACATCTGTCATATACATATCTATCCACATGTCTACATTGCTATATGTCTTTATATCTATACTCAAGGCCCGGTGCATGAAATTTGTGCATGGGCAGAAGGGAGGGGGTCCCCTTAGCCCGGCCTGCACCCTCTCCAATCGGGGACCCCTTGGGGGATGTCTGGCTGTCGGGTTAGGCCTGGGGATCAGGCCTAAACGGGCAGTCGGACGTCCCTCTCGCAATCCTAACTGCTCACCTGCCTGCCTTTCTGATCACTCCCTAACCACTCCCCTGCCTGCCTGATCGCCTCTAAACACTCTGCCTGCCTGATCGACCCCTAACCACTCTGCCTGCCTGATCACCCCCTAACCACGACCCTGCCAGCCTGAGTGATGCCTAACTGCTCCCCTGCCAGCCTGATTGTCCCCTAACTGCCCCCCCCCCGCTGGCCTGCTCGCCCCCTAACCACTACCCTGCCAGCCTGATTGCCCCTAAGACCCCCTGCTGCCCTGGTCCACCTCCAACTTTCCTCCCTTGCTGACCTGATCGCACCCCTGCCCCTCCGCCAACTGCCTCTGCCTCGGCCCCCCGCCACCATGGCTTAGTCCGGAAGGACGTCTGGAAGGATGGCCCGGAAGACGTCCAGCCTCATTAGCATATCGCCCTTTTATTAGTACAGACATCTGTCCATCTGTATATCTCCCTATCTATCGATACCTGTGTCTATGGTTCTTTTTGGTTTACATATGCGTATAATTCTCTTTTTAAAAATATAGTTTATTGATTTTTTTTTTTTTTTACAGAGAGGAAGGGAGAGGGATAGAAAGTCAGAAACACGGATGAGAGAGAAACGTCGATCCGCCGCCTCCTGCACGCCCCCCACTGGGGATGTGCCCGCAGCCAAGGTCCATGCCCTTGACCGGAATCGAACCCGGGACCCCTTCCGTCCGCAGGCCGACGCTCTATCCACCAAGCCAGACCGGTTTGGGCTATAATTCCACCCCCCCCCCCCGCAAGGATGCACCTATATACATCAATGACCACTGATTGTAGCCCCCAATCCACCCTCCCTGCCCCTCCCCGTTTGCATGCTTGCATGCACCCCAGACCCACAAACCCCACGTTCACGCCTAGAAACCAGAGAACATTCCTGCCGGGGGGGGGGTTGAGCTGGATACAACAAGCCCCTGCCTTCTCCGCCCTGAGGCCCACAGGTTTACGAGGCCCCTAATAAGAGGGGACACCCCCCCGGGGGAGCCCTAACCCCCAGGCCACAGAGAAGGAGCCAGAACAGGGAGGGGGGGCGCGGGGGGAGGATTATTTACTACGTGTGAAACCTGGTTCGGCCTGGCAAGCATATGCAAACATTTATCCACAGCCTGGGGGGGCTCACCCACATCCCCTCCGCTTTGCAAAATATATATATATATTTTAAAAGGGGGACAAAATGAACTTTTCCTGGGAGGGAAGCAGGGAGGAGAGGAATAGTTGGGGCAGACAGACGCCCCATTGATTCGGAAATTCAGAAAGGGCATGGGCCCCAGAGCCGGGCGGGACACCTCTGGGAGGGGTTTTTTTGGGGGGGGGAGGGGGATGCATCGGACACCCCGGGAAAAGGCTAATTTTTCCCCCCAGGTCTCCTGCACGCTGTGCGCCGAGGAGAGAGAAGAAAGAAAGAAAGAAAAAAACACACAACGGCATGTTTACGATGGAGAGGGTTGCGTGGAAAGCGTGTGTGTGGGTGGGTGTGTCTGTGTGTGTCTGTGTCTCTCTGTGTGTGTCTGTGTGTGTGTCTGTGTGTGTGTTTGTGTGTGTCTGTGTGTGTGTTTGTGTGTGTCTGCGTGTGTGTTTGTGTGTGTCTGTGTGTGTGTTTGTGTGTGTGTGTCTGTGTCTGTGTGTGTGTGTGTGTGTGTGTCTGTGTCTGTGTGTGTGTGTGTGTGTTTGTGTGTGTGTCTGTGTGTGTGTTTGTGTGTGTCTCTCTGTGTGTCTGTGTGTGTCTGTGTGTGTGTTTGTGTGTGTGTCTGTGTGTGTGTTTGTGTGTGTGTGTCTGTGTGTCTGTGTCTGTGTGTTTGTGTGTGTCTGTGTGTGTGTCTGTGTGTGTCTGTCTGTGTGTCTGTGTGAGTGTGTGTGTGTGTGTTTGTGTGTGTCTGTGTGTGTGTGTCTGTGTGTCTGTGTGTGTGTTTGTGTGTGTGTGTCTGTGTGTGTTTGTGTGTGTCTGTGTGTGTCTGTGTGTGTGTTTGTGTGTGTCTGTGTGTGTGTGTATGTGTGTCTGTGTGTGTGTTTGTGTGTGTGTGTCTGTGTGTGTTTGTGTGTGTCTGTGTGCGTGTTTGTGTGTGTCTCTGTGTGTCTGTGTCTGTGTGTGTGTGTGTCTGTGTCTGTGTGTCTCTGTGTGTCTCTGTGTGTGTCTGTGTGTGTGTGTGTGTCTCTGTGTGTCTCTGTGTGTGTCTGTGTGTGTCTGTGTGTCTCTGTGTGTCTCTGTGTGTGTCTGTCTGTGTCTGTGTCTGTGTGTGTCTGTGTCTGTGTCTGTCTGTGTCTGTGTGTGTGTTTAAAATCAGGCCACGCCCAGTTATCCTCGAAGGAAGACAGGACATCAGGGGCTTAATTGGGACACCCCCAAATGGCCTGTATTTTTTGCCTTTTAAAATATATATATATACATATATATTTTTAAAAATATATTTTATTGATTTTTTACAGAGAGGAAGGGAGAGGGAGAGAGAGTCAGAAACATCGATGACAGAGAAACATCCATCCGCCGCCTCCTGCACACCCCCCACTGGGGATGTGCCCGCAGCCAAGGTCCATGCCCTCGACAGGAATCGAACCCGGGACCCTTCCGTCCGCAGGCCGACGCTCTGTCCACTGACCAGCACTGGCTAGATACTGTTTTGTTTTGCTTTTTTCTGAGCTGCACACAAAGGTATTTCATGCCCCCTCGTTATCGGATGCTAAAAGGGAAAAGGGGGTGAGAATGATATTTTTGGGGGGGGGGAGGGAAGAGGGGTGCCCAGGACGGGGGGAAAAAATAGAACCAGCCCCCGCGTCCCACCACATACACTCGTGGCCACGAAGGAAAAAGGTCTTTATTCCTGAGATAGCTGTAGGGCCAGGCCAAGGGGTCGGGTTTTTAAAAGCTAAAGGAGAGCAGGTTTCCCCCCAGAAAGTGTGACTCAGGGGGTTCAGCTCCAACCTAGGAACCAGGGAGGTCCGGGTTCGAGTCCCGGTCGAGGGCACAGGCCCGGGTTGGGGGCTCCATCCCCAGTGGGGGGCGTGCAGGAGGCAGTCGGTCCCTAATTCTCTCTCCTCATGGATGTTTTTCTCTCTCTCTCTCTCTTCCTCTCTGAAATCAATAAAAATGTATTTTTTTTAAAAGAATAGCGTTTTTTCCCATCATAAATATTTTTTCTTTAAAAAAAAAATAGCTCTAGGTGATGTGGCTCCGTGGATAGAGGGTCGACCTGTGGACGGAAGGGTCCCGGGTTCGATTCCCGGTCAAGGGCTTGGACCTTGCTGGCGGGGACATTCCCCAGTAGGGGGCGTGCAGGAGGCGGCTGATGGATGATTCTGTCTCATCATGGATGCTTCTATCTCGCTCTCTTTCCCTTCTCCTCTGACATCAATAAAATACGTTTAACAAGAAGAAACAAACAAGGTGAATGTATCATCCTCATCCGGCCACTCCGTGTCTGTTCTGTAGAATAAAAGGCTGATCGGCAAATGGTCCCCTCGACCGGGAGTTCGACCAGCAGGCAGGCCGGCCGACCGCCCCCGTCCCCTCCCCCTGGCCAGGCTGGCCGGACCCCACCCATGCACGGATTCATGCACCGGGCCTCTAATTATATATCTATATCTATATCTATATCTATATCTATATCTATATCTATATCTATATCTATCTATCTATCTATACACACACACAGACAGACACACACACACACACACACGGAGTGGCCAGATGATTATGTGTTCAGAGATCATCATCATCTGGCCACTCTGTGTGTGTGTGTATAGATGATAGATATAGATATAGATATAGATATAGATATAGATATAGATATAGATATAGATATGATATAGATATAGATATGATATAGATATAGGTATAGGTATAGGTATAGATATAGTTATAGGCATAGACATATAGATATAGATATGATATAGATATAGATATAGATATAGATATGATATAGATATAGGTATAGGTATAGATATAGATATAGATATAGATATAGATATAGATATAGATATAGATGATATAGATATAGATATAGATATAGATGCTATAGATATAGATATAGATATAGATGATATAGATATAGATATAGATATAGATATAGATGACATAGATATAGATATAGATATAGATATAGATGATATAGATATAGATATAGATATAGATATAGATATAGATGACATAGATATAGATATAGATATAGATATAGATATAGATATAGATGATATAGATATAGATATAGATATAGATATAGATATAGATGATATAGATATAGATATAGATATAGATATAGATATAGATATAGATATAGATATAGATATAGATAGATATAGACATAGGTATAGGTATAGGCATAGGTATAGGTATAGATATATAGATACAGATACAGATACAGATATAGACATAGATATAGATAGATATAGATAGATAGGTATATATACACACACATATATATATATATATATATATATAGAGAGAGAGAGAGAGAGAGAGAGAGAGAGAGAGAGAGAGGGAGAGATTACAGGCCCAGTGCACGAATCCATGCATGGGTGGGGTCCGGCCAGCCTGGCCAGGGGGAGGGGACGTGGGCGGTCGGCCGGCCTGCCTGCTGGTCGAACTCCCGGTCGAGGGGACCATGTGCCCATCAGCCTTTTATTCTACAGGACAGACACGGAGTGGCCGGATGGTTACGTGTTCAGAGATCATCGTCCTCTGGCCGCTCCGTATGTGTGTATTATTTTTTTAAAAAACCCACAAAGATGGCATGTTTTGCTCAGACAGCGTGAGCTTCAGCCTAGGAACCAGCAGGTCCCGGGTGCGATTTCCGGTCAAGGGCACACACCCTGGTTGACCTTCCATTCCCTAACCACTCGGGGGGGCAGCCGGTCCAGGATTCACCTCATTCAACTCTCTCTCTCTCTCTCTCTCTCTCTCTCTCTCTCTCTCTCTCTCTCTCTCTCTCTGCAATCCATAAAACCATTTTATTTTTTTATTTTTTAAAGAACTGCGTGTTTTGTATTCCGGACGGGAGATAATCCAGGAAAGGCGGAGTTGTTGGGGGGGGATATTCCTGGAGGATTTTGCTGTTCACACCGACATCACTTATTCATGGGCCGGGGGGTCTGTGGTGGGAGGGAGAGAGAGAGAGAGGGAAGCATGAAAAATTAATAATCTCCACGGCAAACTCGCAGGAGGCACTGGGCCTGTGTGTGTGTGTGTTTGGGGGAGGGGGGGTCCGAGGTATCACCCCCCCTCCAACACCCCAGTGGCCCCGGAATATTAATGAGGGGTGACCCCTGACCCCCTCTCCCTCTCCCCAGACGTCTGCCTGTCAAAACGGGGCAGGAGAAGGGGTGTCCCCTGTTTATTCTGGGATCTGGCCCCTTCTCTGAGTCGCAGTTTTAAATGTTAATGCGATCTTGTTGCTATTATTTTTTTTTCAGTTGCTTTTTTTTTTTTTAAGAATAGATTTTTTTTTTTATGGATGTCAGAGAGAGAGAGAGAGAGAGAGAGAGAGAGAGAGAGAGAGAGAGAGGAACATCGATGAGGGGAGAGAAACAGGGACCAGCCGCCTCCTGCACGCCCCCTACTGGCTGCGGATGGAACCCACAACCCCAGGCCTGTGCCCTTGACCTGGGATCGAACTCTGACCTCCTGGTTTATAGGTCGATGCTCAACCCCTGGGCCACGCCGGCGAGGGAAAACATGCTATTCTGGGGTGTGTGTGTGTTTTTTTTCCTTCATATTTGTCAGTCATTTTTTTTTAAAGTCTTTATTATTGAGAGAAAAACATGCTTTATTTTTTTTAAAAAAACATACACTGAGTGGCCAGATGATTATGTCTTTTGAATGCATCATTATAGTGTATATATGTGTGTTTGTGTGTGTATATATACACATATATATGTCTATATGCATGCAAATATATATATTAAAGGCCCCGTGCATGAATCCGTACATGGGTGGGGTCCGGCCAGCCTGGCCAGGGGGAGGGGACGTGGGCAGTCGGCCGGCCTGCCTGCTGGTCGAACTCCCGGTCGAGGGGACCATTTGCCTATCAGCCTTTTATCCTATAGGACAGACACGGAGTGGCCGGATGATAATGTGTTCAGAGATCATCGTCATTTGGCCACTCCGTGTCCATTTAAACACACACACACACACACACACACGCACATACACACACACACACTCACACACATACACACATGCACATATACACATATACACACACTCACACACATACACACTCACACACATACACAAACACTCTCACACACTCATACACATACACACGCACATATACATACATACACACACACATACACATTCACTCACTCACACACACACTCACTCACACACACACTCACACACTCACACGCACACAGACACACTCACACACATACATACACTCACACACACTCTCTCACACTCACACACACACACACACACACACACAGAAACACACACACATACACACTCACACACACACACTCACACACAGAAACACACACACATACACACTCACACACATACTCACACACACACAGACACACACACTCACATACACACATACACACTCACACACATACACACACTCACACACACTCTCTCACACGCACGCACACACACACTCACACACAGAAACACACACACATACACACTCACACACACTCACACACATACTCACAAACACACAAAACCTCTTTAAACCAAAGGAAGCGAATTTGCGCCAACAATTCGGCCGTCTGGGTCATAGCGTGTCTCTTGCAAAACTCCACCCTCTGCCTGGAGTGGGGAGAAGCCACCTGCCCCCCCCCCCCCCGATAGAAGCAAACACACGCTCGTCGCTCTGTCCCAATAAAACTTTATCGAAAACCACAACCCGGGGGCCGCCTGGGGTTCCGTGCCGGTTGGCTTGCTAAAACAACAGGGGGTTATTTGGGGGGTTCTGGATGTCTGCATGCTACCCTAGACTCCATGGAGGACAGTTTAGGGGGCGATCAGGCTGGCAGGGGAGTGGTTAGGGGGTGATCAGGCTGGCAGGGGAGTGGTTAGGGGGTGCCCTGTCGATTGTGACTTCGCTTCGTCATCGAAGCCCTTTCCTCTGGGGACCAGGACGGGACCCTTTACCCTAAAAGAGAGGCCGGTTGCATGAAATCTGTGCACGATGGGGAGGGGGATGGAGGGGGGGGAGGTCCCTCAGCCCGACCTGCACCCTCTCCAATCGGGGACCCCTCGAAGGATGTCCGACAGGATCGGGCCTGAACGGGCGGTCGGACGTCCCTCTCACAATCCAGGACGGCTGGCTCCCAACGGCTCGCCTGCCTGCCTCCCTGATGGCCCCTGACCGCTTCTGCCTTCCAGCCTGATCACCCCCTAACCACTCCCCTGCCAGCCTGGTCACCCCCTAACCACTCCCCTGCCAGCCTGATGGATGTCTAACTGCTCCCCTCCAGCCTGATCACCCCTAACCACTCCCCTGCAGGCCTGTTTGCCCCCAACGGCCCTCCCCTGCAGGCCTGATTCCCCC
>JAOAOB010000030.1:265000-272500 GCA_027563665.1 Antrozous pallidus | reverse complement strand
TATCTGTCTGTCTATCTATCTATCATATCTATCTATCTATCACCTATCAATCATCTATCTATCCATTATCTATCTATCTATCTATCCATCTACTATCTATCTATGTATCTATTATCTATCGATCCATCATCTATCTCCTATCTATCAATCATCTATCTATCCATTATCTATCTATCCATTATCTATCTATCTATCATCTATCTATCATCTATCATCTATCTATCTATCATCTATCTGTCTATCCATCCATCCATCCATCCATCTATTGTCATTTATCCATTATCTATCCATTTATCTATCTATCTAGGATCTATCATCTATCCATCCATCATCTATCACTATCTATCAATCATCTATCTATTATCTATTATCTTTCTATCTATCATCAGTCTATCATCTATATCCATCTATCATCTATTATCTATCTATCTATTATCTATTATCTATCATCTATTTATTATCTATCTATATCTATCTATTATCTATTATCTGTCTATCATCTATCTGTCCATCCATCCATCTATCTATCATCTATCTATCTATCTATCTATCCATCTACTATCTATCTATCTATGTATCTATTATCTATCTATCCATCATCTATCTATCATCTATCTATCATCTATTATCTATCATCTATCTATCTATCATCTATCTATCATCTATTATCTATCATATATCTATCTATCATCTATCTATCATCTATCTATCCATCCACCCATCCATCCATCCGTCTATCTACCTATCGAGCTACCCTCTGACTCCACTGATACGGCTCTCCAGGGTCTTGGGGAGCCCGAGTCATTATTGCTGAATGCCAGCCAAACCCGGGCTCAGTGCGAAACACATACTTTTGCCAAGTTCGGGGGGCGGGGAGGGGCCATCAGGAGGGTCCGAGAACCCGAATTTCCAGCGTCTCCGATTCAACGGAATTCGTATCCTCGGAAGGAAAGAATGGACGGAAGGCCCAGGCCGCCCCCCCCTACCCCCTCTTCCCAAGGCGATGCCTGGTCTTTGCAGGAAGTGAGGACGGTCGTACAACCTCTTAGGTGCGGTGCTGGGGGTACGCAAATTAAATGGCCGACGGACAGACGCACGGGACCCCTTCTCTTCCGAAAGGGCCTCCCTCTCCCCTTCTATACCACGTGAGGTGTCGGCCGCCTAGGACCCTACGTGGTGATGAATCGCCAGGCACAGGGACCCATTGTGGGCTCACAGCTTCCAGAACCTTCCGGGAGAGAAACGTGTAGTAGGTGAAGTTCCCCTGTCGATGGTGTTCCGCTCCTTCCTTCCCGGGAGGGTTGGCCGGGCCAGCTCACGACTCAGTCTTGTTTTTTATTTCCTTATTTAAAAATATATTTCATTGATTTTTTGCAGAGAGGAAGGGAGAGGGAGAGAGAGAGTCGGAAACATCGATGAGAGAGAAACATCCATCAGCTGCCTCCTGCACACTCCCCCCCCCCCCAACACTGGGGATGTGCCCGCAACCAAGGTACATACATGCCCTTGACCGGAATCGAACCCGGGACCCTTCAGTCCGCAGGCCGACGCTCTGGCCACATCGGTTTCGGCAGTCTTGGTGTTTTAAAAATAATATCCTATATCCTCCGTCCGCAAACGGCGGCTCCGAGGCACAGGCGGCTCTTTGGCCCCTGAAGGGTGGCTCTCCAAAGAAATTCTAAGCCTTGTCCTGTTGGTGTTTGGTTCTGTGGATGGAGGAATGAAAGGGAAGTGGGAAAATGGCCCCCTCGACCAGGAGTTTGACCAGGAGTTCAAGCAGAGGGAGGGGTCAGCCAGCCAATCACCCACAGCCCCTCCCCCTGGTCGGTCCCGCCCCCAATTCACCCCCCACGCTGATCAGCTGCCCCCACCCATGCACAAATTCATGCACCAGGTTTCTAGTGTGTGTGTGTGTGTGTATATATATATATATATATATATATGCTCTGTCTGTCTGTCTCTCTCTCTCCATCTCTCTCTGTCTCTCTCTGTCTCTCTCTCTGAATCGTTTTAATGTAATCACCACCACCCCCAAAATGAATGACACATTGTATCGCTTGCATACATTCTAGGATACATTGTTGCCACTGGAAATGTTGCAACATTTCTCATCCCAGGTCTCTTGCATTCCCTCCCTTCCTGCAATCTCTCTCTCTCTCTCCATCTCTCTCTCTCTCTGTGTCTCTCTCTCCATCTCTCTCTCTCTGTCTCTCTCTCTCCCCATCTCTCTCTCTGTCTCTCTCTCTCTCCATCTCTCTCTGTTTCTCTTCTCTCTGTCTCTCTCTCTCCATCTCTCTCTCTCTCTCTCTGTCTCTCTCTGTCTCTCTCTCTCCATCTCTCTGTCTGTCTCTCTCTCCATCTCTCTCTCTCTCTCTCTCTCTCTCTCTCTCTCTCTATCATTTCAATGTAATCACCACCCCCACCCCCAAAATGAACGACACATTGTATCGCTTGCATACATTCTAGGATACATTGTTGCCACTGGAAATGTTGCCACACTTTCTCGAACCCGGGACCCTTGAGTCCGCAGGCTGGCGCTCTATCCACTGAGCCACACCAGCCGGGCCCGGCTTCTCTCCTTTTCCTTCTTAGGGTGCTTTTTCCATTCTGCAGCCTCTGTCGGGGTTCGGGGTGTTGGCAGAAGCGAGGACACCCCCCCCCCCATCCCTCCTCCTTCCATGTCACAGGAGAATGGATGCCATCGAAGGTCAAAACCAGCCTGCAGACGCCCCGGCGGCCTCTGTCCGTCTGTCAGTCCCGGCTTGGGGTACACACACAGGGGCCCCCCCCACCCTCACACGGACTGGATTCCCCTCATCGACCCCCATCCCATCGCCCAGGGGAGTGTATCGGACGGAGCTCCTTCGGCGAAGACAAACGGCGCGCTGTCTCTTTAAATTTAAACAAACAAAAAAAAAAAAAACGAGAAGGCGGATACAAAGTAGCAAACGCGATTAGCAACGATCTCTCTTCCCAGGAGGAGGTGTAGGCGGGAGATAGAGACCCGCATTCGCCCCCCCCTTACACCCCCCATCCCCCCCCCCCGCCCCGCCTGCCAGACCCACACCCGGCTCCTGGGAAATGGATTCGCTCAGCCAGGCTGGTGTGGCCCAGTGGGTAGAGAGAGAGCCGGCCTGTTGGACAGAAGGGTCCCGGGTTCGACTCCCGGTCGAGGGCACAGGCCCGGGTTGCGGGCTCCATCCCCAGTGGGGGGGCGTGCGGGAGGCAGCCGGTCCCTGATTCTCTCTCTTCATGGGTGTTTCTCTCTCTCTCCCTTTCCCTTCCTCTCGACATCAATAAAAATCTATCTATCTATCTATCTATCTATCTATCTATCTATCTATCTATCCATCCATCCATCTATTTATCTATCTCTCTATTTATATCATTTATCTATCTACCTATCTATCATCTATCTATCTATATATCTATCTATCTACCTATCTATCTATCTCATCTATCTCTATCCATCGATCCATGCATCTATATCTCTATTTATCTCATTTACCTATCTATCTATCTACCTATCTATCATCTATCTATCTATCCATCCATCCATCCATCTATCTATCCATCCATGTATCCATCTATCTATCCATGAATCTATCTATCTATCTATCTATCTATCTATCTATCTATGTATCTATCTATCTATCCATGTATCCATCTATCTATCTATCATCTATCTATCTACCTATCCATGTATCTATCCATGTATCTATCTATCTATCTATCTACCTATCTATCATCTATCTATCTATATATCTATCTACCTATCTATCTATCTCATCTATCTCTATCCATCGATCCATGCATCTATTTATCGATCTCTCTATTTATCTCATTTACCTATCTATCTATCTATCTATCTATCATCTATCTATCTATCCATCCATCCATCCATCTATCTATCCATCCATGTATCCATCTATCTATCCATGAATCTATCTATCATCTATCTATCTATCTATCTATCTATCTATGTATCTATCTATCTATCCATGTATCCATCTATCTATCTATCATCTATCTATCTACCTATCCATGTATCTATCTATCTATCTATCTACCTATCTATCATCTATCTATCCATCCATCCATCCATCCATCCATCCATTTATCTCTCTCTCTTTTTTTTTTAAATCACCCCTAACTGCCCACCCCCCACAGGCCTGGTCACCCCTAACTGCCTTCTCCTCCCCTGAAGGCTTGATTGCCCCCAATTGCCCTCCTCTGCAGGCCTGATCACAATCAACTGCCCTCCCCTGCAGGCCTGGTCCCCCCCCAAATGTATCCACATTTGTCTCTGTGTTTTGTGACAATGTATCCATGTTTTTGTCCCTGTGGTTTTGCACCAATGTATCCATGCTGTCTCTGTGCCCGCAACAATGAATCCATGTTTTTTTACTCTGTTTTGCAACAATGTATCCATGGTTTTTTCCTCTGTGCCTTGCAACAATGCTTCCATGTTTTGTCTCTGCGGTCTTGCAACAATGTAGCCATGCCTGTCTCTGTGGGCCACAACAATGTATCAATGTTTATCTCTGTGTTTTGAGACAATTGTGTCCACATTGTGTCTGTAGCCGCAAACAATGTATCCATGTTTTGTCTCTGTGGTTTGCAACAATGTATCCATGTTGTCTCTGTCATTTGTGACAATGTATCCGTGTTTGTCTCTGTGTTTTGTGACAATGTATCCATGTTTTGTCTCTGTGGTTTGCAACAATGTATCCATGTTCTCTCTGTCGTTTGTGACAATGTATCTGTGTTTCGTCTCTGTGTTTACAGCAATGTAACCATGTTTTTTTTGTGTGTGTGTCTGTGGTTTCGACAACGTATCCGTGTTGTCTCTGTGGTTGCAACAACGTCTCTCACGAAACACACACGCAGGCATGCATGCACACACGTGTCTTGCAGGCAAAAACCAGCGCTTTCTCCTCCTTCCCTTCTCAACCCCCCCACCCCCGCCCCAAATCCTCCAGTGGCTCCGAAATGAAGTTAAGCCTCTTAATTTTATGTGTAAAAAGGGGTTTCGGGGAAGGAAAAAAAAAGAAAGAAAGTTTCCAACGGCGAAACCGTGGCTCTTATAAAACGGGGCACTAAGTAGGAATAAATCCCCCATAAATGTCCGTTAAGTCAACGAGAGGCGTGTTACGGGTCCCCAGAACCGCCCTGGAGGTTATGGGCGGGTTTGACAGGCGCTCTGGGTGGGCGGGGATTTTCCCCCGTCTATTGGGGGACAGAGGGGGACTCGGGGGGTGCATTTCCCCAAACGTGGGTGTCCAAGGCTTCTATTCAGAAAGCTGTGTTCTCCCCCTAACACGTGCCAACCTTTTGGAAACAATTCAAAGCCACCCACCTGCCCAACTCCTTTGTATGATCCGCTCTCTTTTTTAAAAGAATATAGTTTATTGATTTTTTTTTTACAGAGAGGAAGGGAGAGCGATAGAGAGTCAGAAACACCCATCCGCCGCCTCCTGCACGCCCCCTACTGGGGATGTGCCCACAGCCAAGGTCCATGCCCTTGACTGGGAATCGAACCCGGGACCCTTCGGTCCGCAGGCCGACGCGCTATCCACTGAGCCACACCGGTTTCGGCTCCATATCGCCCTGCATGGAGCCTTGAATGTACAGGGTGTCCCTCCTCCCCCAAAATGATGATTAAGTCCGTGTTTAGGGAGATACAGTTCGGTTTTTTTAAAAAATGTAAAAGAATCTACAGAAATTTATACACACACACACACACACACACACACACACACACACACTGAGTGGCCAGGTTATGATGATCTCTGAACGCATAATAATCTGGCCACTCAGTATGTGTGTGTGTGTCCAGTCACCTGTACATGCCTACATGTGTGCATAGAATCTACACGTGTCTGTACATGCCCGGGTCACCTGTACATGCCTACATGTGTGCATAGAATCTACACGTGTCTGTACATGCCTGGGTCACCTGTACATGCCTACATGTGTGCATAGAATCTACATGTTACTGTACATGCCCGGGTCACCTGTACATGCCTACATGTGTGCATAGAATCTACACGTGTCTGTACATACCCGGCTCACCTGTACACGCCTACATGTGTGCATAGAATCTACAGGTGTCTGTACATGCCCGGGTCACCTGTACATGCCTACATGTGTGCATAGAATCTACATGTTACTGTACATACCCAGGTCACCTGTACATGCCTACATGTGTGCATAGAATCTACAGGTGTCTGTACATGCCCGGCTCACCTGTACATGCCTACATGTGTGCATAGAATCTACAGGTGTCTGTACATGCCCGGGTCACCTGTACATGCCTACATGTGTGCATAGAATCTACAGGTGTCTGTACATGCCCGGGTCACCTGTACATGCCTACATGTGTGCATAGAATCTACACGTGTCTGTACATGCCCAGCTCACCTGTACATGCCTACATGTGTGCATAGAATCTACACGTGTCTGTACATGCCCAGCTCACCTGTACATGCCTACATGTGTGCATAGACTCTACATGTGTCTGTACATGCCCAGCTCACCTGTACATGCCTACATGTGTGCATAGAATCTACAGGTGTCTGTACATGCCCGGGTCACCTGTACATGCCTACATGTGTGCATAGAATCTACATGTGTCTGTACATGCCCGGGTCACCTGTACATGCCTACATGTGTGCATAGAATCTACACGTGTCTGTACATGCCGGGTCACCTGTACATGCCTACATGTGTGCGTAGAATCTACATGTGTCTGTACATGCCCAGGTCACCTGTACATGCCTACATGTGTGCATAGAATCTACATGTGTCTGTACATGCCTACATATGTGCATAGGATCTACACGTGCCTGTACATGCCCAGCTCACCTGTACATGCCTACATGTGTGCATAGAATCTACATGTGTCTGTACATGCCCAGCTCACCTGTACATGCCTACATGTGTGCATAGAATCTACATGTGTCTGTACATGCCCAGCTCACCTGTACATGCCTACATGTGTGCATAGAATCTACAGGTACCGGCACGTGTGCAGAGTGTTTTAAGGGTGGGCTGGTATGCACAGGCCTCACCGTATCCCTCCCCTCCCCACCCCCGTGCCCCTGGGCAGGCTGACTCAAGCGTGGGAGGTGCAGGAATAGGCCCCGTACAGTCCCCCCACACTCACCTCCCCAGCTCAGCACCCCGTCCTCCCTTCGGCCGAGCCTGTGTCCCCGCACGCCCCCTACGCCCCCGATGAGTGACGACCCCATTCACCGCCCTGAACTCCGACCCCCGACCTGGGGCCGATCCGTCTTCATTTCAGGGCGCGATGACCAGGATTCGTTCTGCCCCGCATCCCGGGGTCCGTCATCGGCCGAGTGCGGGGGGAATTGAAGAGGGCGGGCCGGCCCGGTTATTACAGCATCGATTGTCCGTGAGCCCCAGGCCTCCCTGAGAAGGTCAAGAGTCCGGGCGTGTGAGCCGGGGAGCAGGGACGGCTCAGGGTGTGTGTGTGTG
>JAOAOB010000030.1:257500-260000 GCA_027563665.1 Antrozous pallidus | reverse complement strand
GGTGCAGGCCTGAGATTGGGGGGCTGGGGGCGGGCTGGAGGGAGGAGGGGTTCGTGGGGAGAAAAAGGAGGGATAGGTTATACTTTCAACAACAACAACAACAAATTAAAAAAAAAAAGACAGAAAGGCTGAGACCGGTGTGCCTCAGCGGATAGAGCGTCGGCCTGCAGACGGAAGGGTCCCGGGTTCGATTCCTGGTCAAGGGCATGGACCTTGGCTGCGGGCACATCCCCAGTGGGGGGCGTGCAGGAGGCGGCGGATGGATGTTTCTCTCTCATCGATGTTTCTGACTTTCTATCCCTCTCCCTTCCGCTCTGTAAAAAAAAACAATAAAACTATATGTTTAAACATAATAATTTTTAAAAAGACAGAAAGCAGGGGGCCCGGCCTGCAGGCGTGTGGGGGATGGAGGTCTCGTTAACCTGCGTATAAGAGAGGGGACCTGAGGCCCTTTGTCCCGGGAGGAGAGGGAATGTGGGAGGGAGAGAGAGAGAGAGAGAGACATGGGGGGAGCTCATGTTTGCTTTGTATTTAGGGACAAAACTTCAAAGCGAGTCCCCGTAATGGTGAGCTTTGCTCGAGGCCCCCCGCTTCATCCCTTCTAACCGGTATTTAATGAATTTCTATTGGAAAGGCATGCCGGCGCTTACGGTTTGTTTTTTATTATTTTATGGGGTTTTGTTTTGTTTTTTTCTCCCTCCAAAGGGAGGTGTGTTTGGCCTGGCATTGGGGCGTGTGTGTGTGTGTGTGTGTGTGTGTGTGTGTGTGTGTGTGTTTTCATATCAGGTTGGGGAAGGTCTGCTACAGACGCCCGCAAAGATCCCAGCCCCCAGGTGGGGTGGCTCAGTGGTGAGCATCGGCCTAGGAACCAGGAGGTCACAGGTTCGAATCCCGGTCGAGGGCACAGGCCCGGGTTGCGAGCTCCATCCCCAGTGGGGGGCGTGCAGGAGGCAGCCGATCTGTGATTCTCTCCCCTCATGGATGTTTCTCTCTCTCTCTCCCTCTCCCTTCCTCTCTGAAATAAATTAAAATAAATTATTTTAGATGGATAGATAGATACATACATAGATACATAGATAGATAGATAGATTGATTGATAACATAGATGATAGATAGATACAAATGATAGATGATAAATAACATAGATGATAGATAGATAGATTAGATAGGTAGATAGATAGATAGATAGATAGATAGATAGATGATAGATAGGTAGATTACATAGATAGATAGATAGATAGATAGATAGATAGATAGATAGATAACATAGATGATAGATAGATAACATAGATGATAGATAGATAGATAGATAGATAGATAGATAGATAGATAGATAGATATAGGTAGGTAGGTAGGTAGGTAGGTAGATGATAGATAGGTAGATTAGATAGATACATAGATAGATAGAGAGATAGAGAGATAGAGAGATAGATAGAGAGATAGATAACATAGATGATAGATAGATAGATAGATAGATAGATAGATAGATAGATAGATGATAGATAGATAGATAGATAGATTACATAGATAGATAGATAGATAGATAGATAGATAGATAGATGATAGATAGATGATAGATAGATAGATAGATGATAGATGATAGATAGGTAGATTAGATAGATAGATAGATAGATAGATAGATAGATGATAACATAGATGATAGATAGATACATAGATATATAGATAGATAACATAGATGATAGATAGATAGATGATAGATAGGTAGATTACATGATAGATAGATAGATAGATAGATAGATAGATAGATAGATAGATAGATAGATAGATAGATAGATAGATAGATATAGATAAATAATAGATAGACAGATAGATGGATAGATAGATGTAGATAGAAAGATAGATAGATAGATAGATAGATAGATAGATAGAGTTCTACATTGCGAAGCCAGTGTATCTCAAGGGTTGAACATCGACCTAGGAACCAGGAGGTCCCGGGTTCGAGTCCCGGTCAAGGACACAGGCCCCGGGGTCGCAGGCTCCATCCCCAGTGGGGGGCGTGCAGGAGGCAGCCGGTCCATGGTTCTCTCTCCTCATCAATGTTTCTCTCTCTTTCTCTCTGACATCAATCACATTGCATTTTAAAATTTTTAAAAATAATATTGTATGTAATACCTTAATCCTAAAGAAATTTTTTAAAATCTGAGAGGGGGGGGGGGGGAGAACGGGAAAAAAATAACATAGAATGTAAACTGGCATTGAAAACCATTTTTGGCCCTGCCTGGTGTTGCTCAGTGGATAGCGTCGGCCTGCAGACTGAAGGGTCCCGGGTTCGATTCCCCATTAAGGGCATGGACCTTGGCTGCGGGCACATCCCCAGCAGGGGGCGTGCAGGAGGCAGCGGATGGATGTTTCTCTCTCATCGATGTTTCTGACTCTCCTTCTCCCTTCCTCTCTGTAGAAAATAAATTAAATACATTAAAAAAATAACAGAAATATTGAATGCAAACTGTCATTGAGAAACATTCTGAAAATAAAAAAA
>JAOAOB010000030.1:220000-240000 GCA_027563665.1 Antrozous pallidus | reverse complement strand
TGAATCACGGCTTGCTTTTTGGATGCGAACCGTTCCAGCCCCAACCGGCGTGGCCCAGTGGACGGAGCGTGTTGGCCTGCAGACTCGAAAGTCCCGGGTTCGAGTCCGGTCAAGGGCATGGACCTTGGCAGCGGCGGGCACATCCCCAGTAAAAGCCACAAGAATGATGTCCATGGGGAGAAATGCAACATGGACATATTCCTCAGGCCAGCCTCGGAAAATAAATTAAAAAAAAATTCCCTTGGACGTCCGTAAAATTCATAACGTGTTTTTTAATTGCCAAAAAAAAAAAAAAGTTGCCGTATCATTTCTAACAGGCGGACGTGATTCTACAGGAGGAATCCCCAAATATCTGTTTTTAAAATCGGGAGGGGAGCCCTGGCCGGTGTTTCTCAGCGGGGAGAGCGCCGGCCTGCAGACGGAAGGGTCCCGGGTTCGATTCCCGGTCAAGGGCATGGACCTTGGCTGCGGGCGCATCCCCAGTGGGGGGCGTGCAGGAGGCGGCGGATGGATGTTTCTCTCTCATCGATGTTTCTAGCCCTCTATCCTTCTCCCTTCCTTTTGGTAAAAAAAAAAAAAAAATCCATAAAATATATTTTTTTTCAAAAGAAAAAGAATTCTATGTCACGGTGGCGTATGGGGGCATCAGGGTTTTAGAGACGCTAACGTGAGGCCTAAGAAAAGGCTGGGAGTCGTGGCTCATTGTGGGAGGAATTGAGAGAGGGGAGAGAGAGAGAGAGAGAGAGAGAGAGGTATGCACTTTGGGCCGGAGGACGAGAGAGGGGGGTTAGGAATAAGGAAAGGAAAGGCCACAGATAAACAGAGAAAGAACAACAACAACAACAAAAAAAACCTCTGGGAAAGCAAGCCATCGGACAATACCAGCTGGAGCATCTGGGTCGGAAGGACAAATGGACGGACAAGGTGGTTCGGGTGGCCAGGCCTGACTGACACAGGGCCCCCCCCAACACACACAGCACCTGCCACGCACAACAGACACCCCCAAATGCAGGCGTGTGATGGCGAACCCCGACCTTTGGGGGAAGACCCTTGTCACGGGGGGGGGTCCCTTCCCAGGTCCCCTGCTGTTGGGTGAGTGACGGGGGGGGGGGGCATCGATAGAGAGAAAGAAAGAAAGAAAGAAAGAAAGAAAGAAAGAAAGAAAGAAGGAAAGAAAGGAAGGAAGAAGAAAGGAAGGAAGGAAGGAAGGAAGGAAGGAGGGGAGGGAGGAAGGGAGGAAAAAAGAAAGAGGAAGAAATGAAGAAAGAGAAAGAGGGAGGAAGGAAGGAAGAGAGGAAGAAAGAGAAAGAAATTAAGAAAGAGAAAGAGAGAAGGAAAGAAAGAAAGAAAAGAAGGAAGGAAGGAAAAAAGAAAGGGAAGAATTGAAGAAAGAAAAAGAGAAATTAAGAAGAAAGAAAGAGAGAAAAAAGAGAAAGAGAGAGAGAGGAGGAAGAAAGGAAGAAAAAAAGAAGAGAGAAAGGAAAAGAAATTAAGAAAGAGAAAGAGAGAAAGAAATTAGAAAAAAGGAAGAGAAAGGAAGAGAGAGAAAGAGAAATGAAGAAAGAGAAAATAAATTAGAAAGAAAGAAGGAAAGAAAGAGAAATTAGGAAAGAAAGAAGGAAGGAAAGAGAAAGAAATTAGAAAGAGAAAGAGAAAGGAATTAAGAAAGAAATTAAGAGAGAGAGAAAGGAATTAAGAAAGAAAGAAAGAAAGAAAGAAAGAGAAAAAAAGAAAGAGAGAGAGAATGAAATTAAGAAAGAAAGAAAGAAAGAAAGAAAGAAAGAAAGGAGGGAGGGAGGAAGGAGAAAAAAAGAGAGAAAGAAAGAAAGAAAGAAAGGAGGGAGGGAGGGAGGAGAAAGAGAGAGAGAGAAAGAAAGAAAGAAAGAAAGAAAGAAAGAAAGGAGGGAGGAAGGAAGGAGAAAGAAAGAGAGAAAGGAAGGAAGGAAGGAAGGAAGGAAGGAAGGAAGGAAGGAAGGAGGGAGGGAGGGAGGGAGGAAGGAGAAAGAAAGAGAGAGAGAGAAAGAAAGAAAGAAAGAAAGAAAGAAAGAAAGAAAGAAAAGAAAAGAAAGAAGGAAAGAAAGAGAAGACAGAAGAACAAAAAGTTGAAACAAACCGTCTGGCCCACACACACACACACACAAAAACGCTTGTTCGCAGGATTCCCACCCGGCCAGTCCCCGGAACCAGCTCTGCCACTGCGTCACCGCCCCCACCCCCACCCCCATCCTGCCCCATCCATCCCACGCCTCGCACCCGCTTTGCACCCAATCCCGTGCACCCTGAACCCCCTCCCTCCCTTTCCTCGGACAGACGGCCTTGCCCCCGCCCCCTCTCCCCCTCGCACCCGGGGCCAGGCTCCCAGCATGCACCCAGCATGCAGGGGTCACCCATACATGCCCTCATACATCCAAGACGCACCAAACCAGAGCGCACGGCTAAGTTGTTGGGTTTTTTTTTCTTTTAAAATCTATCATATTTACAGTATTGCACTTCGCTGATTTTCATTGCATTTTGTCCCCCACCTCCCACCCCCGCCGCCCCCCCATCCGACCCCGTAGGCTTCCTTCTGACCCCCGCGGTGTATGCGTTCCAACGCCCCTGGGTCTCTCTCCCTCTCTCTTGCGCGCGCGCGCGCACGCGTTCCTGTAAAAAGTGTCCACGGCTGGGGAACCCCAGAGTCTGGAAACGTCGCACAGTTTCTCCTCTTCTGGAAGACATTCGAGTCGGGGTGACACCTTTCGTTGCGCAAGGAACACCCCCAACTTGGCGCTTTGCGGGGGTGGGGAGAGGAGCGCGGGAGGATTGGAGAGAGGTTGGGAATGCCCGAGGTTACCAGGTTGTCCTGCGTTATTGCTGCTGGAGGGGAAGGCGGGAGGGGGGAGCTGGTGGCTGCGGGGCGGGGAGAGGGGGGGGGACCATCCCAGCTTCAGAGGCGGGACGCGCGTGTCCACACTGCAATCCCCGCGCGTTTCCAGCCGGATGGAGAGAAGCAAGTTCCTGGTGCGCGCGGAGTCCCATGTCCTTGGCACAGCGAGCGAAAAATGCGCATCTTTCCGCGGAGACCAGCCCCAAGCTCTTTTTTTTCTTCTTCTTTTTCTCTTTGTGTGTGTGTGTGTGTGTGAAAGAGACTCTTAGGGGATCCACAGGTGTGGATGGATGGAGGCCGCATGCAACGGAGAAGCGGTTCCGAGCGCGTCACGTGGGCCAGGGTCTCAGGTTGAGGTTCTGGCTGGGTCGGTTGATGGGGGGAGGGGGGGGAGACGGAATGGAGGGTTTGGGGGGAGGCGGGTAGCGACGGATGTGGGGACGATTTGCACGACTTCAGGCTTAACGTACCCAAGGCCACGGAGCCGGAGTCAGGGGTGGGGTGTGTGCACAGACATTGCGGGGAGGGTGAGGTTCAAGTCCCCCCCTCTTCCCTGGGGCTCTCCCAGCGCAGCCCCTCTTCCCCCAGGACAGACAGGGTTACCCCTCAGCCTCCCGGGTACCCCAACAGGGGGTCAACCACGAGGCCCTGATGAGTTGTCTGTGCGCCCCACGAATTTGGGGAGGAGGGGGTCCTTGGGAAAGGTGTGTGTGCGTGTGTGTGTGTGTGTGTGTGTGTGCAAATCGTCCCTGCTTCTCTCCTTCTCGCACCTGGAGCCACCCCTTTGCCCCCCTGTCCCCGCTGCCTGGCTGGGTCGGTGGAGGGGGGGCGTCTCCTAGTCACGCAGATCAGTGTCTGCGGGGGGGGGGGGGGTAGGATCTGGCGGGGTCGTGCTTTCCCGGGAGTGGCCGGCCCCTCTCTCCAAGCCAAACGTGGGGGTCCCCTCCTGGAGAGGAACAGGAGCGAGGCCGCTGCGCCAGGGCCGCGTCCGCTGTGGCCAAGGGGGAGGCGCGCCAAGGGGGATTCGCGTGCAGGACGCAGAGCTGGCGGGAAGGAAGGCGGGGTGCGGCGAAGCCGGAGCTGGGTACGCGCAGGGGGGCGCATGGCGCGTCAGAGCCCCAGGTTGAGGTTCTGGCTGATTGGGGGGGGGGGGCGTCTCCAAGTCACCAGGTCTCTGTCCTGCCCAGTGTCTGCGGGGGGGGATCTGGCGGGGTCCCCCCTCTCTCCAAGCCAAACGTGGGGGTGCCCTCCTGGAGAGGAACAGGAGTGAGGCCGCTGAGCCAGGGCCGGGTCCGCTGTGGCCAAGGGGAGCGCGCGCAAAAGGGGGATTCGAGTGCAGGACGCAGCTTTGGCGGGAAGGAAGGCGGGATGCGGCGTGGCCGGAGCGGGGTACGCGCAGGGCGGGGGGGTCAGAGCCCCAAAGCCTCGGCGTGTTTCCGCGCCTTCAGCCGGAGGTCGGCGATGCTGGAGTTTTTGCTGTTGCTCTTGGCGGCAGCGGCCACGACGGCGGCGGCGGAGGCGGACTCCGCCAGGGACGCGATGGGCAGACCGAAGGGCGGCGGCGGGAACATCAGGTAGGGCGCATGCGCCGCCAAGTGCGGGTGCAGGTGGGGGTGCCCATGCGCCACGCCTTCCAGCTGCAGCTGCGCCTGGACCTGCGGGGAGGGGTTGGGGGTGCGGGGAGGAGAGGGGCGCATTGGGCACGTTAGGACTCTGGGATATTTTCTACCCAAAATGAACCCCAAGCTCTGCTTCTCTCCTTCTCTCGGCCTGGAGAGACCCCCTTGGCCCCCCAACCGCCGCCTGGGGCCCCCCACCCACACCGCTGTCTTCTCCTCCGCAAGGTGTCCGCCTCATCTCCTTCTCACATCTCCACGCGCCCTCCTACCCCCGTCCTGGGCGATACCCACTCTCAAGTCCTTTCCAACCTTGGGGCGTCGACCGACAGCTGGGAGTCCCACCTCCTCACCAGAATCCCCCAGATTCCCCCTTGGACCTCACACGAGTCCCAGAACTCGGCTGCTCTGGGTACTGGCAGAGGTCTCTCCGCCCTTGCCACAACCCTTCCCAGGGAGCCCCCCCCCGCCCCGCAAAATTCGTGGGGCGCACAGCCAACTCATCAGGGCCTCGTGGCTGACCCCATGTTGGGGTACCCAGGAGGCTGAGGGACCCTGAGGAAGAGGGGCTGCGCTGGGAGAGCCCCAGGCAAAAGGAGGGGCCTCGAACAAGCCCTTCCCATGTCTGTGCTCCCCACTCCCAGCTCCGTGGCCCTTGAGGTCCTTCGAGGCTTGGGCACGTGAAGCCTGAAATCATACAACTCGCCCCCCATCCGTCGCTCCCCCTCCCCATGCGTCTCCCAGGCGTCTGGTTACACCTTCCCCCCAACACCAACGTCCTAGCTGACCAAACCCCACCCCGCGCGCGCGCGCTTGCATGCCCCTGGGTCTCTCTCTTGTGCGTGCTCGCCTGTAAAAAGTGTCCATGGCTGAGGGACCCCAGAGTCTGAAAAAGTTAGTTTCTCCTCTTCTGGAAACATTCCAGACATGGTTACATCGTTGCGCGCAAGGAACATCCTAAGCTCGGCGCTGGGGATGGGGTGGGGGCCAGATCCACCCCAAACCTCTGCCCCTGACCCCAAGCAAAATACTGGACCCCCTAAATAACCTCGTGGCCACGCATCTGCTCGGCCCAGGGCGCCCCTGTCCCTCGGGCATGCCCACTCCCAGCCCCCACGTGGGTGCCCCTACGCAGGCGCTAACTTGGTTTTGCGCACGCTCTAACCCTAGAAAACGAGGTGCTTTTGCCATGTCCCCAGCCTCCCCTCTGTTTGGCGCAGGGCACCCAAAGTAGCTCCAGGGCGCGCGCACCTGGGGACTCCAACCCGGTGCCAAGAGGTTTTGCGCACACCCACAGCGAGGTAGGGCACAGGGATGGGGAGGTCGTGCTGCGTTCTCAGGATACCCCCTCCCTATACCCAGCTCTGGTCCCCCGAACCGAACCGAACCGGACGTGGCTCTTTGGACACTAAGACTCTATGCGCCCTTCAACCCCGCGGGGGCCACTCCGTGTCCATGTAGTTCAGGCTGCACTCTGCGGGCTCCTGTATTCGGAGTTGGAGCAGAGGCCCCCCCAACTCTGAGGTGTGGGGCGAGGCTGGGCCCAGAGGCCCAGCAGACACCCCTAGCCTAGGCCCTTAGCGCGCGCGAGGTGGGCATGTACCCCGCCCTCACACCCAAGTCCCCGCCAATCAACCCCCACCCTCGGGCACGTGGGGGCTCCAATCCGGTTGCCAAGAGGTTTTGCGCGCACCCACGCGAGGAGGTAGGGCGCAGGGTTGGGGAGGCGCGCTGCGTTCTCAAGATACCCCCTCCCTATACCCAGCTCTGCTCCCGAACCGAACCGAACCGAACCGGGCGTGGCTCTTTGGACACTAAGACTCCATGCGCCCTTCAACCCCGCGGGGCCACTTAGTGTCCATTTAGTTCAGGCTGCGGTCTGCGCGCTACTGCCAGTGTTTGGAGCTGGGCCAGAGGTCCCCCACCTCCGAGGTGGGGGTCAAAGCTGGGTCCAGGAGCCCAGCAGACACCCCTAGCCTCGGCCCTTAGCGCCCGCAAGAGGGCTAGAGTTTGGGCTTGTACCCTTCGCTCACACCCAAATCCCTGCCGATCTCCTGCGCGCACGTGGAGGCTCCAACAAGTTGCCAAGAGGTTTTGCTCGCACCCACGCAAGGTAGAGCGCAGAGTTGGGGGGGGCGCGCTGCGTTCTCAGGATACCCCCTCCCTATACCCAGCTCTGGTCCCCCGAACCGAACCGAACCGGGGGTGGCCCTTTGGACACTAGAACTCCGTGCGCCCTTCAACCCCGCGGGTCCATGCCGCGTCTATGTAGTTCAGGCTGCGCTCTCCGCGCTCCGGACAAAGTTTGGAACTGGGCCAGAGACCCCCAACTCCGAGATGTGGGGCGAGGCTGGGTCCAGGAGCCGAGCAGATACCTCCTTAGCGCGCGAGGGGGGTAGGGTTTGGGCATGTACCCCGCCCTCAATCCCAAGTTCCCTCCAATTGCCTCCCCTCCCCGCCCCAAGGCTCCTGGAGGTGAGTATGTGGGTGGCTCCTTGGGTAGGTGGGATTCCCCCCCCCCCTCCTCTCCGATTTGGGTAACTCGGTGCTTAAGTTTATGGCCTGAGGCCTCCCTCAAGGTGAGGCTGGGAGTTTTACGGCGTGAATTTAACGCGTGCCAACGGGTCTATAAAAGCGCTTTTGTAGGAGCAGCGGGCTCCTTTCTTGCGCGAGGGGAGGAGGGGAAGGCAGGGGGAGGCGGAGGCACGGGGGGCCCAGCCAGGAGGAAAAAGGGAAAGGAAAAAAAAAAAAAACTCCAGCTACCTGTTGGAAAGGCATCCGAAGGGCTCCCATGTTCACGTAGGGCGCTACCCTGCAGGCGTCCAGATGGCTGGCGGTGCCCAGGATCACGCCTGCGGGAGGGAGCGGGGGCGAGACTGAAGAGGCGTGAACAGGCCGCGTGTGGTGAGGCCCACGCGTTTCTGCCCAGCGCGGGTCTGCGCCTCAGAGCGCGCCACCCGCCGCCATCCTTGCGCGCGCAAAAGCGCGCGGGTACCTACCTTTGTGCATTTGGTTCTCTTGCTTGCGGCACTTAGCCCTTCTGTTCTGAAACCAGACCTGAGGGGGAGGGGGGGAGAGAGAGAGAGAGAGAGAGAGAGAGAGAGAGAGAGAGAGAGAGAGAGAGAGAGAGAGAGAGAGAGGGAGTCTGGTGAGCCGGGAGACCAAGGGTGTCTCCATCACCCACACCCAAGCTCCACCACCTCCGCCATGCGCCCAGGGCGAGGCCCCTACCTCCCCGCTCATCCCCTGCCCTAACCACACGCTCCAAACTGCGCCCCCCTCGCCCATAGAATGGGGTTCGTGGGCGTGCAAATATTGACTTATTTTTTAATATATTTTTATTGATTTCAGACAGGAAGGGAGGAGGGAGAGAGGAGAGAGAGGCATCCATGAGGAGAGAGAATCATGGACCGGCTGCCCTCCTGCAAGGCCCCCCTAACTGGGGATGGAGCCCGCCACCCCGGGTCTGTGCCCTTGACCGGGAATCGAACCCGGGACCCTTCCGTCCGCAGGCCGGCGCTCTGTCCACTGAGCCACACCGGTCAGGGCTATAAATGTATTTTTTTTTTAATTACAGAGTCCTGAACCTCCTGGATCTTTGGGGACCCGTCCCCTGAGCGCCCCTCACGCTTGGCACGGGCTTAGCTTCTCCAAAGAGGCCTCATTCTTGGGGCGCGGATGGAAGGGGGAGGGGGGGTTCGCTGGTCAAAATCAAAAATATTCAGCATCCAACTCCCCAAAGCCTCACAGAACACCTCCAGCTTCCCTCCCTGCCCCCCCCCCAAAAAAATCAGTCAACTGGAGGCCTCAGGGACGCAGACAAATCTGGACACACCACACCACACACACACACACACACACACACACACACACACACACACCCTCCAGGGGGAAAAAAATGTTCCCAGTTCCTTAATTCTTTTTCTAACTGGTTTCCACACTGGCTGACCACGCTACAGGAGACCAGGACACCAAAAGGCATCGTCCCCTCCACTCCCTGAGTGGGGAGCACCTGAAAGTCTTTGAAATCTGAAGTTCTCGGCAATAGACGTTTTCCTTCTTTTTTAAAAAATAAAATATATTTTATTGATTTTTACAGAGAGGAAGGGAGAGGGAGAGAGAGAGAGCCAGAAATATCCATGAACGAGAAACATCCATCAGCCGCCTCCTGCACACACACCCCCCCCCCCAGGGATGTGTCATGCCCTTGACCGGAATCGAACCCGGGACCCATCCGTGTCCACAGGCCAAATCTCCATCCACGGAGCCACGCCTGCAAGGGCAGCACTAGGCTTTCAACAAGCAAGATTTCCACCACCCCAGACCGTCCCCTCATCCCCCCTCCCACCCCCCCACCCCCACCGTGGGAACCGGCTTTCCAGAAGCTTCCAAAATTCATCTCACCCGGCTGCAGAGAGGCAGCTGGAGAGAAAGAAAAACATGTGAATGGCTCTACTGAAAACTCCCCCCCCATAAGGCGGACCCCCTCCCAGTCCTTCCAATGTTTTCCATTTTTAAAAAATGTTTAAACATATATTTTATGGATTTTTTTTTTTTTTACAAAGGGGAAGGGAGAGGGATAGAGAGTTAGAAACACCCATCAGCCGCCTCCTGCACACACACACACACACACACACACACACACTGGGGATGTGCCCGCAGCCAAGGTCCATGCCCCTGACCGGAATCGAACCCGGGACCCTTCCGTCCGCAGGCCGACGCTCCGTCCTCTGAGCCACACCGGCTTTGGCTGCATTGTCATCCTTATGCTAAACTCTGTGTTCCATCCCATACGCGTCTTATGTCCATTTCCTCTATGCCTTCTTCCGGAGAGTTCTCTCTGGCTCATTCATTGAGGGGAGACAGAGGGAGACGGGGGGGGGGGGGGGGGGCGGGTCTGATTCTTTGTCCCCTCATTGTGGCCGCCTGTTTGGGTCTCTGGAAAGAGCGTCGGCCCTCGGGACTGAGGGGGTCCCGGGTTCGATTCCTTCCGGTCAAGGGCATGTCCCTTGGTTGCGGGCACAACCCCAGTGGGGGCGGGGGGGCGTGCAGGAGGCGGCGGATGGCTGTTTCTCTCTCATCCACGTCTCTCACTCTCCATCCCTCTCCCTTCCTCTCTGCAAAAAAAAAAAAAATCAATTAAATATATTTTTTAAGATCAACCGATGGACTTGTATGCATTGAGCGTATGAGCATAACCAATGAATGAAAAACACTGGGGCGGGGTGAGGGGGCAGGTGGGGACATGTGCTGGGGGGTAAGGGAGGCTGGGGGGAGGATTTTGGAGTGGGAAAAGGGAAACTTACGTACTGCTGTTAAATATACGTTATACTGCAAAAAAAAATCAATAAAAAAAATAAGAAAAATAACAAAACAAAAAAGCACCCCCGTCCTAGCTCCATCCAGAAAAAGAGAGAGAGAGAGAGAGAGAGAGAGAGAGAGAGAGAGAGAGAGAGAGAGAGAAGCTTATTTTCCTTTCAAGGGCAGGAAGATTGGGGGAGCAGGGGAGGGAGGGAGCCAGGGGAAGAGGGAAAGGATTTAAAAAAAAGAGAAAAGAAAAGAAAACATTATGAGGAATAAAAGTGATGAATGAATCCGGGGCTCCTCGGTCGCGCCCGGCCATCCGTCAAACTCGGGGTGAGCAGCGATCAATTCCAATTAGCGGCGCGGACGCTAAGTAACGCGGCCGACAGTGCGTTAGACACTTATTTCTTCATTTGCGCGCACAGCGGCGGCGGCGGCCGTCCCCCCCATCTCTCCTCCCTGCCCCCGCCCCGGCCCCCCCAAACACCCCTAATCGCATTTCGTTTTTGATTTCCATTACCGACAGTGAGTAATGACATTTAATTTCGCAGCCCGCCATCCAGACCGAGAAGTTATTTGTTGGTAATTAAATTACAGCTTCCCCCAACCTTCCCCCCCCCTTTCACCCCCCTCCTCCCCCCCCCTTCCTCGTCTCATAACTTTCTACTTACATCCCTGGCAGCTGGGAGCCGGGGACCAGCTTTCCCAAATAAAAGGTTAATAGGCAACAGCTTCGTTGTCGGGAGCCGCAATTTATTTAGAGCAAATCCAGCTCTCCCCACCACCACCACCCCCCCAAAAAAAACACCCGCCAACTCCCACCTCCAAGAGCGAGGAGGCTGGAAGAGAAATCCACCTCGCGTTCGCCTCTCCGCACCCCGTTTTTTAAATGTATTTCTCCCCCTGCCACCCCCCAACTCCGTGGTTTCCATGGAGCAGATTTCCACCCTTCTTTAGGGCTTCTTTTATTTGTCGTTTATTGTTATTTGCTGAGTCGTTACCTTGTAGCGCAGCTGCCTGCCTCAGTTACAATGTTTGTTATGTTTTTTTTAAACTATATTTTATTCTGATTTTTTTTTTTTTTTACAGAGAGGAAGGGAGAGGGCTAGAGGGCTAGAGACATCCATCCGATGCCTCCTGCAGGCCGCCCCCCCCCGCTGGGGATGTGCGGGCAGCCAAGGTCCATGCCCTTGACCGGAATCGAACCCGGGACCCCTCAGTCCACGGGGTCGACGCTCTATCCACTGAGCCACACCGGTTAGGGCTCTCTTATTATTATTATTCTTTAAAATAGATTGATTTTTTTTTTTTTTACAGAGAGGAAGGGAGAGGGATGGAGAGCTAGAAACATCGATGAGAGAGAAGCATCCATCAGCTGCCTCCTGCACGCCCCACCACCACCACCACTGGGGATGTGCCCGCAACCAAGGTACGTACATACATGCCCCTGACGGGAATCGAACCTGGGAACCCCTCACTCAGTTCTCAGGCCGACGCTCTATCCATTGAGCAACTCTGGTTTCAGCCAATGTTTGTTATTTACTAGTGGTCACATTGGAACTCGCCCGCCCGCCTGAGTTACAATGTAATGACTGCCCAAGTTACAATGTAACAGCTGCCTGAGTTACAATGTAACAACTGCCTGTCTGAGTTACAACGTAATGACCGCCTGGGTTACAAAGTAACACCTGCCTGAGTTACAATGTAAGGATGGCCTTAGTTACAATGTAACAGCTGCCCAAGTTACAATGTAACGGCTGCCTGTCCGAGTTACAATGTAACAGCTGCCTGAGTTACAAGGTAACAGCTGCCCTGTCTGAGTTACAAGTAACAACTGCCTGAGTTGCAAGGTAACCACTGTGAATCATTTGCTCCCTGGGGGGCCATTGGGGGGGGTTTCCTTCCCTCTTTTCAGTTGGGATTTTTTTAGGAAGGTCTGCAGGCACCCCACCCAGCCCTCTCCCCACGCTTGGCTGTGCGCTCTGGCCGTGCCGATGGGCCGGCCTGCCTGGGAGTAATAGACTTCGGAGTGAAATAGTGTGGAATTCAATTACGAGTAATTTATTTTTATCGAAACACTACATCAAGGGCTGAGAGAGATTACGGAGGCGGCTGGGGGATCCGAGAGAGAGAGAGAGAGAGAGAGAGAGAGAGAGAGAGAGAGAGAGAGAGAGAGAGAGAGACCTAGACAGACAAGCGTGGGGGGGGGGGAATGACATCAGAGTGGATGTCCCTCTGGGCCAAAGTGTAATCTTTTCATTAATTTATAGGGCGCAGCGTGATTCGTCTTCCTGGAGAAGGGTGGCCGGCAAAATAAAAATAAAAATAAAAATAAAAATAAAAATAAAAATAAAAATTTATAAAAATAAAAGCCTTCTCCCTTTAGCTGTGGCCCAGGAAATTCATCTTCCCAGAGAAGGGTGGCTGGCGCAAAAAAAAAAAATTTTTTTAAATAAAAATAAAAGTCTTTTCCCCCCTTGGCTGTGGCCAGGGAGTCAAGTCCAATAGGAAAGGGGTCCCCAAAGCCACTCTGCCCATTGGGGTTCTGGAAACCCGACAGAAGGAGGTCTATTGGTTGCATTTCATCGTAAGTCACCCTCGCTTTCTAAAGTCCAAAAAAAAAAAAAAGGTACATGCTTGGGAGGAAAAGAAAAACAAACAAACTATATATATATTCCAGCTGATGTGGTTCGCTGGTTGAGCATCAGCCTAGGAACCAGGAGGTCCTGGGTTCGATTCCAGGTCAGGGCACACGCCCGCATTTTCTTGCGTGTGTGTGTGTTTTTGGGGGGTGGGGGGGACTCCATCCCCAGTGTGGGGCGTGTAGAAGGCAGCCAGATCCGAATCCACATGAATTCTCTCTCCCTGAGGACGTTTTCCTCTCTCCCTTCCTTTCTGAAATCAACTAAAAGCACATTTTTTTTTAAAAAAAGAAAAAAAATAGATATAGATACAAGCTTCCTTGGATCCGCAGATGTTCGGACGCTACCAAAACCGGTGTTGCTCAGTGGCTAGAGCATCGGCCTGCGGAGGGGTCCGGGGTTCGACTCCCGGTCAAGGGCGTGGACCTTGGCTGCGGGCACATCCCCGGTGGGGGGTGTGCAGGAGGCGGCGGATGGATGTTTCTCTCTCGTCATCGATGTTTCTGACTTTCTATCCCTCTCCCTTCCTCTCTGTAAAAAATAAAATAAATTTTAAAAAATCAATAAAATATTTTCTTAAAAAAAAAAAAAAAACCAAACGCATCTGTTGTTTTCGTTGGGAACGAAAACGTCCGGGGACAAAGTCGGGGTCCCCGCAATAAGAGCGCGGCTCCTTTAAAAACCCGGCCGCTTCCCCGTTGGCAAAATTAATTCCGTGTATGTAAAACCGGTCCCCCGAGGCCCCCCAGATCCTGCCCTGCACTCCCCGGCCCTCCTGTCTCTGTCTCTGTCTCTCTCTGAACTGGGGCAACGGACAGACCAGGGGATAGACGGGAAGCCGACCTCTTGGGGAGACTCCGGGGGCGGGGGTGGGGGGCGGGGGTGGAGGGATGTCAGCACTGCTTAGGCGTGTAGGGACCGGACCCCTGTCCGCCTGCCCTCATCCATAAATTATTACTTATTAATTTCTCGTTCACGCTCAGGCTCCTCCTCCTCCTCTTCGCACGTGCTCCGCGCAGACGGTGCCTTGCCAGATGGGGCACCCACCCTCTCCCCGTCAGTCTGGTACCCCCTTCTCCTCCTCCTCCTCCTTCTCCCTGAGCTGATCCGGCCTCGAGCGCGCCCCCACCCCACCCCCCCCACCCCCGCAAGACAGCAGCCCAGTTCATCCACTCGCTGGGGATGCGCAAACCCTCACCACACCCCCCGCAAAAAAAATCCCCCCATCTTTCTGTTCCCCTGGAGCGCAGGCTGGCCAAGAGGAAGAAGAAGAGGAGGAAAAGAGAAAAAAAATGAGCCAAATTCCTGATAATCTGGACGCGTTAAGGTACCTCTCTCTCTCTCTCTCTCTCTCTCTCTCTCCCCAACCCCCCCCCCCCATCTTTCTGTTCCCTGGAATGATGAGAAAAAAATGAACCAAAAATTCCTGACAATCTGGATATATTAAGGTCATTTAGACAGAATAAGATACTCTCTCTCTCTCTGTCTCTCTCCCCCCAAGTCCCCCCCCCCATCTTTCTGTCCCCTGGGATGGAGAAGGAAGCAGGCTGGCCGAGAGGAAGAAGAGAGGAGGAGAAGGAGGGAAAAATGAGCCAAATTCCTGACAAATCTGGATACTTTACGGTAGTTTAGACATAGTAAGATAGTCTCTCTCCTTCCCCCTCTCTCTCTCTCTCTCTCTCCCTCCCTCTTTCTCTCTCTCTCCCCTCTCAAATGCCCCCCATCTTTCTGGAGGGAACAGGCCGGCCAAGTGTGTGTGTGGGGGGGAATGAACAAAATTCCTGACAATGTGGACATATTAAGATAGCTTGGACATAGTAAGATAGCCTCCCCTCTCTCTTTCTCTCTCTCTCTCTCTCTCTCCCCCAAATGCCCCCCATCTTTCTGGAGGGAACAGGCTGGCCAAGCGGGGGTGGGGGTTGGGGGGAATGAACCAAATTCCTGACAATCTGAACATATTAAGGTAGCTTGGACATAGTAAGATAACCTCTCTCTCTCTCTCTCTCTCTCTCTCTCTCTCTCTCTCTCTCTCTCCCTCCCTCCTCCGCCCCCTTCGTGCGCGCCCTCTCCACGCGCGCGCGCCAAGACCCGGGACCTCTCCAAAAAAAAGGGGGGCCTGCTTCCTTCCAGCCGGACCTCCAGGGGTCCCCGAACTCCGCAAAGCTGCCCAGGTTTCTCCCTTCTCCCCCATCCCCACCCCGCCGTGCACCCCAGGGCCCCTCCGCGTGCGGCGGGGGGCGGCCGAGGTCCTACCTGCACGCGCGCCTCGGAGAGCCCCAAGCGCTGGCTCAGCTCCTCCCGCATGAAGGCGTCCGGATAGTGCGTCTCGTCGAACAGCCGCTCCAGCTCGTTGAGCTGCTCCAGCGTGAAGTTGGTGCGGCTCCGCCTCTGCTTCAGCTTCGCCTGGCCGTCCTCGTCCTCCGACTTCACCTCCTCGCGTTTGTCCTTGCAGTCGTAGAGGCCTGCGCGGAGGGGCGCGGGGGCGCGGCGCTCAGATCTCCCTCCCCAAGTCGCCACCGTCACCATCGCGGGCCTGGGGCGCCCGCCTAGGCGTCCCTCCAACCACCCACCCGACCCGTTGGGCGCCTCGCGGGCCCGTGCGCCCTGGGCCCCTGACATAGGTGCCCCCCCCCCTCCCCGTGGAAACCGAGGTGACTGCGTTTGGGGGGGGGGGAACCTTGGCATTCGCTCGCGCCTTGACGCAAAGTCTGGGTCCAAGTCGATCAAAGCATTTCTCTCTCTCTCTCTCTCTCTCTCTCTCTCTCTCTCTCTCCAATTCCCCCCCCCAATCTTTCTGTCCCCTGGAATGGAGGAGGGAGTGCAGGCTGGCGAAGAGGAAGAAGAGGAGAAGGAGGGAAAATGAGCCAAATTTCTGAGTATCTGGACATATTAAGGTAGTTTAGACATAGTAAGATAGCCTCTCTCTCTCTCTCTCTCTCTCTCTCTCTCTCTCTCTCTCTCTCTCTCTCTCCAAATGCCCCCCCCCATCTTTCTGTCCCCTGGAAGAGGAGGGGGGGAAAAGAACCACATTCCTGAGTATCTGGACATATTAAGGTCGTTTAGACATAGTAAGATACTCTCTCTCGCTCGCTCTCTCGCGCGCGCTCGCGCTCTCTCTCTCTCTCCTTAAGCACCAGCCGAGCCCTGGGAACCAGAAATTCTCTCCACACACCACGAACCTGGTCTCCACGAGAATTGGAGGGGTGTGTACGCCTGTGAGAACAGCCCCTCAGCTTCTTCCTGCTCTCTCTCTCTCTCTCTCTCTCTCTCTCTCTCTCTCTCTCTCTCGTTTCACACATATTCGCACCCACGCGGGTCCCGAACGCGCCCCCAAAAGCGGCGCTTTTTTATTTCCAAACATTATGGCCGAGTCTGTATTTGCTGGAAGGAATGAGTTGGAGAGAGAGAGAGAGAGAGAGAAAGAGAGAGAGAGAGAGGTCTGTGTCCCCCGGGGCAATTCAGTCAGCATTTAGGAGCGAGTCCTCGCGGTTTGGAAATGTAATTCCTTTGCGTAAAATCCACTCAACGCTGCTGTGAATTGTGTCCCCCCAACATTTCCATCCTGGAGTGACCAAGCCCCGTATTTTCCCCCTGAGGGCCAAGGTCAAGATGTTGAGCTTGGAGAGGGGAGAAGGGGAGCCTGCCTGGCCTGCCTGTCTAGCTCATTGACCTAGAAACCAGGGGGTCACTCACACAGGCGGAGGTTTCGGGCTGGAACCCCAACGAGGGGCGTGCAGGAGGCAGCCGGTCCTTGATTCTCTCTCATTAAGGATGTTTCTCTCTCTCTCTCTTTCTCTCTCTGAAATTAGTAATTTTGAGGGTGGGGGGGTTTAAAAAACCGAAACCGGTTTGGCTCAGCGAACAGAGCAGCCTGCGGACCCGGGAGGGTCCCGGGTTCGATTCCCGGTCAAGGGCATGTGCCTTGGCGGCGGGCACATCCCCAGTGGAGGGCAGGGGGGTGTGCAGGAGGCAGCGGATCGATGTTTCTCTCCCACCGAAGTTTCTAACTCTTTATCCGTCTCCCTTCCTCTCTGAAAAAAATAAATAAATAAATAAATAAAATATATATATATTTTTTTTTAAAAAGATACTGACTTGCCAGACACTCCCGAGTCATCCCAACTCCGAAACCATCTCGGAGCAACACCATCCAACGCATCAAGTCAGAAACTTTCCACGCGGGAGGGAGGGAGATGGGGAAGCGGGTGCGGGACTTCTTGGAGGAGAAGAGAAGTTGGGGAGGGGGGGCGCGCGTCCTGGCACAGCCTCTCCCCATCAAGGGTGCCGCTTGTATTTTATTTCTCTTTAAATATATATATATATAATTCTTATTGGTCTCGGAGAGGAAGGAAGAGAGAGAGAGAGAGAGTAACACCAAGGCAGAATCAGGGTCTTCTGCACGCTCCCTACCCGAATCCATAGTCCAAAACCCAGGAACCCCCGGAATCGAACCACAGCCTCCCCCTGTTCCTAGATCGGTCGATGCTGGACCCCCAAATTGCATATTTAAAATATTTTTTTTTTAAAAAAAAACAACACACAGAGAGAGAAAACAGCCCGTCTGTCCCTTCCTCGGCAGTAAAAATTCCTCCCTCTTCCCCAGGAGACCCTATCATCCAACATGCGGCCGTTTTATGCCTCTGAACTTTGAACCTTCCGCGGATGGATCCCAGCTGAGACGCTCGCCCGCCCGCCCTGCGGCTCTCAAACTCCTTTCAAATCAGCCAGGGCTTCCGCCCCGGCGTTGCTGAACCCACACACAGACGCGCGCGCGCGGGCACCCGGCTTAAGCGCCCATGACCTGGAGGTGGGGGGAGGTTCGGGGAGCCCAAGGGTGCCCTGACCCCCTCTGAAAACCAGCCTGGGGAGGGGAGGCTCAGCTGGGTGGGGGTCTGCACCCCCAAACTGCGGGAGAGGGGGAAAGGCGTGCAAAGGAGGGAACACAGGTTTGATCTGTCTCTTTCCTCTGCTTCTCTCTCTTTCCTACGAAAAAAACAAACGCTCTTCAAGGTTCCTCTCGCTTTCTCCAAAAAAAAAAAAAAAAAAAGAGGGGGGGGGTCTGGAGAGTTGTAAACTGGGCTTTCTTTGCAAATATTCCCGGGGGTACGGGCCTCGGTTTTCCTGGGAGAAGAAAGAGGAGGCAGGAGGGACGGTTGGAGTCTTGGAAGAAGTGGGGGAACCAGCCAGGAGCCCCCCCCCCCTGCTTTCCACCACCTCTGAAAGGAAACACCGGCCCCCAGACCCCACTCGCTCTCCGCTCTCCGTAAAAGCAAACAGTCATTTGTGTGAATTACAGAGTCAGGTGGCGGGAGATGTGCCCCGAGGCGAAGCAAGCCGGCAATTGGGGGGGGGGGCCCCCGCAGGGAGGGGTGCAAGGGGGGTTTATTTCTACAAGGTCAAGGCTTCACTTGCTGGAAAGCGTGGCTAGGTCATTCGCACAGGGCCCAGGGCACCCTGTAACGCTGCCACCACAGAGTCAGAGTCCCAAAGGACCAGGGAGAGACAGAGAGAGAGACATGGGTATTGGAGGGGGGAACGAGGGGAGAGACCACCTTTTGAGGGAAGATTTCCCCTTCCCCCTGACCTCTCTCAACACTCAAATGAGAGACACGAGGTCCCTATGCCTTCCCCACCTTCGCCTTAAAAATGCAACGTTGTAGCCGCTCGCAAAGAGGCTACAATGTAACCAATGTGTTGCCCGGGTTGAGATCCCTGTATCCAAAGGGAACACGTCCCTATGCCTCCTCCTGCCTTCGCCTTTTTTAAAAAAATGCAACATTGTAGCCTTTTAAAGATGCAACATTGTGGCCTTAAAACGCAACATTGTAGCCTTAAAATGCACCGTCGTGGCCTTTCAACGCAACATTGTAACCTTAAACGCTACATTGTAGCCTTTTGAAAGCAACATTGTAGCCTTAAAATGCAACATTGTAGCCTTAACGTGCAAAACATTGTATCCGCTTGCAAAAAAGTGGCTACGATGTAACCAATTTGTTGCCCGGGACTGACGGAGGGCTGGCTGTCTGGGCCACCTCTATGTGTCCAGCTGTGAAAGGCCCTTCTCATCCTGATTTTGGGCACCTCCCGCCCCCAATCCCCAGTCTCCCTAGGACTCAGCCCCAGGGGGCGACCCCAGGGCGCAGATCTCTCAGTCTTCGTGCGAGCAGCAGGCCCGCTTCGCCTTCCCCCCCGGGCGCCCTTCAAAGCCACATTCAGACGTCGGCCACCTGCAGGCGCAGGAGTGGTTTTAATTTAATTTTCAGGCTCCATCTCCAGGTTCAAGGGGGCGGATTGGGGGGGGGGGCAGAGGGGGAACGACTGAGGCAGAGTTTTCCGGGAGCGAAAACTACGGAGATGATTCAGGAGCGGAGCAGGCGAGTTTTTTTCTTGGGGGGGGGGGGGAAGCGAGTCTGAAATTTTCTTTTTTGAGGGGGGGCGTCTGCATTTAAGGAAGACTGGCAGGAAGGCTAATTTCGATTTTTTTTTTTTTTTAGGCCCACACACCTCCTCTCTCTGATCGACTCCGACCCAGGCAAGTTTCCCCACTTCGCCGGAGAGGGAAGTCCGCCAGCCTGGCTCCCCGGCCTGCCTTCTCTCCTCCCCGCCCCTGTCTCCCCGTGTTCCTTCTCTCCAACGGAATGAAATGAAATAATGAAATGAAATGAAATGAAATGAAATGAAATGAAATGAAATGAAATGAAATGAAATGAAATGAAATGAAATGAAAAAATAAAATAATGAAATGAAATAAATAATAAAATAAAATAATGAAATGAAATAAAATAATAAAATGAAATGAAATGAAATAACATGAAATGAAATGAAACAAAACAAGACAAAATGAAATAAAATAATGAAATGAAATATAAAATAAAATAAAATATAAGCCAGATGCTCCCCATCCGAGCCGTGGCTGTCTGTTTGGGGGCGAAGAACCGAGAGCGAAGCCGCGGGTCCCGGAGCCGACTTTCCCCACCTCGCGCGCGCGCTCCGGAGCGCATGGAGCGAAAGGGCCGGCTAAGAGGAGACGAGGCCCTGGAGAGGGGGACCCCGCTCGGGAGAGGGGCACCCAGCCCGGGAGAGGGCGTCCCCCCCAGCCCCCCGGGAGTGATCTTACCGTCCGACAGCCTCCCCGCGGCCCCAAACTCCTTCAGCTTCTCCGGGTCGGCGCCGTCCCCGTGGTCCCGGCACAGATGCCCCGGGCAGTGGCCGCCGCCCTCCGCCAGGTCCTGCAGCGCGGGGTCCGAGCCCCCCAAGTCCCGGGCGCGCGCCAGGCCGCTCTCCAAAACTTCCCGGTAGGTGATAGAGTCTCTCTTCCCTCCTCCTCCACCTCCTCCTCCTCCTCCTCCTCCTCCTCCTCCCGCGCCTCCTCCACCTCCTCCGCCGGCGCTTTCCTTCGTCTTTTGGTCAAAAGATTTGGAGACGAAGGCCGTCAGTTCCTCCATCGCGGTCCAGGGGGGGCGGTGGGTGGAAATGGGGGAGGATGTTGGGGGGTCCCCGGGGTGGCTCTATGCGTCTCCGGCGTGCGCTCACCTCTCCGAGCGCGCTTGGAGACGGAGAGGGTCCGTGTGA
>JAOAOB010000030.1:202500-217500 GCA_027563665.1 Antrozous pallidus | reverse complement strand
TGTATGTGTGTGTGAGTATCTGTGTGTATCTGTGTGTATGTATGTCCCTGTGTGTCTGTGTGTGTCCGTCTGTGTGTCTGTGTGTCTCTGTGTGTGTCTGTGTGTGTATCTCTGTGTGTGTCTCTGTGTGTGTCTGTGTGTGTGTCTGTGTGTATCTGTGTGTATATGTCTGTGTGTGTGAGTGTGTGTGTCTGTGTGTGTCTGTTTGTGTGTGTGTGTCTTGTGTCTGTGTCTGTGTGTCTGTGTGTGTCTGTGTATGTCTCTCTGTGTGTCTCTGTATGTGTGTCTGTGTATGTGTGTGTATGTGTGTGTCTCTGTATTTGTCTGTGTCTCTGTATGTGTGTCTGTGTGTGTCTGTGTATAAATGTGTGTATGTGTGTGTCTCTGTATGTGTCTGTGTCTCTGTATGTGTGTCTGTGTGTGTCTGTGTGTGTGTCTGTGTATATGTCTGTGTGTGTGAGTGTGTGTGTCTGTGTGTGTCTGTTTGTGTGTGTGTCTTGTGTCTGTGTCTGTGTGTCTGTGTGTGTCTGTGTATGTCTCTGTGTGTGTCTCTGTATGTGTGTCTGTGTATGTGTGTGTATGTGTGTGTCTCTGTATTTGTCTGTGTCTCTGTATGTGTGTCTGTGTGTGTCTGTGTATAAATGTGTGTATGTGTGTGTCTCTGTCTCTGTCTCTGTATGTGTGTGTGTTTTTGTCTGTGTGGGGGGGTGGCTTGATCTGGGGGAGGGAGGCCATGTCAGGATTAGGAGAGTTTTCCAGACTGGACAGGAATAGTCCCCTCCCTGGAGGGGCGGGGGAGGAGGGGCTGTGGGAACCCGGCCATTCACAAAGTATCCATCTCTGGCAACAAATTGGTTACATTTCCCAGGGAGCGGATACAATGTATACCTTTTATTAGGAAGAGAGGAAATATGTGGACCCAAGGATCACTGTGGAGAGGTCGGGGGTCGTTGGGGGACAGAGGGGTCTCCCCAAGGGGTGCCGCGCGCTGCAGAGGCAGCTGGAGGAGGACCGAGGAGGAGCGCCCGGCGGTGGAAGCCCCAGCGCCCGCGCATTTCTGCGCTCTAGGCCCCCGCATCGCACGGAGGGAGCCGGGGGAATTGGGGGAGCAGCCGGCCCGGCGCAGTCTCCATCTCCCGGACTTGAAAGGCCTCGCCACGGAACAAACAGGCCTTTGTCGCTGCGGCCCCGCGAATCAAAGCGGAGGAGGCGGCACGTGGGGTATCAGACGGAATGACAAATCGTCGCTCATCCATTATGCAGGCTGGCGGGCGGGCGGGCGGGCGGCTCGCGAGCCGGGGTGTGCGCGAGCGGGGTGTGCGCAAGGCAGAGCGCACAGGAGTAAGTCCGGGCGTGCGGCCTGGGCGTTGCGCGCAGCCCTGGCCTCCCTGCAGGGCGGATAGGAGTGCGTCTTGGGCCCCAAAGGAATCTGGGGGACCCGTCTGCAAGGGAGGTCTTTTTTTGGGGGGAGGGGACGACACAGGACTGTTATGGGGACGGCTGTGGGCCAGGGCACATTTCTAGGGGCGCTAGTGGCCCTTCAGCCTTAGGGGTAAAGGCCAGGTTTCCAAGAGTCTGGGAGTGAACCCCCAAACTGCTACCGCCCCCCCAAAAAAACTAGAGGGACCCAGGTCTGTTATGGGGATGGCTCTGGGCCAGGGCACATTTCTGGGGTGCTGAGTGGCCCTCCAGCCTCGGGAGTAAAGGCCAGGTCTCCAAGGGCCTGGGAGTGAACCCCCAAAACTGCTGCCCCCCAAAAAAGACTAGAGGGACCCAGGACTGTTATGGGGATGGCTGTGGGCCAGGGCACATTTCTGGGGTGCTAGTGACCCTTCAGCCTTAGGGGTAAAGGCCAGGTTTCCAAGAGTCTGGGAGTGAACCCCCAAACTGCTGCCCCCCCAAAAAAGACTAGAGGGACCCAGGACTGTTATGGGGATGGCTCTGGGCCAGTGCACATTTCTGGGGTGCTGAGTGGCCCTCCAGCCTCAAGAGTAAAGGCCAGGTCTCCAGGGGCCTGGGAGTGAACCCCCAAAACTGCTGCACCCCCCCCCAAAAAAGCTACAGGGACCAGGCCTTCCCTGGAGATCCATAGGGCCTGAACTCTGCGGGACCTGAGGGGGGCGGACCCCAAAACTGACCCCAGCCCCACCCCCACTCCACCAGGGAACCCTGCTCTCCCCCAAGCTGCGCTAGATGGACACACATACCCCCTGAACCCCCAACATCCTGCTCCTCTCCTGGGCCTGTGGCACAGAAGCTTCCTCAGTGTCCCCCCCTTTTAAAGACAGACACAGGCCCGGGTGGTGGTATGGCTCCGTGGTCCAATCTCTATAAACCAGATGGTGGTTGGATTCCTGGTCAGGACACTCGTCGCCAGTAGGGGGCGTGCGGGAGGCAGCCAATCTATGATTCATTTCCTCTCTCTCCCTTACTCTCTCAGAAATCCATAAAGATATATAGATATGGATGTAGATGTAGATGGTATAGGTAGAGATAGAGAGATATAGAGATAGAGAGATAGAGAGATATGGAGCTATAGATATAGATATGGATATAAAGATATAAAGATAATAGATATATAGATATATAGATATATAGATATAGATATAGATATGGATATAGATATAGATATGGATATAAAGATATAAAGATAATAGATATATAGATATGGAGATATAGATATAGATATAAAGATAATAGATAATATGGATACATAGATATGGAGATGTAGATGTAGATGTAGATGTAGATATAGATATAGATATAGATGTAGATGTCGATGTAGGTGTACGTTTAGGTGTAGGTGTAGGTGTAGGTATAGGTATAGGTATAGGTAGAGATAGAGAGATAGAGAGATAGAGAGATAGAGAGATAGAGAGATATGGAGCTATAGATATAGATATGGATATAAAGATATAAAGATAATAGATATATAGATATGGAGATATAGATATAGATATAGATATAGATATAGCAATAATAGATATATGGATACATAGATATAGAGATATAGATATGGAAATATAGATATAGATATAGAGATAGATATAGAGATATAGATATAGATATAAAGATAACAGATATATATAGATATATAGATATATAGATATATAGATATATAGATATATAGATATATAGATATATAGATATATAGATATATAGATATATAGATATATAGATATATAGATATATAGATATATAGATATGGAGATAGAGATATGGATATGGATATGGATATATAGATTAAAAAAATAAAAGCAGGACAAACAAGATAAAGTGGGTTTGCAATCCCAAATTAATAAATAATACATTTTTAAAAATAAATAAATAAGCTGAAACCGATGTGGCTCAGTGGCTAGAGCGTCGGCCTGCGGACTGAAGGGTCCCGGGTTCGATTCCGGTCAAGGGCATGTACCTTGGCTGCAGGCACATCTCCAGTAGGGGGCATGCAGGAGGCAGTTGATCGATGTTTCTCTCATCATCAGTGTTTCTGACTTTCTATCCCTCTCCCTTCCTCTCTGTAAAAATATTTTTTAATAAAATAAATTGATAAAAATCAAGACAGACATCAACTATTCTTGTGTGTTCTTCTGTATATTTTAGTCCAAGCAGGGGCCCGGATTCCTGTCATTTAGATTTGCGAATTCAGGGCGCTCCCTGAGGTCACAGGGTGGGTTCATTTTTTGGGGGGGAGGGGGGCAGGCCAGAGGGGAAGGGGAGACATCCCTCCCTGGTGGAGGGAGAAGAGGTGTTTGTTGGAACTTCTCAGATGCTGCCTGGGACAGGGAGGAGGAGGCAGGATGGAGGATGGGACAGCAATTCACAGCCTCGCAGTGTCTGGTGAGAACGTGGGAACTAGGGTGTCTACGGGCCTAAACATAGGAGAATCTTTGATTCCTCAATATGATAGACTTATAATCTCATAGAGAGAGCTTCTGGATTCATCTGGGGGGAAAAAATAATCCTACTCTTTTAAATCTTAGAACACGTGTACTTAGTATGGGAAGAGGGGGTTACGTCTAGCATGTGGGAAGAGGGGGGGGTTACTTTTCTCTTAAGTTTTCTTTGCAAGGCCTGTGGGAAGCGATGAGGGAGGTGACCCAGCTGTGAATCCAGCAAGGAGAACTCATACGCAGGGTGAGGCTGACCCACAAGGACTCAAAAAATCACATTGTCCACATCATCTCGTCCACATCATCTCGTCCACATCATCTCGCCCACATCATCTCGTCCACATCATCTCGTCCACATCATCTCGCCCACATCATCTCGTCCACATCATCTCGTCCACAACATCTCGTCCACATCATCTCATCCACATCATCTCATCCACATCATCTCACCCACATCATCTCGTCCACATCATCTCGTCCACATCATCTCGTCCACATCATCTCGTCCACATCATCTCACCCACATCATCTCACCCACATCATCTCGTCCACATCATCTCACCCCCATCATCTTGTCCACATCATCTCACCCACATCATCTCATCCACATCATCTCACCCACATCATCTCGTCCACATCATCTCACCCACATCATCTCACCCACATCATCTCGTCCACATCATCTCGTCCACATCATCTCGTCCACATCATCTCACCCACATCATCTCATCCACATCATCTCACCCACATCATCTCACCCACATCATCTCGTCCACATCATCTCGTCCACATCATCTCGTCCACATCATCTCACCCACAACATCTCGTCCACATCATCTCGTCCACATCATCTCGTCCACATCATCTCATCCACATCATCTCGTCCACATCATCTCGTCCACATCATCTCGTCCACATCATCTCATCCACATCATCTCACCCACATCATCTCGTCCACATCATCTCGTCCACATCATCTCGTCCACAACATCTCGTCCACATCATCTCGTCCACATCATCTCGTCCACATCATCTCACCCACATCATCTCGTCCACATCATCTCGTCCACATCATCTCGTCCACATCATCTCATCCACATCATCTCGTCCACATCATCTCGTCCACAACATCTCGTCCACATCATCTCGTCCACATCATCTCATCCACATCATCTCACCCACATCATCTCGTCCACATCATCTCACCCACATCATCTCGTCCACATCATCTCGTCCACATCATCTCGTCCACAACATCTCGTCCACATCATCTCACCCACATCATCTCACCCACATCATCTCGTCCACATCATCTCACCCCCATCATCTCGTCCACATCATCTCACCCCCATCATCTCATCCACATCATCTCACCCACATCATCTCACCCACATCATCTCGTCCACAACATCTCATCCACATCATCTCATCCACATCATCTCACCCACATCATCTCGTCCACATCATCTCGTCCACATCATCTCGTCCACAACATCTCGTCCACATCATCTCACCCACATCATCTCATCCACATCATCTCACCCCCATCATCTCGTCCACATCATCTCACCCACATCATCTCATCCACATCATCTCACCCACATCATCTCGTCCACATCATCTCACCCACATCATCTCACCCACATCATCTCACCCACATCATCTCGTCCACATCATCTCGTCCACATCATCTCACCCACATCATCTCGTCCACATCATCTCATCCACATCATCTCGTCCACATCATCTCACCCACAACATCTCGTCCACATCATCTCGTCCACATCATCTCGTCCACATCATCTCATCCACATCATCTCGTCCACATCATCTCGTCCCCATCATCTCGTCCCCATCATCTCGTCCACATCATCTCGTCCACATCATCTCGTCCCCATCATCTCGTCCACATCATCTCGTCCACATCATCTCGCCCACATCATCTCGTCCACATCATCTCACCCACATCATCTCACCCACATCATCTCGTCCACATCATCTCGTCCCCATCATCTCACCCACATCATCTCACCCACATCATCTCGTCCACATCATCTCGTCCACATCATCTCACCCACATCATCTCACCCACATCATCTCGTCCACATCATCTCACCCACATCATCTCACCCACATCATCTCGTCCACATCATCTCGTCCACATCATCTCACCCACATCATCTCACCCACATCATCTCGTCCACATCATCTCGTCCCCATCATCTCACCCACATCATCTCACCCAAAGCTGGTTGTGGGTTCGGCCTTGACCCGCCTGCCTGTGCAGACACACATGGAGTCCTTGAGGTATGACTGCTCCCACCTTTCACTGTACAGGTTCTACAAAAAAATGCAATAAAAAGAAATATATATATATTTTTAAAAATCCCGGGAAAGCTTGTCTTTGGGGCGGGGGGGTGGGGGGGGATGAAGGAGGAGGGAGGCAGAGTTGTTTTGAAACAGAAATTCGCTCCTGGAGTTTGGAGCAATCAGCCTAGAGCCCTGTGGGGAGGGGAGTGAGCACACCCCCCCTCCTGGTCAGAGTGGGGTTCTGAGGTTCCTCTATAGGGTGCACCCCAAGCAGGAGGCCAGCACCACCCTGCAGAAATGGGGGGTCACTCCAGACACTCCATCCCCACTGCTCGCAGGTACCTGCCCCCTCCCCCTTCTCCAACCTGCCTCAGTCTCCCTCCTCCCTCCTCAACACCCCCAAAAAATTTAGGGGACCTTTGCACAGATGAGGCTCTGGTCAGGTTGGCTGTTTCCAAGCTGGGCATGTCCCCCCCCCCGCCTCTGCCCCTCACCCCAGGGACCCAGGCAGACCCAGAAAGCTTGGCCATGCTGGTTCCAAGGCTGGCGAGGGCCATTTCTGGATGCACCCACTGGCCTGAATGGCAAAGGCAGGCTGGACCCTGGGGTGCTGGTGGTGGTGAAGGGGTTGTCTCATTCCCTGTCTCATTCGGGGGCTCCCCTCCACCCCCGATGGCCCCTTCTACAGGAGAGAAATGGGCCACAACATTCACAGGAAACAAATCGAGATTTGCAAGGACTTCCTTTAAAATCATATTCCCAGGAGACATGGTACAGGAACTGTGGGCGAGGCCAATCCCGGCCCCCAGGGCCCCCCAGGCTCTCCCCGGGGGAGGGGGGCACACCAGGCTGGAGAGACAAACCCCAAGGGACAGACTTGGGTTGGGCTCTCTCTCATCTCTCTTTCTCTCCCCCACCTTGGTCTCTCTCTCTCTGCCTCTCCATCTCTCTGTCTTTGTCTCTCTCATTCTCTCTCTCTTTTCTCTTTCTCATCTCTCTCTGTCTATCTCTGTCTCTGTGTCTCTTTCTCTGTCTCTCTCTCTCTCCTCCTCACTCTGTCTCTCTCCCTGTCTCTCATTCTCTCTGTCTGCCTCTCTCTGTCTGTCTCTCTGTCTCTCTGTCTCTTTCTCTCTCCCTGTCTCTCATTCTCTCTCTGTCTGTCTCCCTCTGTCTCTCTCTCTCTCTCTCCCCCTGTCTCTCATTCTCTCTCTGCCTGTCTCCCTCTGTCTGTCTCTCTCTTTCTCTCTCTCTCTCTCTCTCTCTCGTTTCTGTTTCTCATCTCTCTCTGTCTATCTCTGTCTCTGTCTCTCTCCCTCTCTCTGTCTCTCTCTTTCTTTCTCTTTCTCTTCCCCCTTGATCTCTGTCTCTCTCTCTCCCTCTCTCTCCCCTCACTCTGTCTCTCTCCCTGTCTCTCTCTCTCTCATCTCTCTTTCTCTCTCCCATCTTGGTCTCTCTCTCTCTTTCTCTGTTTCTCCATCTCTCTGTCTCTGTCTCTCTCTATGTCTCTCATTCTGTCTCTTTTTCTCTCCCTTACCCCCCCTCTCTCTCCTCTCTCTCTCCTCTCTCCCCCCCCCCCCCCATTCACAATGCTGAAGAGAAAGCCACAATGCACGCTTCCATATTGAACCTTTCCTCCACGTCATTCCTGCCATGTTAGGATGTCCTGGGAGTTCTCCCAAGCCCGGGGCCCAGGGCAAGGAAGCTACTCCTGACCCCGAATCTACTTCCTTCCAACCAAACCCCACGCCCTGATCCCTTCACAGCCATTTGCTCCCCCAGGCCTGGAGGGTATCCGAGGGGCCACCTGTTCACACTCCCTGTGCCCCCAACACCCCATCCGCGCAGACCCCTGTTCCCCAGTCAGGCCCCCCACCTCCCCCCTCAACACACACACACACACACTCTCTCTCTCTTCTTGTTTCCCCAGAAATCGAGGGAAAAAAATCCAGAAACACCCCTTCTTCCCCCCAGGCCTGTCTCCCAGTCTGTAATCCCAGCGACCTTTTCTTATTAATAAAAAATAAAAATAAAACAAAGAGGAGAATGTGCACAAGCTTGTTTTTTTTCTTTCTTTCTTTTTCTTTCTTTCTGGCTGAATCATGAGTGATTTTAACATAAATCACCACCGTGCTATCCCGGCCCATTAAATATTTATCCCTATTGATCAGGGTCAGCAATTCACAGAGTCTTTACATATTTTTCTTCCCTGATTTGTTTTGTGTGTGTGTGTGTGGTTTTTTTTTCCGTGTAAAAAGCTGCATTAGTCACCTGTCTTGTCTTACTGGGCATCCATGGACCCCCCCCTCCCCTAAATAAGGGGGTTTTCAAACAGGGGAGCCCCGAGTCCAGCTCCTGAAGGAATGGGATGGGTTTGGGGGGGGCCGAGGCCGAGAGAGGTCTGTGAGTCAGCCCTGATCTCCACCACAGGGCAGGAGGCCAGCCAGCGTCTGGCCGAGAAAAAAAAAAAATCTAAACTAAAAAACACAGTTATTTTTTTCTTTCATTGGGGCTCACGTTTGCCAGAAATCCAGGGGTGGATGTGTGTGGGGAGGGGGCGGAGGGGAGAGAGGGAGGGCAATCTAAACTGGCCACCCATGCCAATAAAATAAATAAAATAAAATGCAATGAAATATAAAATAAAATGAAATAATAAAAATAAAATATAATATAATATATAATATAAAATATAATATAAAATATTATATGAAATATATTTTAATATATAAAATATAAAAAATATAATACTATAATATAATATATAATATAATATAAAAAATAAAATATGAAACAAAATAAATTGTAAAATAAAATAAAATAATAAAATAATAAAATAAAATAAAATATATAATATAATATAAAAAGTAAAATATAAAACAAAATAAAATAAAATATAAAACAAAATAATAAAATATAATATATAAATATAAAATAAAATATAAAACAAAATAAAATAAAACAATAAAGATAAAATAAAATATATAATATAAAATAAAATATAAAACACTATAAAATGAAATAAATTATAAAATAAAAAAATAAAAATAAAATATAAAATAAAATGAAACACATGATTAACAATATACTTGTGGGAATCTCCGAGATTTGCTTTGAAGGAAACGTTCTTGTCCCGCTCTCTCCCCTCCCCCGCCCCGAGTTCTCCGGAGCACACGGCGGGCTTTAAACTTCTCGGCTCCCCATGAAACCTCGGGGCCTGCCCTCACTTTCGGTTTTATTGGAGGAAAGACATTAATTTTTTTTTTTTGCAGGAAGCTGGGCTGTGGAGCGCGAATGACGCTTTAAGAAAGGGTCGTGTTTTTCGGGGGGTGGGGGGTTAGTTCTTTCTGGGGACCCCTTTCCTCCCACGTTAGGCGCGCGCAGGGAGCAGTTTCTCAGTAATTACTGTCCCCAGGAACCCGTCAGCGTGGATTGGGTTCTCTCTCTCTCTCTCTCTCTCTCCCCCTCTCTCTCCTTTCTCTCTCTCTCCCTCTCTCTGTCTCTCTCTGTCTCTCTCTGTCTCTGTCTGTCTCTGTCTCTGTCTGTCTCTGTCTCTCTCTCTGTCTCTCCCCCCCCCCCTTCTCTCTCTCCTCTCTCTCTCCAGGCCTCAGCCCCAACTTCTCCCTGCACCACCTCCCCAAACAGGCCTCCCCTGGGCGCACAGACCTCCCTCCCTCTCCAGCGCTCCCTCCCCTTTCCAAATGCAAAAACGAAAGCGACCCAGGACAGCGCGAGCTAGAGCGAGCTAGAGGGAGCCGGCCAGACTTCCCTTTCTCCCCGCGGACACCGACCCCGGGTGGGAAGCTGGCATCCGCCAGGCCCCGGTGGTGCTGACGGGTCGCTGGTCTCCCGGTTGCGCACTCAGCGCGCTCAGGGTGCTGGCCCCTTGGGCCGCGTTGGAGCGGTGCCCCGTGCGCCCTCCCTTCCCAGCCCCGGTGCCAACAAAGATTGCGCTTCTCCCTGTGCAGAGTCTTGCGGGGCACCCTCCTTGGCTCCCCCGTCCCCCAAACTTTGCAGGGGGTCCCTCCCAACGATGGTGACGCAGCGCGGAAGGGCCAGGCGCGCTCTTCGCTCCAGCCGCGTCTCCCAGGTGCCAATATCTTTAGAGAAAAAAATAGATGTATATATCCCAGGAAAGGGCCATCTGTCCACCCTCCTCCTGGAAATTGGGGAGCCCTATTTCTGCGGAAGAGGGACACCTACTCCCCATCCCCGCCCCGTCCCCAATTCTCTATTTCTGGGGGCTGCCCCGGACCCCAACATCCCCCCAGTGTACGTGCCCACAGTTCATCTGGGTGTCCGCCAGCGTGAGGGCGCTGGGGAAGGGAGGGTGCGTAAGAATGTTTGGGGCTCAAGCTCCCCATTCCGGAAACCCGGGGGGCCTCTGAGGACCCCCCAGCGGCCTTCCAGGGCAGCACCAGGGGAACACAGCTGGTCTCTGCCACCCACACATTACCCCCCCTTCCCCTAAGTTCACTGTCAAACCACAGGACTCACTTACCTCAAGACCGAGGAAGGGGGAGGAGGGTTATTCATCAGAGCCTTGGTGATAAGGGGGCTTGTACTGCCTCTCTCTCTCTCTCTCTCTCTCTCTCTCTCTCTCTCTCCCTCCCTCCCTCCAGGCCTCAGCCCTAACTTCTCCCTGCACCACCTCCCCAAACCGGCCTCCCCTGGGCGCACAGACACCCACCCTCCCTCTCCAGCGCTGGCTCCAGGGACCCATTCATGCCCCCCTCCCCGCTCCCCACTAAGCCATCCACGCTGACTGGCCAGGGTTGAAAATGGGGGTGCCCTAAACGCACTGAGTAGCCAGAGACAGCAAAGAATGGGTTGTCTGCCGCCCCCGGGAGGAGGGGAGGAGGCAGGAGCAGGTGGGTCAGGTTTGGGGAGGTGGGGGCGGGCTAATTGGAGAGCCTAGGCGCAAGGCTCCCCCCCTCTCCCCTCGCCAGAGAGTGGGGGTGGGGCCCCCCCAGGGCGAGGAGGGAGAGAATGCTGCCTTCGCCTGCCTTTCTGGCCTTGCCACCGAGAGGCTCAGCCTCTTGCCCTGAGGCGCAGCTTGGGGCTAGAGGACTTCGCCGACCGGTTTGGACACGGGCCAGGTGCCGGCCTCTGTTTGGGGGGCTGCAGGGGGCGAGGGGAGGCGCAAGAAGCGGGGCTGGACAGGAGGGCTCTGGGTCCAGTGCTGAGTGAGAGCAGAAGCAAGAGGCCGTGTCCCCACCCGCTGACCTGCGCGCATTCCTGCCCCTCGTGGGTCCATGAGGGGCTGAGGAGGGCGCAAAAGCTGTCCTTGGCCGCTCGCTTCCAGCGAGGAGGGAGGGCGGGAGGATGTGGGCGGGGCCAGGTGTGGGCAGGGGGTGCCAGGCCTGGGGGAGGGGGGCCGCACGCAGGCGAAGGTGGCCCTGGGTTCGCTTCATTCATTCATTCATTCATTTATTCGTTCATTTATTCGTTCATTTATTCATTCATTCGTTCATTCATTCGTTCGTTCATTCATTCGTTCGTCCATTCATTCGTTCGTCCATTCATTCGTTCATTCATTCGTTCGTTCATTCATTCGTTCATTCATTCGTTCGTTCGTTCATTCATTCATTCGTTCATTCGTTCATTCATTCGTTCGTTCATTCATTTGTTCATTCAGTCGTTCATTCATTTGTTCAATCATTCGTTCATTCATTCGTTCGTTCATTTGTTCATTCATTCGTTCGTTCATTCATTCATTCGTTCGTTCATTCATTCGTTTGTTCATTCATTCGTTCGTTCATTCGTTCATTCATTCGTTCGTTCATTCGTTCGTTCATTCATTCATTTGTTCATTCATTCGTTCATTCGTTCATGCACCACCTTAAGCCCCAAAGACAGACCCCCGGGCAGCTGACATGCATGAAAATCACCTGAGCATGGATATACCTGTGCCAGGTGCTGGGTGTACAGGTGAGACACACCTGTGCCAGGTGCTGGGTGTACAGGTGAGACACACCTGTGCCAGGTGCTGGGGATACAGGTGACATGCACCTTTGCTGAAAGGTGTTCTCTATGCCTATCCAACACCAGGTATTTTTTCTTTTTTCTTTTTTAAAAAATATATATTTTATTTGATTTTTCACAGAGAGGAAGGGGGAGGGATAGAGAGTTAGAAACATTCATGATGAGAGAAAAACATCCATCCGCCGCCTCCTGCACACCCACCCCCCACCCCGCTACTGGGGATGTGCCCGCAGCCAAGGTCCACGCCCTTGACCGGGAATCGAACCCGGGACCTTTCAGTCCGCAGGCCGAGGCTCTCTCCACTGAGCAACACCGGTTTCGGCAACACCAGGGAAAGGGTGCTTGATTGCATGGACATTGGGGCTGAGAGGGGGCGGGAATGATTCGCTCATTAACAGTGAGATGTGACCCCTAACTGTTTGGAGGAGACGGGGGGAGGTTTTACCTCATCGGGGCCCTCTGTCTCGGGGGGTGGGGGGGGAGCTGAGGGTGAGACACCGCAGGTGAGCTTCTGTGATTCCCGCCGGAGACACATGCCATGGTGAGGCGGACGGGGTCTGCAGGCGCCTGGGGAAGGAAGAGAAGCATCTGGAAGCAGCAATACTCCGTGCCCCGTCGGGAAAGGTTTCGGGGATTCTGACCATGATTATTGCCGTACGAGAGGCTCAGTGTGTGAGATTCATGCACGGGGGCCTGGGGGTGGGGTGGGGGGAGTGTCCCCTCAGCCTGGCCTGCACCCTCTCCAATATGGAGGAACCCCTCAGGGGATGTCTGACTGCCTGTTTAGGCCCGGGACCGGCAGTCAGGCAACCGTTTTTGCAATCCAGGACCATTGGCTCCTAACTGCTCACCTGTCTGCCGGCCTGATCGCCCCTAATTGCCCTCCCCTGCAGGCCTGATCACCCCCAACCGCTCTCCCCTGCTGGCCTGATCACCCCTAACTGCCCTCCCCTGCTGGCCTGATCACCCCTAACCGCTCTCCCCTGCTGGCCCGATCACCCCCAACTGCTCTTCCCTGCTGGCCTGATCACCCCTAACTGCTCTTCCCTGCTGGCCTGATCACCCCCAACTGCTCTTCCCTGCTGGCCTGATCACCCCTAACTGCTCTTCCCTGCTGGCCTGGTCCCTCCCAACTGCCCTCCCCTGCTGGCCTGGTCCCTCCCAACTGCCCTCCCCTGCTGAGCCTGATCGCCCCTAACCACTCTCCCCTGCTGGCCTGATCACCCCTAACTGCCTTCCCCTGCTGGACTGATCCCCCTAACTGCCCTCCCCTGCTGGCCTGATCACCCCTAACTGCCCTCCCCTGCCGGCCTGATCACCCCCAACTGCCCTCCCCTGCTGGACTGATCGCCCCTAACTGCCCTCCCCTGCTGGCCTGATCACCCCTAACCACTCTCTCCTGCCTGCCTGATCACCCCTAACTGCCTTCCCCTGCCGGCCTGATCGCCCCCAACTGCTCTCCCCTGCTGAGCCTGATCGCCCCTAACTGCCTTCCCCTGCCGGCCTGATCGCCCCTAACCGCTCTCCCCTGCCAGCCCGATCACCTCTAACCACCTCTGCCTCGGCCCCCGCCACTCTGGCTTTGTCTGGAAGGACACCCGGAAGACGTCCGGTCTATCCGGTCTAATCCGCCCATCGCCCTTTTTATTCGTACGGATGCCCCCACACAACCACCCCGGGTTTTGCCCCCGGAGCGAGACAAGAAGAGGCTCCTCCTACAAGAGACGGGATGAGGCGTCATCCTCAAGCCCGGTTCCAATTTCAAGTTCACTGGGCAGGCAGAGCCTCCAGGCCATTGCCTGGGGCAGGAGGGGGTGGCTGGCAGCAGCTGACAGACCACAGGGGGGGCGGGTTTGTAAGTCGTCTGCTGCACTAGCAGCTTTGGAGAGACCTCGTGAATCGGAACAAACGCTCCCCTGTTTGCTATTTCCACATGCACACACCCTCGGGGCACATCGCAGCACCGTGTTCTGAGAGAGAGAGGGCGTTGTGTGGAGTCTTGTTGTAAGGTACTGGTTTTCGGAGAGAGGAAGGGAGAGGGAGAGAGGGAGCGAGGGAGAGAGACGCCCCTGGCGTGTAGGTATTTGTCTTTCTCCGCATCCAGTTCCTGAGCAGGGGCGGCTGGGGATGGAGACATAAAAGGAGGAGGCAAGACAGAGAAATAGAAGGAAAACGCTGGGGCCTGGTAGGGGGGCCACTGTCCTCTTGTGCTGGAGAGACAGGGACGGGGACCCGGAGCAGAACCAGCACATTTATTTCAGACCCCAAAGACCAGGAAGTTTCACCAAAAGGTCAAGATGAAAGGAGATTTTTTTTTTTTTTTACATTCTTGAATAGGCCCGAGCCTTCCTGGTTCGAGGCTGGATTTAGATATCTAAACCCACTTCCCCACACCACAGGCCGAAGTGAAGGTCAGTCAGGCTGACAACACCCTTCCCCTTTTGGCAAGGTGTGATTCCGGGGCGTGGCTTTGCCGACTGCCACCGGGTTGAGCTGATAATCATTCAAGACTGCTCGTGTGGCCTAAACTGGGGTGTGGCTCCATGGATAGAGCATCAGCCTGCAGACTTGGAAGGGTCCCGGGTTCGATTCTGGTCAAGGGCATGGACCTTGGCTGCGGGCACATCTCCAGTAGGAAGGTGTGCAAGAGGCAGCCGATCGATGTTTCTGACTGTCTCTCCCTCTTCCTTCCTTTCTGTAAAAAAAAAAAAAAAATCAATGAGATATATTTAAAATAATAATAATAATAAATAAATAAAATGCCCATGTGTGCCTTCCCTGGTGTTGACCCCGATGATGAGAGAGAGAATCATGGCTT
>JAOAOB010000030.1:190000-197500 GCA_027563665.1 Antrozous pallidus | reverse complement strand
TGATCGACTCCAGCCTAGAGATCTAACTTTGGATTTGGAGGCATACTGTCCCTGAACCCCAAACTCCCAAGTGGGTTGCCTTTTCCAGTCCTGAATCCAAGGAGATATTTTATTGTATTGTGTTGTATTTTTTTAAAATATATTTTGTGGGGGTTTTGTTTTGTTTTTTGTTTTTTACAGAGAGGAAGGGAGAGGGATAGAGAATGAGAAACATCGATGAGAGAGAAACATCCATCAGCCGCCTCCTGCACACCCCCCCACTGGGGATGTGCCCACAGCCAAGGTACACGCCCTTGACCGGAATCGAACCCGGGACCCTTCTGTCCACAGGCCTGCGCTCTATCCGCTGAGCCAAACCGGTTAGAGCCATAAAATGATTTTTTTTTAAAGTAAATTTGAATTCTAACCAAACAGATTGTCCTCTGAGGAAACACTTTTTTCTTTTAAATGCCTGTGCACCTAATATTGAAACATTTCTAGATTTTTAAAAAAAAGAGAGAGAGAGAGAGAGAGACTATTTAGAGAACCAACTTCCTTTAGGAATTTGAACCCTTGCCCATAAGAAGTTCCCAGCATGCCTCTGTTCCAGCTTATGTGTTATATTTGCTCTGTGCATGTGTGTGTTTGTTCATCCTCACCCAGGAATACTTTTCCCATCGATTTTTATTTTTATTTTATTTTTTAAAATATATATATATTCTATTGATTTTTTTTTTTACAGAGAGGAAGGGAGAGGGATAGAGAGTCAGAAACATCGACGAGAGAGAAACATCCATCAGCCGCCTCCTGCACACCCCCCACTGGGGATGTGCCCGCAGCCAAGGTCCACGCCCTTGACCGGGGAATCGAACCCAGGACCCTTCGGTCCACAGGCTGACGCTCTATCCACTGAGCCGCACCGGTTAGGGTGACAGATGCGTGTTGTTGATGCCTTGCCGGCCGGTCCCTGCAGAACGTGAAAAATGGGCTTGGCATGCCTGGGACGGGGAGGGAACAGAAAGGCACTGATGGGGAGTGATGGGCCCTCACAGAGAGTTTGTCCATGGCTGCCGCCAAGGGAGTTTTCTCAGGAAAAATAAAATAAAACGAAACGAAGCCGCTGGCGGATCCCCAGGAGGGAGCGGCATTTGGAGAGAGACAGGCGGGTCCCAGGGGGGAGAACCATCATTATCGCTCCGTCAGAGGCCGGCCCAGAAATAGTCTCGGGGGCTTGTCCGTCAGAGGGAATAACTATGTGGGTGGGGAGACGGGAGGCAGGAAGCGAGGAAGATCCCACAGGCAAACAGTCTGCACGGAGGAAAAGGGAAAGATGCAAATGGAGCGTGCCGTGGGGACGCCCGCCGGCCAATCGGGAATGGGTATGCAAATGAACCCATGTACACTCATAAAAGAGAGAGATGCAAATGGGCCATGCCGTGGGGACGCCCGCCGGCCAATCAGGAGTGGGTATGCAAATGAACCCATCTACACTAATAAAAGAGAAAGATGCAAGTGGACTGTGCCGCCCACCAGCCAATCAGGAGTGGGTATACAAATGAACCCATCTACACTAGTAAAAGAGAGAGATGCAAATGGACCGTGCCTTGGGGACGCCCGCCAACCAATCAGCAATGGGTATGCAAATTAACCCATCTCACACGAATAAAAGAGAAAGATGCAAATGGGCTGTGCCGTGGTGACGCCTGCCAGCCAATCAGGAGTGGGTATGCAAATGAACCCGTCTACACTTATAAAAGAGAAAGATGCGAATGGACCGTGCCTTGGTGACGCCGGCCAGCCAATCAGGAATGGGTATGCAAATTAGCCCAACAAAGATGGCGGGTTAATTTGCATACGTGGGCACCGAGTGGCCGGGCACGGGATGATGATGCCATCCTCAGGGCAGTGTGGGGAAAGGCGGCTCCTGCCAGAGCGAGGTGTGGTGCTGGCAGCTGGGAGAAGGAAGGTCTGTTCTTGTATGAATCTTCGTGCATCGGGCCTCTAGTTTTATGTAATAAAAACCTGATATGTAAAAAAGCCAGGGGCCGTCACGACCGAAAGAACCAGATGGACCACTGAACAGCAGGCTTTGTGGGGTGACTAGGCTGGCAGGGGGGCAGTTGAGGGGTGACCAAGTCAGTAGGGGAGGAATAGGGGTGACCAGGCCAGTGGGGGGCAGGTGGGGGTGACCAGGCTGGTGTGTGGGGGGGGATTTGAGGGTGATGAGGCCAGGAGGGGGGGAAGTTAGGGGCAACCAGGCCAGCAGAGGGGCAGTAAAAGATGAGCAGGCCAGCAGGCAGAGGCAGTTAGGGGTGACCAGGTCTGTGGGAGGCAAGTTAGGGGTGATCAGGCTAGTGGGGGCATTTGGAGGTGACCAAGTTGGTGGGGGGGGGGCAGTTGGGGGTGACCAGGCTGGGAGAGGAGGGAGTTAGGGGCGACCAGGCCTGCAGGGGTGGGGCAGTTAGGAGTGACCCAACTGGCAGGAGGGGGGTCAATTAGGGGCAAACAGGCTGGCAGGGGAGCAGTTAGGCATCAACCAGGTTGGCAGGGGAGTGGTTAGGGGTGATCAGGCTGGCGGGGGGGGAGGGGCAGTTAGGGGCGATCAGGCAGGCAGGTGAGCAGTTAGGAGTCAGCAGTCCTGGATTATGAGAGGGATGTCCGACTGCTGGTTTAGGCCCTCGCACATCCCCTGAGAGGTTCTGGATTGGAGAGGGTGCAGGAGACAGCAGGCCCATAATTCTTTCTTATCACTGACTAGCAGCCCGGTGCATGAATTCGTGCACCAGTGGGGTCCCTTGGCCTGGCCTGCGGGATCGGGGAGAAACCGGCTCTCCGACATCCCCCGAGGGGTCCTGGAATGCGAGAGGGTGCAGGCCAGGCCGAGGGACCCCACCGGTGCAGGATCAGGGCCGGGGAGGAACGCGGGAGGTTGGCCAGCCAGGAAGGGACCGTGGGAGGGCTCCAGGGCATGTCCGGTCCGTCTCAGTCCTGATTGGCCAGACCCCAGCAGCAAGCTCACCTACCGGTCAGAGCGTCTGCCCCCTGGTGGTCAGTGCACGTCATAGCAACTGGCCAACCAGTCGACTGTCTGCCCCCTGGTGGTCAGTGCGTGTCATAGTGACTGGTCGACTGTCTGCCCCCTGGTGGTCAGTGTGCATCATAGCGACCGGTCTACTGTCTGCCCCCTGGTGGTCAGTGCGCGTCATAGCGACTGGTCGACTGTCTGCCCCCTGGTGGCCGGTGCGCGTCATAGCGACTGGTCGACTGTCTGCCCCCTGGTGGTCAGTGCATGTCATAGCAAGTGGTTGAGCGGCCTTAGCTTATCATTAGCATGTTTCGCTTTGATTGGTTGAACGGACAACTGGACACTTAGCCTATTAGGCTTTTATTATATAGGATGTTTCTTGGTTTTCTTTTTGAAAATATACTTTTATTGAATTTGGAGAGAAAGAGAGAGGGAGAGAGAGAGAGAGAAATATCCATGAGGAGAGAGAAACATCGACCAGCTGCCTCCTGCACGCCCCCTCTCCCCGCACTGGGGATGTGCCCACAACCAAGGTACCTGCCCTTGACCGGAATTGAACCCGGGACCCTTCAGTCCGCAGGCCAACGCTCTATCCACGGACCCACACCCGCTAGGGCTGGATACACACTTTGAATAATTAATTATTTGTGCCAATGGGTTAAATGTGGAAAAGAAAAAAGCGTCTATAGAGCCGGGGGGGGGGAGTGTATATACATTTTTTGGGGGGTAAGGGGGTGAGAGATACTGTGATATCTGATCAACTAGATCCTTATCAAGACCACATTTACAGATGCGTTTCGTTCGTACAAAACCTGCCAGATCAAATTGGAAAATAAGAAGGCCGGAAAGAAGAAAGAAAAGGGTGGGGGAGAAGCTTTCTTGAAATACTCCTAAAATTTTTTTTGGGGGGGGGGGTTGGGGGAGGGAGATACTTTTTTAGGGGAGGGAGGATACACTTTGTATTTGACAGCTATATTTCTATAAAGACCTCCTTTGGGGGCGAATCTGTGCAAACGCTGTCTGCTCTGGGTCGGACATAAGAAAGCCAAATGAGAAAGAAAAAGAAAGGAAAGGAAATATCATTGAAATCATCGTCACATTATCTGGAGCGGGGGGGGGGGGGAGGAATGGACACCCTTGTATGAGGGCTCCCTACCTATGTCCCTGTCAAGACCTTTAGGGATGAATCTGTGAAAACGGCACACGATCAAGTTGAAACATAAGAAGGAGGGGAAAAAAGAAAAAGAAAACTTGATTGCAATAATTATAAAACTATAGTTTTTTTTTGGGGGGGGGGGGAACATCCTTGTATTGGGGCTACCTATATCTATATCAGGGACGAATCCGTAATAAATGCCACACGCTCAAGTTGAAACATAAGAAGGTCGAAAAGAAGAAAAAGAAAGAAAAAAAGAAAGAAAGAAAGAAAGGAAGGAAGGAAGGAAGGAAGGAAGGAAGGAAGGAAGGAAGGGAAAGAAAGAAAGAAAGAAAGAAAGAAAGAAAGAAAGAAAGAAAGAAAGAAAGGGAGAGAGAGAGGGAGGGAGAGAGGGAGGGAGGGAGGAAGGAAGAAAGAAAGAAAGAAGAAAGAGAGAGGGGGGAGAGAGAGAGAGAGAGAGAGAGAGAGAGAGAGAGAAAGAAAGAAACCTTCATTGAAATAGTCATAAAACTATTTGGGGGGGAGGGGAGACACCTTTATATTGGGGCATCTAGATCCATATCAAGCCTTGTGTAGGGGCAAATCCACCAAAAAAGAAAAAAAAAGAAAAAAAGAAGAAGAACACACACAATCAAGTTGGAAAATAAGAAAACCAAAAAAAGAAAAGAAAAGAAAAGAAAAAGAAAGAAAGAAAAAGAAAAAGAAAGCAAAAGAAAACTTCATTGCAATAATTACAAAACTATTTTTTGGGGGGGACACCCTTGAAATGGGGCACCCATACGCCTATATCCCTATCCAGACCTCATTTAGGGACGAACCTGTTAAAAACCCACATGATCAAGTGGTAAAATAAGAAGAGGGGGGGTGAGAAAGAAAAAGTCATTGAAATAATCATAAAACTATTTTTTTTTGTGGGGGGGACACTCCTGTATTGTGGTACCCATCTTCATATCCAGACCTCATTTAAGGACGAATCTGTTTAAAACCCTCACGATCAAGCTGGAAAATAAGAAGACAAAAAGAAAAAAGAAAGAAAAAAGAAAACTTCATTGCAGTAATTATAAAATTATGTATTTGGGGGGGCACACCCTAGTATTGGGGCAACGATAACCCTACCAAAACCTCATTTAGGGGAAAATCCATGAAACACACACACACACATAATCAAGTTGGAAAATAAGAAGGCAAAAAAAAAGAAGAAGAAAAGAAAAGAAAAAAATTTTCATTGCAATAATTAATTGGGGGGGGGACACCCTTGTAATGGGGCACCTATATCCCTATATCCCTATCCAGACCTCACTTAGGGACGAATCTGTCTAAAAACCCACACGATCAAGTTGGAAACCGAGAAGGCCGACAGAAAAAGAAAAAAAAATCATTGAAATAATCATAAAATTATTTGGGGGGGGGAACCCTTGTATTGGGGCACCTAGACAGACCCATATCAAACCTTGTTTAGGGGCAAATCCATAAAAAAAAAGAACACACACGATCAAGTTGGAAAATAAGAAGACAAAAAAAAGAAAAGAAAACTTCATAATGATAATTAAAACTTTATAATTATAAAACTATATTTTGGGGGAAACATCCTTGTATTGGGGCACCCATTCATCTAGATCCCTATCAAGACCTCATTTAGGGAAAAATCTGTTTAAAAACCTACCCGATGAAGTTGGAAAATAAGAAGACCAAAAAAATGGGGAAAAAAAACTTCATGGCAATAATTACAAAACTATATTTATTTGGGGGGGGGGGGAGAAACCCTTGTATTAGGGCACCCGTACCCCTAGGTCCCTATCAAGACCTCATTTAGGGACAAATCCATGAAAAACCCACACACTCACCTTGGAAAACGAGAAGACCGACAGAAAAAGAAAAGGGAAGAAACACACACACACACACACACACACACACACACACACACAACTTCATGGAAATAATCACAAAACTCTCTTTCCCGGTCTCCCTCCCTCACCGCTGTGGGGCACGTTGCCATGGAAACGCCTTGCCTGGCTGGCTTCTCTCTCCAGCCAGAGGTCTCCGATGGACAGACCATGGATGGAGAGAGAGAGAGAGAGAGAGAGAGAGAGAGAGAGAGAGAGAGAGAGAGAGAGAGAGAGAGAGAGAGAGACTACAGGGAGGGAGGGAATTCAAGAGACCCGGGATAAGAAATGTTGCAACATTTCCAGTTGCAACAATGTATCCTACGGTGTATGCAAGCGATACAATGTGTCATTCATTTGGAAGGATGCTGATTGCATTAATACGAGAGAGAGAGAGAGAGAGAGAGAGAGAGAGAGAGATTGATTGCAGGAAGGGAGGGAATGCAAGAGACCCAGGATGAGAAATGTTGCAACATTTCCAGTTGCAACAATGTAACCTAGAATGTATGCAAGCGATAAAATGTGTCATTCATTTGGGGGGGATGCTGATTACATTAAAATGATAGAGAGAGAGAGAAAGAAAGAGAGAGAGAAAGAAACAGAGACAGAGAGATACAGAGAGAGATAGAGAGAGACAGAGAAAGACAGAGAGACAGACAGAGATTGCAGGGAGGAAAGGAATGCAAGAGAGCTGGGATGAGAAATGTCACAACATTTCCAGTTGCAACAATGTATTCTACAATGTATGCAAGTGATACAATGTATCATTCATTTGGGAGGATGCTGATTACATTAAAATTATATATATATATATATATATATATATATAGAGAGAGAGAGAGAGAGAGAGAGAGAGAGAGAGAGAGAGAGAGAGAGAGATAGCAGGAAGGGAGGGAATGCAAGAGACCCAGGATGAGAAATGTTACAATGTAACCTAGAATGTATGCAAGAGATAAAATGTGTCATCCATTTTGGGGGAGATGCTGATTACATTAAAATAATGAGAGAGAGAGAAAAAAAACAGAGACAGAGACAGAGAAAGAGAGAGAGACACACAGAGAGAGAGATTGCAGGAAGGGAGGGAATGCAAGAGATCCAGGATGAGAAATGTTGCAACATTTCCAGTTGCAACAATGTAACCTAGAATGTATGCAAGCGAGAAAATGTGTCATTCATTTGGGAGGATGCTGATTACATTAAAACGAGAGAGAGAGAGAGAGAGAGAGAGAGGAGAGAGAGAGAGAGATGGAGATAGAGAGATAGAGAGAGACAGAGAGATTGCAGGAAGGGAGGGAATGCAAGAGACCCAGGATGAGAAATGTGGCAACATTTCCAGTTGCAACAATGTAACCTAGAATGTATGCAAGCGAGAAAATGTGTCATTCATTTGGGAGGATGCTGATTACATTAAAACGATAGAGAGAGAGAGAGAGAGAGAGAGGAGAGAGAGAGAGAGA
>JAOAOB010000030.1:172500-185000 GCA_027563665.1 Antrozous pallidus | reverse complement strand
TCATTGATGGAGATGAAACAATGTCTGCTTCCCCCATTCCTGTCAGTGAAACAATGTATCCTTCTCGTTACTGTCGGTGAAACAGCGTTTCCTTCTCATCTCTGTGGGTGAGACAATGTATCCTTCTCATTGATGGAGATGAAACAATGTCTGCTTCCCCCATTCCTGTCAGTGAAACGATGTATCCTTCTCACTCATGTCGGGGGGGGGAAACAATGTATCCTTCTCATTCCTGTTGGTGAAACAATGTATCATTGCCATTCATGCCAGCGGGATCCACAGGTACTCTGCGCTCAGGTAAATTTCAGACACCCCCCCCACCACCACCGGTCTGCCAAGGCCAGCATGCCATCTCATCCTGGAGATAACCCCAGTGGGTTCTTTTTAAAATAATTATTTAATATTTTTGTATGAATTTCAGAGAGGGGGAGAGAGGGGGGGGAGAGAGAAACATCCAAGAGGAGAAAGAATCATGGACCGGTTGCCTGCTGCACGCCCCACACTGGGGATGGAGCGTGCAACCTGGCCTGTGCCCTTGACCGGGAATCGAACAGTGATTTCTTGGTTCATGAGTCACTGATTTCTTGTTCAATCACTGAACCAGACTGACTGAGCTATCTGGTTTTTAAAGAGATATAGATATAGATATAGATATAGATATAGATATAGATACAGATATAGATGATATAGATGATATAGATATAGATATAGATATAGATAAGGATATAGACAAGGATATAGATATATAGATATAAATGATATAGATATAGAGATATAGAGATAGAGGTAGAGATAGAGGTAGATATAAATGATATAGATATAGATATAAATGATATAGATATAGATATAAATGATATAGATATAGATGTAATGATATAGATATAGATATAGATATAGATATAGATATAGATATAGATACAGATACAGATACAGATATAGATATAGATACAGATACAGATATAGATATAGATATAGATATATAGATAGATATAGATATAGATATAGATATAGATAAGGATATAGATATATAGATATAAATGATATAGATATAGATATAAATGATATAGATATAGATATAAATGATATAGAGAGATAGAGATAGAGATAGAGGTAGAGATAGAGGTAGATATAAATGATAAGATATAGATATAGATATAGATATAGATATAAATGATATAGAGAGATAGAGATAGAGGTAGAGATAGAGGTAGATATAAATGATATAGATATAGATATAGATATAGATGATATAGATATAGATATAGATACAGATACAGATATAGATATAGATATTGCTTAGAGGCTTGGTCCATGAATTCATGCGTGGGTGGGGTCCGGCCAGCCTGGCCAGGGGGAGGGGACGTGGGCAGTCGGCCGGCCTGCCTGCTGGTCGAACTCCCGGTCGAGGGAACCATTTGCCTATCAGCCTTTTATTCTACAGGACAGACACGGAGTGGCCAGATTATTGTGTGTTCAGAGATCATCATCCTCTGGCCATCCCGTGTGTCTATATATATATATATATATATATATATATATATATATATATATATTGATTTCAGAGAGGAAGGAAAGGGAGAGCGAGATAGAAACTTCTATGATGAAAGAGAATCACAGATCAGCTGCTTCCTGCACGCCCCCTACTGGGCATGGAGCCCACAACCCGGGCCTGTGCCCTTGACCGGGCATCGAACTCTGACCTCCTGGTTCCTAGGTCGATGCTCAACCCCTGAGCTCTTGTGGCCACGTTCCTTTACTTATTTTTCATCCTCACCGGAGAATACTTTTTCCATTGATGTTTAGAGAGAGTGGAAGGGAGGGAGGAGGAGAAAAGAAAAGAAACATCGATGAGAGAGAAACATCCATCCGCTGCCTCCTGCACGCCCCCCACTGGGGATGTGCCCGCAACCGAGGTCCATGCCCTTGACCGGAATCGAACCCGGGACCCCTCCATCCGCAGGCCGACTCTCTATCCGCTGAGCCCCATATTAGGGCTTAAATATATTTTTTGTTGATTTCGTTGACCTATTTTGAGGCCCTGGGGAGGTTGGGGGGGGCTGGGTCTCCCACATGTGAATTTGGGGGGAGGAGGAAGAGACAGAAACAATTGCCACCACAGCTGGATGCACCCTGTGTCTTTTTTATTTATTTTTATTTTTATTTTTTGGAATACATTTTATTGGTGTGTTTTTTCACAGAGAGGAAGGGGGGGGGATAGAGAGTCAGAAACATTCACGAGAGAGAGAAACATCGATCACCAGTCTCCTGCACACCCCCACGCGCCCCCTCCCCCCCACTGGGGATGTGCTCCCCACCGAGAGGCACATACCCTTGACCGGAATCGAACCCGGGACCCTTCTGTTCGAAGGCGGGGTTTTTTTTTTTAAGAAAAAAAAAAAGCTTCAGTCAGCCTACATAACTGGCCTATTATCATGCATTTTACATCCTGATTAAATATTGTGGAGGGAGGGGGGGGGACGGAGGGGACATCAGAGAATGTTTGTGTGGAAGGTTAAGCCAATATTACCCAGGAAAAAAAATGGAAGAAAAATAATAAAGGGAGTTGAATAGCCCAGAGCGACACTGGGCTGCCTAGGCGGATCGCAACAATGTTTCGCTGCCTCTCAGATTTGCAACAATGTTTCCCTGGCTCGCTGTTTGCAAAGATGCTTTGCTGCCTCAACAGGTTACAACGTTTCCCTGCCTGGCGGATTGTATACAACTACGTTTCGCCGCCCCACAGATTTGCAACAATGTTTTGCTGCCTCGCTGACTGCAACAATGTCTCCCTGCCTCACAGGTTGCAACAACGTTTTTGCTGCCTCAGTGGTTGCAACAATGTTTTCCCTGCCTTTTGTGCATTTGCAACAATGTTGCGCCGCCTCGCGGACTGCAACAATGTTTCACCGCCTCGCAGATGTGCAACAATGTTGCGCCGCCTCCAAAAATGAGCAAGTGGCTAATTGCGCGGACGCATCTCCTCGCGTGTGCAGAGCCTCTAATTGGGCTCTTCTCTCCCCGGGAAGTAATCAGAAATCAATTAGGTAATGAAGTGCCCATTAAACAAGCCACGCGAACCTTCAGCCGGGGTAGTTTTCATGTTTTCCCTTTTTTCCTTTCTTTTTTTTTTTTCTTTTTTCTTTTTTTTCCCCTCAACCCCCGCCTTGCGCGCCTTGTGATCCTTGCTTAATTGTCCGTGCCATATGGCGCGCCCGGCTCTGCGCGCGGGCGATGAAACACGATTAGATGGTCGCGGGCCGGCTTGGAACGTGCCGCCCCGAACCTGCTCCCCAATTATTTTTAATTGCCAGACACGCTCCCGACTGGCCCTGCCCGGGGGCGGCGAGGTACACGCAGATTGTGTGTGTCTGTGTGTGTGTCTGTGTGTCTGTGTGTGTCTGTGTGTATCTGTGTGTGTATGTATCTCTGTATCTGTGTGTGTGTATGTGTGTCTATCTCTGTGTGTGTGTATGTGTGCCTCTGTGTGTGTGTCTCTGTGTGTCTGTGTCTGTATGTGTGTGTGCCTGTGTTTGTGTGTATGTGTCTGTCTCTGTGTGTGTATGTGTGTGTGTCTGTGTGTGTGTATGTGTGTGTGTTTGTGCGTGTCTTTCTGTGTGTGCATGTGTGTGTTTGTGTGTGTCTGTGTTTGTGTGTATGTGTCTCTCTGTGTGTGTATGTGTGTGTTTGTGTGTGCATGTCTGTGTTTGTGTGTATGTGTCTGTCTCTCTCTCTGTGTATGTGTGTGTGTCTCTGTGTGTGTCTCTGTGTGTATGTTTGTGTGTGTATCTGTCTCTCTCTGTGTGTGCATGTTCATGTGTGTGTTTGTGTGTATGTGTCTCTCTCTGTGTGTATGTGTGTGTATGTCTGTATGTGTGTGTGTCTGTGAATATGTGTGTGTGCGTATGTATGTGTCTATGTGTCTGTGTCTGTGTGTATGTATGTGTGTATGTGTCTCTCTGTGTGTATGTGTATGTTTGTGTATGTGTCTCTCTGTGTGTGTATGTGTGTCTCTGTGTGTGCGTCTGTGTGTGTGTTTGTGTGTTTGTGTGTGTCTCTGTTTGTGTGTGTATGTGTCTCTCTGTGTGTGTTGTATGTGTGTGTGTGTGTGTCTATCTGTATGTGTATGTGTGTGTGTTTGTGTATGTGTCTCTGTGTGTGTATGTGTATGTGTTTGTGTGTATGTGTGTATGTTGTGTATGTGTCTCTGTGCATGCATGTGTGTGTCTGTGTGTCTGTGTGTGTGTCTGTCTGTCTGTCTCTGTGTATGTGTGTCTGTGTGTGTATGTGTCTGTGTTTGTGTATGTGTGTGTCTGTGTGTCTGTCTGTCTGTGTGTGTCTGTGTGTGTCTGTGTGTCTGTCTGTCTGTGTCTGTCTGTGTGTGTCTGTGTGTGTCTCTATGTGTGTCCGTCTGTGTCCGTCTGTGTGTGTGTGTGTCTGTCTGTCTGTCTGTGTGTATGTGTGTGTGTCTGTGTGTCTGTGTGTCTGTGTGTGTCTGTCTGTGTGTGTCTGTGTGTGTGTCTGTGTCTGTGTGTGTCTGTGTGTGTGTGTGTCTGTGTGTCTGTCTGTCTGTCTGTGTGTATCTGTATGTCTGTGTGTGTGTGTCTGTCTGTGTGTGTCTGTGTGTGTCTGTGTGTCTGTCTGTCTCTGTCTGTGTGTCTGTCTGTCTGTCTCTGTGTATGTGTGTCTGTGTGTGCATGTGTGTGTGTGTGTGTTTTCTGCGTGCACGCAGTCTGGGAATGTGGCCTGAGGTCCCTCCAAGCGCGGGCCCCAGAAGACGCAAATGCAAAGCGCGCATCTATCCTCCCTCGTCCCACCTCCCGCCACCCCCAGACCCGCCCAAGGGGCCCTGTCTCCAACCGGCTGGCAGCCTCGAGCCCAGGCACCCGAGGGCTAGCATGCCCTGCTGGACACACACATCGGAGCGCACACAGCCCCCGCACCTCCTCCGTGTCCAGCCTGGGGGCGCGTGCACATTATTACCATCAGGATAAGGTGGCTCAGGCGTGGGAGAGGGCAACGTGACCAGTTGCCTTTTTTTTTTTTAATTTAATATGAGAGGCCTGGTGTATGTAATTCATGCATGTGTGGAGAGGGATGTCCCTCAGCCCAGCCTGCACCCTCTCCAACCTGGGACCCCTCGAGGGATATCTGACTGCCCGTTTAGGCCCGATTCCCAATAGGATCCCAGGAGGGTCGGGCCTAAACGGGCAGTCGGACGTCCTTCTCACAATCCAGGACGGCTGGCTCCCAACGGCTCGCCTGCCTGCCTCCCTGATGGCCCCTAACTGCTTCTGCCTGCCAGCCTGGTCACCCCCGTACCACTCCCCTGCCAGCCTGATCACCCCTGAACCACTCCCCTGCCAGCCTGATCGCCCCTAACCACTCCCCTGCCAGCCTGGTCACCCCCTAACCACTCCCCTGCCAGCCTGATCACCCCTGAACCACTCCCCTGCCAGCCTGATCGCCCCCTAACCACTCCCCTGCCAGCCTGATCACCCCTAACCACTCCCCTGCCAGCCTGATCGCCCCCTAACCACTCCCCTGCCAGCCTGATCACCCCTAACCACTCCCCTGCCAGCCTGATCGCCCCCTAACCACTCCCTGCCAGCCTGATCACCCCTGAACCACTCCCCTGCCAGCCTGATCACCCCTAACCACTCCCCTGCCAGCCTGATCACCCCCTAACCACTCCCCTGCCAGCCTGATCACCCCCTAACCACTCCCCTGCCAGCCTGATGGATGTCTTAACTGCTCCCCTGCCAGCCTGTTTGCCCCCAACTGCTCTCCCCTGTAGACCTGGTCCCTCCCAACTGCCCTCTCCTGCTGGCCATCTTGTGTGCACATGGGGGCAGGATCTTTGACCCCATGGGGGCAGCCCTCGTGTGTGTTGGAGTGACGGTCCATCTGCAAATTACTCTGTTATTAGATAGGATATTTTATTGATTTTTGTTCCTTAGAGTTTCTTTTTCTTTATTGATTAAGATATTACATATGTATCCTTATTCTCCCATTACCCGCCATGTCTCATTCACCTCCCCACTTCCTGTTGTCTGTGTCCATGGACTAGGCTTATATGCATGCATATAAGTCCTTTGTATTGATTTCTTGCAGAGAGGAAGAAAGAGAGAGAAACAGAGAGAGAGAGAGTGAGAGAGAGAGAATGAGAGAGAGAAAGGGGGAGAGAAAGGGGGAGAGAGAAATAAAAGGAGAGAAAGAGAGAGAAAGATAAAGAAAGAGGGAAGGAAGGGAGAGTAAGACAGAGAAAGAGAGGACGAAAGAGAGAGAGAATGAGAGAGGGAAAGAGAGGGAGAGAGTGAGAGAGAGAGAGAGAGAGAGAGAAAGAGAGAGAGAGAGAGAGGAGAAAGGGGAGAGAAATAAAAAGAGGGAAAGAAAGAGAAATAGAGAGAAAGAGGGAAAGAGAGAAAAAGAGAGAGAAAGAGAAAGAAAGACAGAGAAATTGAGAGGGAGAAAGAGAGAGAATGAGAAAGAAAGAAGGAGAGGGGGGAGAGAGAGGGAGAGAGGGGGGAGAGAGAGGGAGAGAGAGGGGAATAGAGGAGAGAGGGGGGAGAAAGAGAGAGAGAGACAGGGAGAGAGAGAGGGAGAGAGAGAAAGAGAGAGAAGATTTAGTGAGTGTGCTCCTTGCTCTTCCACGGGGAGGACCTGAACATTCAGAGTTCACCAGGCTAATATGCAAATGGTCCCCTCAACCGGGAGTTCGACCAGCAGGCAGGCCGGCCGACCGCCCACGTCCCCTCCCCCTGGCCAGGCTGGCCGGACCCCACCCATGCACGAATTCATGCACCGGGCCTCTGATAGATAGATAGATGATAGATGGATGGATAGATAGATAGATAGATAGATAGATAGATAGATAGATGATAGATAGATAGATAAATGGGGATATAGAGATAGAGATAGAGATAGAGATATGTAGATATAGATACAGATACAGATACAGATACAGATACAGATATAGATATAGATATAGATATAGATATAGATATAGATAGATATATACACTGCATATCCAGATTATGATGATCTCTGAATGCATAATCATCTGGCCACTCCATGTCTGTCCTATAGAATAAAAGGCTGATATGCAAACGGTCCCCCGACCGGGAGTTCGACCAGCAGGCAGGCCGGCCGACCGCCCACGTCCCCTCCCCCTGGCCAGGCTGGCTGGACCCCACCCATGCACGGATTCATGCACCGGGCCTCTGATAGATAGATAGATGATAGATGGATAGATAGATAGATAGATAGATAGATAGATAGATAGATAGATGATAGATAGATAGATAAATGGGGATATAGAGATAGAGATAGAGATAGAGATATGTAGATATAGATACAGATACAGATACAGATACAGATACAGATACAGATATAGATATAGATATAGATATAGATATAGATATAGATATAGATAGATATATACACTGCATATCCAGATGATGATGATCTCTGAACGCATAATCATCTGGCCACTCCGTGTCTGTCCTATAGAATAAAAGGCTGATATGCAAATGGTCCCCCCGACCGGGAGTTCGACCAGCAGGCAGGCCGGCCGACCGCCCGCGTCCCCTCCCCCTGGCCAGGCTGGCCGGACCCCACCCATGTACGGATTCATGCACCGGGCCTCTAATCTTTATCTATACACTGAGTGGCCAGATGATGATGATTTCTGAACACATAATAATCTGGCCATTTCAAGGCCATATGGGTGCTAACAAGGTTACTAGGGGACAAAAGAGGGAGAAGTGAACCTCTTTACTTTTTTTTTTTTTTTTTTGGCAATTTGAGGTTTTGTTTCCTGATCAGATATAGTTAGAAGTGAGGGATCAACCTGCCCAAGTGATTGTGGGTTATTTTTAAATTTTTTATTTATTTACTTAGGTATTTGTTTTTGGTTTATCCTTCCTTGAGGATATTACTCTTTTTGAACTTAATTATATTTTTCATTGATGTCAGAGAGGAAGGGAGAGGGGGAGAGAGAGAGGGAGAGAGAATTGTGGATCAGCTGCCTCATGCACACCCCCTGCTGGGGATCAAGCCTGCAACCTGGGCCTGTGCCCTTGATTGGTAATCAAATTGTGACCTCCTACTGCATAAGTCGATGAATAGATGGTTGGATGTGTGGATGGGTGGATGGGCGGATGGATTAATGGGTGGAGAAATGGATGATTGAGTGGATGGATGATGGGTGGATGGATGGATGGATTGATGAATGGATGGGTGGATGGATGGATGGATAGGTGGATGAATGGATGGATGATGGATGATGGATGGTAAATGGATAGATGATGGATAAATTGATGGATGAAAGAATTAATGAGTAGATGGATGGGCGGATGGATGGATGATAGTTGGATGGATGATGGATGGATTGATGAATGGATGGGTGGGTAGATGAGTGGATAGATGGATGGGTGGATGGATGGATGGATGGATGGGTGGATGAATGGATGGATGGATGGATGGATGGATGGGTGGATGAATGGATGGCTAGATGAGTGGATGGGTGGGTGGATGGATAGATGACGAATCGATAGATGATGGATAAATTGATGGATACATGAATTAATGAGTAGGTGGATGGATGGGTGGGTGGATGAATGGATGGATGATGGTTGGATAGATGATGGATGGATTGATGAATGGATGGGTGGGTGGATGAGTGGATGGGTGGGTGGATAGGTGAATGGGTGGACGATGGATGGATGGACAATGGATGGATGGATGGATGGATGGATGGATGAATGGATAGGTGGGTGAATGGATGCATGGATGCATGGATGGATGGATGGATGAATGGATGGGTGGGTGGATAGGTGAATGGGTGGATGATGGATGGATGGTGAATGGATAGATGATGGATAAACTGATGGGTGAAGGAATTAACGGGTAGATGGATGATGGATGGGTGGGTGGCTGAACGAACAGATGTAGACACGCTATACCGGCGGATAGACCCCTAAGAGAAAGGCATGCGTGTATGTTTAGATTAGAAAACCATCACCTTTTTCGAGGCCTGAAACCCTCCCCCATTTTATTTTATTTTATTATTTTATATTTTATTTTATTTTATTAACCAGCATCCTGGAATCCCACGTGCTCCGGTTTACAGCCGAGATGGGGCCATCTATTTTTAAATGAAACGGAGGTTAAACGTGTGCTTTGTCTTACAGGGGAGTTTAAAAAAAAAACAAAAAAAAAACACAGAACTCTGGGAGCCGTATTTGTCATTCTAAGTAGGCTAAGTCTTTCCTCTTCAGTATTTTCTTCGCCTGAGGGAATAAATAAGGACGGAGACCGACAGGGAGGCTAATCAGGCAGAGAAAGGTCTGCGTAGGCAGAAAATAAGCATGGACGCTGGGGCGGGGGACAGTCAGTTCGTTAACGGACTGACCCGGCCGCGGAGCACATCACGCGTGTCATCCTGGGAGTCATACATGTCACAGGCGTGTGGCAATCAGGGCGGCTGGTTATGCAGCTCAGGAATTCGCACCGTGGTGTGGACATTGAGCACGGTGACCAGCCCTGGCCGGTCTGGCGCAGTGGGTAGAGCGCCGGCCTGCGGACGGAAAGGGTCCCGGGTTCGATTCCAAGGTCGAGGGCGTGTGTCTTGGCGGCGGGCACATCCCCTCCCAGGCAGAGCACAGGCCCGGGGTGTGGGCTCCATCCCCAGGAGGGGGCGTGAGGAGGCAGATGATCCCTGATTCTCTCTCATCCTGGGTGTTTCTGTCTCCCTCCCCATCTCCCTTCCTCTCCCTTCCTCTCTGAAATCAATATACAGATGTAGATGTAGATATAGATATAGATACAGATACAGATACAGATATAGATATAGATATAGATATAGATATAGATATAGATACAGATACAGATACAGATATAGATATAGATATAGATATAGATATAGATAGATATAGATATAGACATAGACATAGACATAGACATAGACATAGACATAGACATAGATATAGATACGGATACGGATACAGATATAGATATAGACATAGATATAGATATAGATATAGATAGATAGATATAGATGATATAGATATAGATATAGGTATAGATATAGATATAGATATAGATATAGATATAGATGATATAGATGTAGATGTAGATATAGATATACATATAGGTACAGATACAGGTACAGATGTAGATGTAGATGTAGGAGATATAGATATAGATGTAGATGTAGATATAGATATAGATGTAGATATAGATATAGATATAGATATAGATATAGATATACATGATATAGCTATAGATATAGATATAGATATAGATGTAGATGTAGATGATATAGATGTAGATGTAGATGATATAGATATAGATATACATATACATGATATAGATATAGATATAGATATAGATGATATAGATGTAGATGTAGATATAGATATACATATAGGTACAGATACAGGTACAGATGTAGATGTAGATGTAGGTGATGATATAGCTACAGATGTAGATATAGATATAGATATAGAGGTAGATGATGTAGATGTAGATGTAGATGGTATAGATATACATATACATATACATATACATATACATGATACAGCTATAGATATAGATAGATATAGATATAGATATAGATGATATAGATATAGATATATAGATATAGATGTAGATGTAGATATAGATGTAGATATAGATATAGATATAGATATAGATATAGATGTAGATGTAGATGTAGATGTAGATGTAGATGTAGATGTAGATATATAGATATAGATATAGATATAGATATAGATATAGATATAGATATAGATAGATGTAGATATAGATGTAGATGTAGATGTAGATGTAGAGATATAGATATAGATATAGATATAGATTATATAGATATAGATTAGATGTAGATGTAGATGTAGATATAGATATAGATATAGATATAGATATAGATATAGATATAGACATAGATATCCACACACACTAGAGGTCTGGTGAATGAATTCATGCACCAGTGAGACCCTCATCCTGGCCCGCAGGACCAGGCCTGTACCAGCTACCCAACATCCCCCGAGGGGTCCCAGATTGCGAGAAGGTGCAGGCCAGGCCGAGGGAGCCCACCAGTGCACGATCGGGGCCCGGGAGGGACAGGGTGGGGGGGTTGGCCAGCCGGGGAGGGATGTGGGAGGGCTCCAGGGCATGTCCGGCCCGTCTCGCTCAGTCCCGGACCCCAGCAGCAAGCTCACCTACTGGTCTGAGGGTCTGCCCCCTGGTGGTCAGTGCACATCATAGCGACTGGTCGACCAGCTGACTGTCTGCCCCCTGGTGGTCAGTGCAAATCATAGCGACTGATCGACTGTCTGCCCCCTGGTGGTCAGTGCACATCATAGTGACTGATCGACCAGCTGACTGTCTGCCCCCTGGTGGTCAGTGCACATCATAGCGATTGATCGACTGTCTGCCCCTGGTGGTCAGTGCACATCATAGCGACTGATCGACCAGCTGACTGTCTGCCCCCTGGTGGTCAGTGCCCGCCATAGCAAGTGGTTGAGCAGCCTTAGAATATCATTAGCATATTACGCTCCGATTGGCTGCACGGACGACCGGAACGACCTTCCCACTATTAGGTTTTTATTCCAGAAGGATTGCTTTCGGCAGCCTCAGAAACCATAAACGAGGCCAGCCCCCCAGCCAACAGGCAACTGGATAAAACAGTCTGCACGGCGGAATAGTACGCAGCCCCGAAAAAGGAGTCGAGAAAGCCAGACCCCCCAAGGTCACATCTCCCAGGATCCCGTGGATACGGAATATTCTAGGGGGGAAAAAATCTATACAGGAAGAGAGCACATTTGTGGCTGTCTGGGGACTGGCAGTAGCAACGGGAGGTTAGAATAAGCGACTCAAAATAGGCCTCCAGTTTCTGGTTTTGGTGTTTTTTGTTTATTTTTTTGAAGGGGAGACGGAAGAAGGGGGGATGACAAGAATGTCTCAGAGTTGAGTCTGTGGCGATGGTTACCCAACTCTGCCCATGGGCTTTCAAAAGCATGACATTGTACGTTTTTTTAAAAAAACACAGAAAAAGAGCGAATTTTATGGTATGTCAATTACACGCCCGGAAAGTTATTTTAAAGGCGTTTGGGGGTTTTCTCGCATTTTTTCTCGTCCGTGACACCGTTTCGGGGTGGAATTCCTTTCCCCCTGCGGTTACCCGCCGAGTCTGGGCGGCCAAAGGCTGGAATGTTCCCACAGAAATCCTCCGACGAAGCAGGAGGTGGTGGGGGGGTGTCTCCTCCAGACCCCCCCCCACCCCGCCTTCTCCCCAGGAATGGAGACCGGGGTCACCACTCAATGGGGTGACCATACATGGAGTGGGCAGAGGATGACGATGATCTCTGAATGTATAATCATCCGGCCACTCCGTGTCTGTCCTGTAGAATAAAAGGCTGATATGCAAATGGTCCCCTCGACCGGGAGTTCGACCAGCAGGCAGGCCGGCCGACCGCCCACGTCCCCTCCCCCTGGCCAGG
>JAOAOB010000030.1:147500-170000 GCA_027563665.1 Antrozous pallidus | reverse complement strand
ATCAATAAAATATAGAATGTATATTTTTGAGAAGAATAATATCATCTGCTGAGGATTCACAAATTAAAAGAACCCCATTCCTCTTTAAACAATAAAAAAAAAAAACATAACAGCCGAAACAGGTTTGGCTCAGTGGATGGAGCGTCGGCCTGCGGACAGAAGGGTCCCGGGTTCGATTCCCGGTCAAGGGCATGGACCTTGGCTGCGGGCACATCCCCAGTGGGGGGCGTGCAGGAGGCAGGTGATCGATGTTTCTCTCTCGTCGATGTTTCTGACTCTCTATCCCTCTCCCTTCCTCTCTGTAAAAAAAAAAATCAATAATATATATATAAATATTTTTTAAATCCTGAGGTTTGCCTGGGCCTGCTCACAACGCCCCTCAGACAAGCCCCAGTTCACAAGCCTTCCTCCAAAAAGAGACCAGAGTGGACGTGGTTGTGGGGTGTCCAGCCCCCACCTGTTTATGTCCCAACAGGTTTGAATGTGTTTTCTTGTGTAATTTAATTTAATTTTTATTTCTGGCCTCGCAGGAGGAGCAGAGGGGGAGGAAACAGCTGGTCCCAGGGATGTGTCTGCCTGTGAGAAAACCCCAAGGACTGTTATTAAATTTTCCCTCTGGTGGGGCCTGGGGAGGATCAGAGGCTGCCACATGCAAATCGAGCTGATTGGTATGCAAACACCCGGCCTGGGTATGACCCTCAGCTCCTGAGCCCCATTCCTGCAGGGACCAGACCCAGCCCACGTCCTCGGCTCCTGTTCTCTGGAGGCCAGAGCCGAATGGATACTCAGCAGTCCACCAGGAGACAGAATCTTTCAAAGGCAGCTCACCCGGGGGGCTGCGAGGTTGCTGGATATTTAAAAAAAAAAAAAATGCCTCTTTCAACAATATCTAAATGCTAGAGGCCTGGTGCATGGAATTCGTGCATGGGGGGGGGGGGGAAGGGGGATGTCCCTCAGCCCGGCCTGTACCCTCTCCAATCGGGGAGCCCCTCGAGGGACAGGTGACTGCCTGGTGGGATCGGGCCTAAACGGGCAGTCGGACGTCCCTCTCACAATCCAGGACGGCTGGCTCCCAACGGCTCGCCTGCCTGCCTCCCTGATGGCCCCTAACCGCTTCTGCCTGCCAGCCTGATCACCCGCTAACCACTCCCCTGCCAGCCTGATCACCCCCTAACCACTCCCCTGCCAGCCTGATCACCCCGTAACCACTCCCCTGCCAGCCTGATCGCCCCCTAACCACTCCCCTGCCGGCCTGATCACCCCCTAACCACTCCCCTGCCAGCCTGATCACCCCCTAACCACTCCCCTGCCAGCCTGATCACCCCCTAACCACTCCCCTGCCAGCCTGATCACCCCCTAACCACTCCCCTGCCAGCCTGATCGCCCCCTAACCACTCCCCTGCCGGCCTGATCACCCCCTAACCACTCCCCTGCCAGCCTTATGGATGCCTAACTGTTCCCCTGCCAGCCTGTTTGCCCCCAACTTCTCTCTTCTGCCGGCCTGGTCACCCCTATCTGCCCTCTCCTGCAGGCTTGATTGCCCATAACTACCCTCCCCTATCATCCTGGTCAGCCTTAACTGCCCTCCTCTGCAGGCCTGATCTCCCCAACTGCCTTCCCCTGCAGGCCTGCTTGCTCCTAACTGCCCTCCCTTGCAGGCCTGCTTGCTCCTAACTGCCCTTCCCCTGCAGGCCTGGTTACCCCTAACTGCCCTTCCCTGCAGGCCTGGTCACCCCCAACTGCCCTCCCTTGCAGGCCTGGTCACCCCTAACTGCCCTCCCCTGCAGGCCTGGTCACCCCTAACTGCCCTTCCCTGCAGGCCTGGTCACCCCCAACTGCCCTCCCCTGCAGGCCTGGTCACCCCCAACTGCCCTCCCTTGCAGGCCTGGTCACCCCCAACTGCCCTCCCCTGCAGGCCTGGTCACCCCCAACTGCCCTCCCTTGCAGGCCTGGTCACCCCCAACTGCCCTCCCCTGCAGGCCTGGTCACCCCCAACTGCCCTCCCCTGCAGGCCTGGTTATCCCTAACTGCCCTTCTCCTGCAGGCCTGGTCACCCCCAACTGCCCTCCCCTGCAGGCCTGGTCACCCCCAACTGCCCTCCCCTGCAGGCCTGGCCACCTGTAACTGCCCTCCCCTGCTGGCCTGGTCACCCCTAACAGCCCTCCCCTGCTGGCCATCTTGTGTCCACAAGGGGGCAGCCATCCCGTGCGTTGGAGTGACGGTCAATTTGCATATCGCTCTTTTATTGGCTAGGACAGCCACCTCACTATAATCCCGGTGCTGGGCCGCCCCCAGAACCCCCTTTTCCCAGGAACCGAACCTTCCACCCTCCCTCCCCCGTCCGCAGGCCGGTGCTCTCTCCACTGAGCAACACCAGCCGGGCCTGAGGCAGGCTGCGTCTTGGCGCGTCCCATACCTGAGCGTCCCCGTGAACCGTCCAGCCTTCCGAAGCGTTGTGTGCATTGTCTTCACGATAAGAAGCTTTACTATTTTTTTTAATTTTATTTATATCTTTATGTTAACCCTAGAGGCCTGCTGGGTGAAATGTGTACATTGTAGGGGGGGGGGGGTCCCTCTGCCAGGTCTACGCACACTGGCAATCCAGGTGGCCTTGGTGAATGTCCGACCGAGCGTCGGCCCCCCGGTGGCCCGTTTGCGTCATAGCGACCGGTTGCTCTGCCATTTGGTTGATTTGCATATTAGCCTTTTATCATATAGGATTTTATTATATTGGACTAGAGACCCGTTGCACAAAACTCGTGCACGGGGGTGGAGTGGGGGATCCCTTGGGGCGTGGGACGGCCTGGGCAAGGGGCCTGTGGTGGTTTGCAGGCCGGCCACGTCCCGCCCCGCCAAACCTGAGTGGAGGCCCTGGTATCTGGGATTTGTTCATCTTCTATAATCGAAACTTTGCAGCCTGGAGCGGAGGCCAAGGCAGGTGTGTGGAAAGCTTAGCTTCCTCCGTCGCCAGGGGAAACCTAAGCCTTCCTCATCTCTCTCCATGGCCGTGGCCATCTTGGTCGGGGTTAATTTGCATACCTGCTCTTGATTGGCTGCAGGGGGGCAGCTGGTGGGCGTAGTGGAGGTACGGTCAATTTGCATATTCCTCTTTTATTATATAGGATTTTTTTTTTTCATTCTCACCGGAGGTTCTGTTTGCATTGATTTTTTTTTAGGGGAGAGAGGAAGAGAGAGGAAAAGACAGCGGCAAACAGGATGTGGGAGACACAGATGGATGGCTTCCTGCATGTGCCCCGACCAGAATCGAACCCGGGACCCTTAGGTCTGCAGGCCGACGCTCTCTCCACGGAGGCACGCCCGCCAGGGCGACATATATTTTTATCGGTGTCAGACAGGAACGGAGAGGGAGAGAGAGATAGAAACGCGAGGAGAGAGAATTGTGGATCGGCTGCCCCTCCCTGCACGCCCCCGATGGGGGATCGAACCCTGGACCCTTCCATCCGCAGGCCGACACTCCGTCCCCTGAGCCAAACCTCTAGGGTCCACGGATTTTTTTTTAATTTTATTTTAATCGTATTCTTTTATTTATTTGGAGAGAGAGAGAAACATCCATGAGGAGACAGAAGCACGGACCGGCTGCCTCCTGCACACCCCTGATTGGAGATGGAGCCTGTAACCCGGGCCTGGGCCCTCGACCGGGGATCGAACCCGGGACCTCTTGGTTCCTAGGTCGATACTCAAGTGCTAAGCCAGGCTGGCCGGGAGACTGGAAGGATGAAGGGGAGGGGGGGTCTCAGCAAAGTTTGCAGGACGCCCCAATGTGTTGTCAGCTGCCTGTCCACCTCTTCCCCCCAAATATCTGGGGAGACAGCTCATGCAATGGGTACCCCCACACACACCCCGGGATGTAATCGAAAGAAGCTGAGGGCCCCGAAACCGGTGTGGCTCAGTAGATAGAGCGTCGGCCTGCGGACGGAAGGGTCCCGGGTTCGATTCCATGGACCTTGGCTGCGGGCACATCCCCAGTGGGGGGCGTGCAGGAGGCGGCGGATGGATGTTTCTCTCTCATCGGTGTTTCTGACTCTTTATCCCTCTCCCTTCCTCTCTGCAAAAAAAAAAATCAATAAAATATATTTAGAAAAAAGTAATAATACAATAAAAATAAATAGAGATAGAGAGGTCATTGTGTAATTACATATATAAATTATATAGAGATTATATATGCGTATATATATATATACACACATATACACACACACAACTATATATATATATAAACATATATTTTAATTTCATTAAAATAAAGGGCAAAAGGCCTAGCCAGTTTGACTCAATGGATAGAGCATTGGCCTGTGCACTGAAGGGTCCCGGGTTCAAACCCGGTCGAGGGCTTGGACCTTGGCTGCGGGCACATCCCCAGTGGGGGGCGTGCGGGAGGCGGCTGATGGATGTTTCTCTCTCATCCATGTTGCTAACTCTCTAATCTTCTCCCTTCCTCTCTGCAAAAAAAAAAAAAAAATCAATAAAATATATTTAGAAAAAAGTAATAATACAATATAAATAAATAGAGATAGAGAGGTCATTGTGTAATTACATATATAAATTATATAGAGATTATATATGTGTGTATATATATAGACACACACACACACACACACACACACACACATATATATATATATAAACATATATTTTAATTTCATTAAAAATAAAGGGCAAAAGGCCTAGCCAGTTTGACTCAATGGATAGAGCATCGGCCTGTGCACTGAAGGGTCCCGGGTTCGATTCCCGGTCGAGGGCGTGGACCTTGGCTGCGGGCACATCCCCAGTGGGGGGCGTGCAGGAGGCGGCGGATGGGTGTTTCTCTCTCATCGATGTTTCTGACTCTCTCTCCCTCTCCCTTCCTCCCTGTGAAAAGTTAATAAAATATACTTTTTAAAAACTTGTAACTTGATTGTTGCAGCATCCTGTTATACGTCATTCTGTAGAATAAAAGCCTGCATGCCCCTCAGGTGACCTTGACCTCGAATCGAATGGTGGGTGACTTCCTGGTTAGGTTGATGTTCAGCCACGGAGACAAGCTGGTCGGAGCCTAAGGATGTGTTTCTATTTATTTTATTTTATTTTTTAGAGAGAGAGAGAATGGGAGGGGAGGGAGAGAGAGAGAGAGAGAGAGAGAGAGAGAGAGAGAGAGAGAGAGGGAGAGGGAGAGGGAGGGGAGAGAGATGGGGAGAGAGGGGGGAGAGAGAAGAGAGAGAGAGAGGAAGAGAGATAGGAGAGAGAGGAAGAGAAGACAGAGGGAGGGAAAGAGAGAGGAGAGAGGGAGGGGAGAGAGAGCGGAGAGAGAGGAGAGGGAGGGAGGGGAGAGAGATGGGGAGAGAAGGAGAGAGAGAGGAGAGAGAGGAAGAGAGAGATAAAGGAGAGAGAGGAGAGAAAGAGGAGAGGGAGGGAGGGGAGAGAGATGGGGAGAGAAGGAGAGAGAGAGGAGAGAGGGGGGATAGAGAGAAGGAGGGAGGGGAAGACAGATGGGGGAGAGAGGGGGGAGAGAGATAAAGGAGAGAGAGGGGAGAGAGAGAGAGGGAGGGAGAGATGGAGAGAGATAGAGATAGAGAGAGAGACAGGGGAGAGAGAGGAGATAGAGAGAAGAGAGAGGAGGGAGAGAAGGAGAGAGAGATGGAGGGAGAAAGAGGAGAAAGAAAGAGAGGAGAGGGGGAGAGAGAGGGGGGAGAGGGAGAAAGAGAGAGGGAGAGAGAGAGAAGAAAAGGAGAGGGGGGGGGATTGGTTGGTTGCCCCACACACACACACTCACACACACACACAACTTCTCTCCCCCGGGAACGGAGCATTTCCTAAGAAAACGTTTTATTTCCATTCCATCGTGGGGGCGGGGCCTGAGCTGTTTGGGGGCCTGAGCATGAAATGTGGGGAGAGCTGACATCTCTGTTTCTGGCCTCAGACCTGGGGGGGGGGGGTGTCACTGCCTTCCTCCCACCGGAGACCCCTGGGGCGAGGCAAGCAGGTTGGGGGTCGGCGAAGGGAACGTATCCCGATTGATTTTTTTCTTCTTCTTCCTCTTTTTATTTTGCTTTATTCCCACCCAAGGCCGCTGCATAATTCATCGCTGTGATTCATTTACGGAGAGGCAGCCGCCTCATCCCACATCGGGATCGGCCTCAGAGGGAGGGGGACCAGGCCGAGATGATTCCATTAGCAGAGAGTGTCTCTGGCCCCCAGAAATCTGTCGTCGGCACGAAAAGCAATTTCGGGGGAGCCTGCGTGTCCACCCCCCACCCCCCCGCCCCGGTAATTGAATGATGGGCTTTGCTGACGCCCGGCACAAACCGTCTGCCAATGGAGTGTCCTCAGGCCTGTGTGACAGACTGGGACAAACTGCTGAGGGCCCCCCCAACCACCCCAACTTCCAAAGGTGGGGATCTCCACTGGGGATGTGTGTCCTTTGGTTTTGGGGAGAGAGAGAGAGAGAGAGAGAGAGAGAGAGAGAAGAGAGAAGAGAGAAGAGAGAAGAGAGAAGAGAGAAGAGAGAAGAGAAGAGAGAAGAGAGAAGAGAGAAGAGAGAAGAGAGAAGAGAGAAGAGAGAAGAGAGAAGAGAGGAGAGAGGAGAGAGGAGAGAGGAGAGAGGAGAGAGGAGAGAGGAGAGAGGAGAGAGGAGAGAGGAGAGAGGAGAGAGGAGAGAGGAGAGAGGAGAGAGGAGAGAGGAGAGAGGAGAGAGGAGAGAGGAGAGAGGAGAAAAGAGAGAGGAGAAAAGAGAGATGAGAGAGAGAAGGAGAGAGAGGGAGGGAGGGAGGGGGAGAGAGATGAGGGGGAGGAGAGAGAGAGAGAATAGAGAGAGGAAGCGAGATAGGAGAGAGAGGAGAGAGAGGAAGAGGAGAGAGAGAGGGAAAGAGAGAGGAAGAGGGAGAGGGGAGAGGGAGAGAAAAGGAGAGAGAGAGAGAGAGGAGAGAGAGAGACATGGAGGGGTGGCCTCCTGTTACCTGCCCTCAACCAGGGCCAGAGAGAGAGGGAGGGAGAGAGAGAGAGAGAGAGAGAGAGGGGAAGAGAGAGGAGAGAGAGAAGAGAGAAGGAGAGAGAGGGAGGGAGGGAAGGGGAGAGATGGGGGGAGAGAAGGAGAGAGAGAAAGAGAGAGAGAATAGAGAGAGGAGGAGAGATAGGAGAGAGAGTAAGAGGAGAGAGAGAAGAGAGGATAAAAGAGAGGGAGAGAGATAGAGGAGAGAGAGAAGAGAGAAGGAGAGAGAGGGAGGGAGAGGGAGAGAGATGGGGAGAGAGAGAGAATAGAGGAAGAGAGAGAGGAGAGAGAGGAAGAGAAGAGAGAGAGGGAAGAGAGAGAAAGAGAGAAGAGAGAGAGAGGGAGGGAGGGAGATAGAGAGATAGAGGAAAGAGGGGAGAGAGAAAGAGGGACAGAGAGAAACATCGATGTGAGGAGAGATACATGGCTGGGTGGCCTCCTGTTACCTGCCCTGGAGCAGGGCCAGAGGGGGGGGGGAGAGAGGGAGAGACATAGAGGAGAGAGAGAAGAGAGAGGGAGAGAGAGGTAAGGAGAGAGAGAGATGGATTACCACTGCATAATAATAAAAGAAATTATTCAACAAGAAAATCTAACCCTTAAAAACCTATATGCTCACAATAGAGGAGCACCATAAAAACTCTTTGTTTTATATATATATATATGTTTTTAGTTGATTTTTCACAGAGAGCAAGGGAGAGGGAGAGAGAGGGAGAAACATCATGAGAGAGAAACATCCATCCGCCGCCTCCTGCACGCCCCCCACTGGGGATGTGCCCACAGCCAAGGTCCATGCCCTTGACCTAGCCTGATCGCCCCTAACTACTCCCCTGCCAGCCTGATCACCCCTAAATGCTCCCCCTGCCAGCCGGATCACCCCTAACTGCTCCCCTGCCAGCCTGTTCACCCCTAAATGCTCCCCCTGCCAACCTGATCATCCCTAACTGCTCCCCTGCCAGCCTGATCGCCCCTAACTGCTCCCCCTGCCAGCCTGATCGCCCCTAACTACTCCCCTGCCAGCCTGATCGCCCCTAACTGCTCTCCTGCCAGCCTGATCACCCCTAACTGCTACCCTGCCAGCCTGATCGCCCCTAACTGCTCTCCTGCCTGCCTGATCACCCCTAACTGCTCCCCCTGCCTGCCTGATCACCCCTAACTGCTCCCCTGCCAGCCTGATCACCCCTAACTGCTCTCCTGCCAGCCTGTTCACCCCTAACTGCTCCCCTGCCAGCCTGATCGCCCCTAACTGCTCCCCTGCCAGCCTGATCGCCCCTAACTACTCCCCTGCCAGCCTGATCACCCCTAAATGTTCCCCCTGCCAGCCTGATCGCCCCTAACTGCTCCCCTGCCAGCCTGATCGCCCCTAACTGCTCCCCTGCCAGCCTGATTGCCCCTAAATGTTCCCCCTGCCAGCCTGATCACCCCTAACTGCTCCCCTGCCAGCCTGATCACCCCTAAATGCTCCCCCTGCCAGCCTGATCACCCCTAACTGCTCCCCTGCCAGCCTGTTCACCCCTAAATGCTCCCCCTGCCAGCCTGATCACCCCTAACTGCTCCCCTGCCAGCCTGTTCACCCCTAAATGCTCCCCCTGCCAACCTGATCATCCCTAACTGCTCCCCTGCCAGCTTGATCGCCCCTAACTGCTCCCCTGCCAGCCTGATCGCCCCTAACTGCTCCCCCTGCCAGCCTGATCGCCCCTAACTGCTCCCCTGCCAGCCTGATCGCCCCTAACTGCTCCCCTGCCAGCCTGATCACCCCTAACTGCTCCCCTGCCAGCCTGATCGCCCCTAACTGCTCTCCTGCCTGCCTGATCGCCCCTAACTGCTCTCCTGCCAGCCTGATCGCCCCTAACTGCTCCCCTGCCAGCCTGATCGCCCCTAACTGCTCCCCCTGCCAGCCTGATCACCCCTAACTGCTCTCCTGCCAGCCTGATCACCCCTAACTGCTCCCCTGCCAGCCTGATCGCCCCTAACTGCTCCCCTGTCAGCCTGATCGCCCCTAACTACTCCCCTGCCAGCCTGATCACCCCTAAATGCTCCCCCTGCCAGCCTGATCGCCCCTAACTGCTCCCCTGCCAGCCTGATCGCCCCTAACTACTCCCCTGCCAGCCTGATTGCCCCTAAATGTTCCCCCTGCCAGCCTGATCACCCCTAACTGCTCCCCTGCCAGCCTGTTCACCCCTAAATGCTCCCCCTGCCAACCTGATCATCCCTAACTGCTCTCCTGCCAGCCTGATCGCCCCTAACTGCTCTCCTGCCAACCTGATTGCCCCTAACTGCTCCCCCTGCCAGCCTGATCACCCCTAACTGCTCCCCCTGCCAACCTGATCAGCCCTAACTGCTCTCCTGCTAGCCTGATCATCCCTAATTGATCACCTAACCTCTAGCTCTCTGCACCCACACACCTCACCTCTCAGCTCCCTGCACCCACACACCTCACTTCTCAGCTCCCTGCACCCACACACCTCACCTCTCAGCTCCCTGCACCCCCACACACACACCTCACCTCTCAGAATCGCTGAATCCACAGAAACACCTTATCTGGGACCACCTGGGCCATTCGGAGTAACTGTGCTGTCCGGATTCTGGGGTCACTGAGTCCACAGGAATCTAATCTCTGTCGCTATTGAGGCAATTTAGGGGACGTTCTGATTCTGGGACCACTGAGACCGCCGAAACTCGGTGATCCGTAGCTGCTGAGACAATTCAGGATAATTGTCCTGGTCCCCACCCCCCTCTTTTTTCCCCCAAAGCCCCCTTCCCTTCTTTGCACTTTGAGGAAGAATGTATTTCTTTGCACCCGTTATTTCTCTCTCCCTGTTTCTCCCTCTCTCTCTCTCTCTCTCTCTCTCTCTCTCTCTCTCTCTCTCTCTTCCTCATCCACGAAATGGCTCGGCTGTCCACCGGGGAGACTGGGATGTTGCAGCCTCGAGCACAGAGGGGCCTGTTTTTGAAAACCCCTTTGCTTTCCCGCTCAGCTGTCAACCGAGACCCCCCACTCCCCACTCCCTGCCCTCTGCGTCCGTCCGTCCGTGCGCACGCGGGGAAGGAGCCCTCAGCGTGGCATCCTATCGAATAAAAGAGTCATACGCAGACCGACCGCCCGTCCAACACACGAGAGGGCTGCACCCGTGGGGTCAAAGATCCTGCCCCCGTGTGGATGCAAGATGGCCAGCAGGGGAGGACAGTTAGGGGCGATCAGGCCAGCAGGAGAGGGCAGTTAGGGGTGATCAGGCCAGCAGGGGAGGGCAGTTGGGAGTGACCAGGCCTGCAGGGGAGGGCAGTTAGGGGTGACTAGGCCTGCAGGGGAGGGCAGTTGTGGGCCATCAGGCCAGCAGGGGAGGGCAGTTGGGGGTGATCAGGCCTGCAGGGGAGGGCAGTTGGGAGGGACCAGGCCTGCAGGGGAGGGCAGTTGGGAGGGACAAGGCCTGCAGGGGAGGACAGTTGGGGGTGATCAAACCTGCAGGGGAGGGCAGTTGGGAGGGACCAGGCCTGCAGGAGAGGGCAGTTGGGAGGGACCAGAACTGCAAGGAAGGGCAGTTGGGGGTGAACAGGCTGGCAGAGGAGGGAAGTTGGGGGCAAACAGGCTGGCAGGGGAGCAGTTAGACTCCCATTAGGCTGGCAGGGGAGTGGTTAGGGGGTGATCAGGCTGGCAGGCAGAAGCGGTTAGGGGCCATCAGGGAAGCAGGCAGGCGAGAAGTTGGGAGCCAGCCGTCCTGGATTGTGAGAGGGACGTCAGACTGCCCACCGAGATCAGGCCTAAAACGGGCAGTCGGACATCCTCGAGGGCTACCCGATTGGAGAGGGTGCAGGCTGGGCTGAGGGACACCCCCCCACCCAGCACGAATTTTGTGCATGGGGCCTCTAGTAGAATTATAACAGATTGCACACCCAGGTCTGGGTCAGATCAAGCCCCTTCATCCCTCCGTCCCCTCCCCCCCCCCCCCCCCCCCCCCATTCAAGACTCATCTGCAAACCAGACTGGAGACAGGGTTCTCCTACCCACGAGGCAATGCTCAGGGGCTGTGTGCGTGCCTCCGGCTAAAGGGGTGGGGTTTGGGGGGGGGGGGCATCTAGCCCAGGCCCTGGTCTCCCCAGATGGGGAACTTGCAGCTGATTTCCATGGCTTGTTGCAATTTGGGTCGCACGGCCTGCCGTGTCTCCCTGTAGCTCCATATCCCCTCGTCTCCGGCGCTTGGGGATTTGTGCCCAGGGACTGGCCATTCTGGCTCGGATTAAGAGGATTAGGCACCTGGAAGCGACTGTCCTTGTCTTTGTTTTCCTCCCCGCCTCCTTCCGAGGGGGGCTGAGCTCTGTGAGGGGGCCCCAGGGCCAACAAAGGAACCCCGTTAGCATGACAAAGGACCTCCCCTGCACGCCCCTCCCCAAATGTCACCAAAGGGGCCTGGGTGTTGTGGGGCCTCCTGGTGTGTGTGAGTGTGTGAGAGAGACTGTGTCTGTGTGACTGTGTGTGTGTGTGACTGTGTGTGTGTGTGTGTGTGTGAGAGAGAGACTGTGTCTGTGTGTGTGTGAGTGTGTGTGTGTGTGTGTGTGTGTGAGAGAGAGAGAGTGTGTGTGTGTATCTGAGTATGTATGTGTGAGAGTATGTGTGTGTGAGAGTGTGTCTGTGTGTGTGAGTGTGTGAGAGAGACTGTGTCTGTATGTGTGTGTGAGTGTGTGTGTGAGTGTGTGTGTGTGTGTGAGACAGTGTGTCTGTGTGTCAGTGTGTGTGTCTGTGTGAGAGAGAGAGTGTGTGTATGTGTGTGAGAGAGTATGTGTGTGTGAGAGTGTGACTGTGTGTGTGTGAGACAGTGTGTCTGTGTGTGAGTGTGTGTGTGTGACTGTGTGTGTGTGTGTCTGTGTGAGAGAGAGAGTGTGTGACTGTGTGTGTGAGAGTATGTGTGTGTGTCTGTGTGTGTGTGTGTGACTGTGTGAGAGAGAGAGTGTGTGTATGTGTGTGAGAGAGTATGTGTGTGTGAGAGTGTGACTGTGTGTGTGTGAGACAGTGTGTCTGTGTGTGAGTGTGTGTGTGTGACTGTGTGTGTGTGTGTCTGTGTGAGAGAGAGAGTGTGTGACTGTGTGTGTGAGAGTATGTGTGTGTGTCTGTGTGTGTGTGTGACTGTGTGAGAGAGAGAGTGTGTGTATGTGTGTGAGAGAGTATGTGTGTGTGAGAGTGTGACTGTGTGTGTGAGACAGTGTGTCTGTGTGTGAGTGTGTGTGAGTGTGTGTGTGTATGTGTGTATGTGTGTGAGAGAGTGTATGTGTGACTGTGTGTGTGACTGTGTGTGTGTGACTGTGTGTGTGTGTGTGTATGTGTGTGAGAGAGAGTGTGTGTGTGTGACTATGTGTGTGATTGTGTGTGTGTGTTTAATTGCCCCACCCACAGCTCCCGGTGTCATATGAATTAGTTAAAGTCTTGGAGAACTTGAGGTGCCAGGAGGCCTGGACCATTGCCTTCGTTTTGTCTTAATCGTGGCTGAAACAGCAACTTTTTAAATATATATATATATATTTTTTTATTGATGTCAGAGAGGAAGAGAGAGAGAGAAAAAACATCCATGATGGGAGAAAATCAAGGATCGGCTGCCTCCTGCACGCCCTTGACTGAGGGTGGAGCCCGCCACCAAGGTCCATGCCCTTGAGCGGGAATCGAACCCGGGACCCTTCAGTCCGCAGGCCGACGCTCTGACCACTGGGCCGCACCGGTTAGGGCTCATCATTGACCTCCTCCCCCCTCCCTCGTCCCATCCCTCTCTTCCTCCTCCTCTTCATCTCCCTCTTCAGTAAAAGTTAAAAATTTTACAAAGGAGCAGCCATGGCCCGATCCCCAGTGGGGGGCGTGCAGGAGGCAGCTGATCCCTGATTCTCTCTCATCATGCATGTTTCTCTTTCTCTCTCTCTTTCTCTCTCTCCCTCTCCCTTCCTCTCTGAAATCAATAAATATATATATTAAAAACTGCATCAGCCCTGACCAGTCTGGCTCAGTGGATAGATCGTCGGCCTGCGGACGGAAGGGTCCCGGGTTCGATTCCGGTCAAGGGCATGGACCTTGGCTACTAGCACATCCCCAGTGGGGGGCATGCAGGAGGCAGCGGATGGATGTTTCTATCTCTCTATCCCTCTCCCTTCCTCTCTGTAAAAAAACCAATAACATTTTTAAAAGAATGAATAAATAAAGAGGCACAGCCGTGGTGATAGTTAAATGCCAGGCGTGGTGGCCACCTGCATTCTTTGTTAGCCCAGTGCCAGGCGCATGATTTTTTTTGGGGGGTGGGGGGGTAGCGAGGGATAGGGCTGGGGCCCGCCTATGGTGGCACGGGCAGGTTTTTGGAGACTTGCTTGGGGACATGCACAGGCCTTTGGTGTCGCCCAGAGGCATCTGGGGACACGCACAGGAGCTTGGAGATGCGCACAGGCGTTTGGGGACGTGCGCAGGCCTTTGGGGACACGCTCAGGCCTTTGGGGATGCGCACAGGCACTTGGGAAGAAGCACAGGGGTTTGGAGACGCCCATAGGCGGTTGGAGACGCTCTCAGGAGCTTGGGGACCCACGCAGGTCTTTGGGGTCGCGCACAGGCCTTTGGGGATGCGCACAGGAGCGTGGGGATGTGCACAGGCATTTGGAGTCGACCACAGGCGGTTGGGGACAGGCTCAGGCATTTGGGAACGCGCTCGGAGGATGCTCACAGGCTGTTGGAGTCGCGCGCAGGCCTTTGGGGACGCACGCAGGTCTTTGGGGACGTACACAGGAGCTTGGGGACACACGCAGGCCTTTGGGGATGCGCACAGGCCTTTGGGGACGCACACAGGTCTTTGGGGACGCACACAGGAGCTTGGGGACACACGCAGGCCTTTGGGGATGCGCACAGGCGTTTGGAGGTGAGCACAGGCATTTGGGGGCGCGCACAGGCCATTGGGAATGCGCACAGGCCTTTGGGGATGCGCTCAGGCACTTGGGGACGTTCACAGGCGTTTGGGGACATGCACAGGAGCTTGGAGACGCGCGCACGGCCCCTAATGGCACATCCCACGGGCCTCCAGCCGCGGGATTGATCTCGCTCATTAACCAGCTTGTTTGTCGGGCGCCGGGCGCGGATGAAACACAGGGAGGCCCCGGTTTTCCCTCCGCAAGATGTTCCGGGGGGCGAGAGCCCGCTCCCACTCTCCGCCTCCGATCCCCGATCCGATCGGGAGGCTGGTGACCTGTGATGGCTCGTTAAAAGCTGTTTCTGCTCATTTACATGTTCCTGGCTGGAGAGAGAGAGAGACAGAGAAGAGAGAGAGAAAAAAAAAAAAAAAAGGCAGCGAAAGCGCAGGAGAACATGAAACAAGAGGGAAAAAATATATATTTTTTAAAAAGTTTGCCCAGAGCTTCGCGGAAGATGATAAGATCCATCCCACAGCGGTGACACCTGAGGTCTGGGAACGCGCCTGCTTCCGGGGCCTGCGGCGGGGGGGGACGTGGGCTTCTCAAAGGGATCCTGACTTGCAAAGTGGCCTCAGTGCGCAGGCGCGCTCCCAGGGGCCGCGGGTTCGAGACCCGCCGCCCCAGGGTTAAGGCATCTCTGGCCCTCATGAGCCACCCAGGTGCTCGGGGCCGGGAGCTATCCCCACCCTGCTCACAGCTTCCTTTTCTTTCTTTTTGTTTGTTTGTTTGTTTGTTTGTTTGTTTTTTAATCCTCAGGAGTAGATATTTTTCCCACTGATTTTTTTAAAACGTATTTTTATGTGAGGCCAGATGCACAGAGATTCGGGCCTTACTCGTCGCCGAAACCGGGGTGGCTCAGTGGGTAGAGCGTCGGCTGCAGACGGAAGGGTCCCGGGTTCGATTCCGGTCAAGGGCATGGACCTTGGTTGCGGGCACATCCCCAGCGGGGGGCGTGCAGGAGGCGGCTGATGGATGTTTCTCTCTCATCGATGTTTCTGACTCTCCCTCTCCCTGTCTGCAAAAAAAGCAATTATATATATCTATATATATATATATATATATTTTTTTTTAAGGCTAATATACAAATTGTCTTTTCCACCAGGACTTTGCCAGGGTGTGGGTCTGGCCAACCCCCCATAGCTCCTCCCTTCAGCTGGCCGGACCCCACCTGTGCACGAATTCGTAATAACGTAATAACTAAATAGCCGATCAGTGGATAGAGCGTCAGCCTGCAGACTGAAGAAGGGTCCCGGGTTCGATTCCCCGGTCAAGGGCATGGGCCTTGGCTGCGGGCACATCCCCGGGGGGGGGGGGGGGGGCGTGCAGGAGGCAGCTGATCCATGTCTCTCTCTCTCATTGATGTTTCTGACTTTCTATCCCTCTCTGTAAAAAAAAATCAATAAAATACATTTAAAAAAATTTTTTTTAAAGAAAAAAAAAGTAATAACTAAATAAATCCATAAGCAAGGCCACAGAAAGCTTAGGAGGTTCGTGCATAGCAGCAACCTTGACCCGGGAAGCCTGTCAAAGATGACTTCGTCCGCAGCGGCAAGAGAGAGAGAGAGAGAGAGAGAGAGAGAGAGAGAGAGAGAGACTCAGCCTATGAACATACTCAACAGCATCCGTGTAAAGATCCCATAAACAAGTTTTATTGCAAGATCCCCAAAAAAGAAAAAAGAAAAAGAAACGGGGGGGGGGGGGCGGGCGGGGGGAGGTGGATAAAAAGGACAATATTTATCCACGGAGAGACAGACTGTGATTCCGGAAAGGGAGTCGAAATGATTCTTCGGTAATTACTGTCTAACCCTAATATGGTTCCCATTACACCCAAACAGATTTCGTTTTAAGTTTGTGCAGAAATCAACCCCAGCGCTCATCTGGAAAATAAATTGGTAAAGAATAGCGGAGACATCTTTTTTTCTTTCTTTTTTTTTTTTTCTTCTCCCCCCCGCTCCTTGTAATGCCAGATTGATGAAAGCGTTTACTCATTCAAAGGGAGGCGGGGGGAGGCGGGGGGAGAGGGGGAGAATGTATTTTATATGAAATCTACGGTAATGAAGGCAGTCTGGGATTAAAAAATAAGAACGAGCAGATGGCAGGAAACCCGATACAGGTCTCTTGGAAACGGGCCTGTGTGTGTATCCGCGGCCACTTTGCGCACGGCGGGGGAAATTGTTTTAAAAACTGATGATGACAAAGAGAGAAAGGATTCTTGGGCCAAACGTTAGGGGGATGGGGCTAATGCTTGGTCAGGTTTTGAGGCATTATCAGGGGCTTGCAGAAGGCAACCCATAATGTTTCTCTCCCTTCCTCTCTCTCTCTCAAAAAAAAAAAAATCAATAAAACTTATAGAGCAAATCATATGGGGAAAAGTGTTTGATAGGACTACATGCACACTGAAAGTTCTTCTGTTTTTTAAAAATATATTTTACTGATTTTTTTTTTTTTTTTTTTTTTTTTTTTTTTTTTTGCAGAGAGGAAGGGAGAGCGATAGAGAGTCAGAAACGCCGATGAGAGAGAAACATCCATCAGCTGCCTCCCGCACACTCCCTACTGGGGATGTGCCCACAGCCAAGGTCCATGCCCTTGACCGGAATCGAACCCGGGACCCCCTCAGTCCGCAGACGGATGCTCTATCCACTGAGCCACACCGATTAGGGCCCCACTTAAAGTCCTTTATGTCTAACTATTAGAAACACTGTTAACATAGCATCAAAGAAGAATTTTTAAACTGTATGCCTGGTCTAGGGGCTTGGGTCCTTCCTATGTAAAGAGTTGCTGCGAATCAATAAGAATGCCACCTGTCTGTGGAATGCTTTCTGTGGGTTAAAACCTTCCGCTGTGCATTCTGCAGCTGATATCTACTTTCAATGTCATTGTAAGGCCCTAGGCCCGTGGTCGGCACACTGCGGCTCTCGAGCCACATGCGGCTCTTTGGCCCCTTGAGTGTGGCTCTTCCACAAAATATCACGGCCCGGGCGAGTCTGTTTTGAAGAAGCGGCGTTCGGTGAAGATTATGTTTAAAAAATTCGGCATCTCCATGCCAAAACCGGTTTGGCTCAGTGGATAGAGCGTCAGCCTGCAGACTGAAAGGTCCCAGGTTCGATTCCGGTTAAGGGCATGGACCTTGGTTGCAGGCAGATCCCCAGTGGGGGGCGTGCAAGAGGCAGGTGATCGATGTTTCTCTCTCATCGATGTTTCTGACTTTCTGTCCCTCTCCCTTCCTCTCTGTAAAAAAAATCAATAAAATATATTTTAAAACATAAAAATAAAAATAAAAAATTCGGCTCTCCAAAGAAATTTCCATCGTTGTCCTGTTGGTATTTGGCTCCGTGGACGAATAAGTTTGCCCACCACTGGGCTAGGTCTCTCTCATCACTGATGTTTCTCTCTCTGCCTCTCCCTTCCTCTCTGAGATCAATAAAAAATAACATAAATGTATTTTCAAATATAACAGAACCAGCTGTTAAAGTGCGTATACATTTTGAGGGCGATACCTTGTCTCTGTCATTAGAAAAAGTGTATAATAATGTCGGTAATGTCTACATACAATGTTTATATATAAAATCTATATACAATTTCCATATGCAATGTTTATATATAAAATCTATATACAATTTCCATATACAATGTTTATATATAAAATCTATATACAATTTCCATATACAATGTTTATATATAAAATCTATATACAATTTCCATATACAATGTTTATATATAAAATCTATATACAATTTCCATATGCAATGTTTATATATAAAATCTATATACAATTTCCATATACAATGTTTATATATAAAATCTATATACAATGTTTATATATAAAATCTATATACAATTTCCATATACAATGTTTATATATAAAATCTATATACAATTTCCATATACAATGTTTATGTGTAAAATCTATATACAATTTCCATATACAATGTTTATATATAAAATCTATATACAATTTCCATATACAATGTTTATGTGTAAAATGTACACACAATGTCTACATGCGGTTTATGTGTAAATCTACATATAGTGTCCATGTACTCATGTGTTTGTATGTAAAGTCTATAGACGGTATTTACATGTAAAATCTACACACGGCGTCTACCTGCAATGTTTCTATGTAAACCCCACATGCAATGTCCATGTGTGTTTACATGTAAAATCTACACACAGTGTCCACCTGCAATGCTTATATGTAAAATCTACATGCGATGCCCATGTATGTTTTCATATAAAGTCTATATACAGCGTTTACATGTAAAATCTATATGCAATGTCTACGTGCAATGCTTATGTGTAAAGTCTACATGCGATGTTCATGTGTGTTTGCATGTAAAGTTTATATACAGCATTTAGATGTAAAATCTATACGCAGTGTCTACATGCAATGCTTATATGTGAGATCTACATGCAATGTCCATGTGTGTTTACATGTAAAGTCTATAGACGGTATTTACATGTAAAATCTACATGCAGTGTTTATACGCAAAACCTAGACACAGCTTCTCCATGTATGGACGTGTTCCCAGGTCAGCCTATACATTGCGTGGCCAGAGGACGATGGTCTCTGAACGCATAATCACCAGGCCACTCCGTGTCTGTCCTATAGAATAAAAGGCGAATATGCAAATGGTCCCCTCGACCGGGAGTTCGACCAGCAGGCAGGCCGGCCAACCACCCATGTCCCCTCCGCCTGGCCAGGCTGGCCGGACCCCACTCATGCACGGATTCATGCACCGGGCCTCTAATACACACACACACACACACACACACACACACACACACACACACACACACACGGAGTGGCCAGATGATTACGCATTCAGAGATCATCCTCATCTGGCCACTCTGTGTGTACACACTTATACACGCTTATACACGCTTATACACGCTCACACAGAGGTTCCGACAACCCCTCCCTCTTGGGAGGAGGACCTGCACAGAAGAGGAACCTGAATTGCACAGTTTGCATCCAAAGGGACCCCCCCAAAAAAAACCCCAGGCGCCCCATGCACACACCCCCACACCTGCATTTCTCCCAGATGTTGGCCCAACTCCCTGGGGGTCGGGGTGGGGGGCTCGAACCCTGTCCCCCGAGGGCCGACCACGACCCGCTTTGGGGGGAGCAGGGGGCTCGCTCACGCAGGCGTGACCCGTCCCCCGCCCACGCACGTCTGCAAGTCTCGTGTGGGCTTCGCACCTGCGGGCACACGGTGTTCCCCAGTGGCCTTTTTTTTTTTTTTTAAGGAAGAAAAAAGAGGAAAAAGGTGTGCTGTCAGCATGCATCTGGCTTGCGCTCCGTCTGCCGCTGCTGTTTTGCACCCCAGACATTTCCACGCAGGCAAAACCCTGAGTTTAATCTCGGCGCTGGCAGTGATGGATAGGCGGCGGAGGAAGCAGAGTTTGCAGGTAAATATCCTGCAAACGCTTCCCACACCCCCCAACCCCCCAACATCTGGTTTCTCCAGGCACCCGGTGCCCCGCCTCCTGCGCCAGCCGTGGGTTCCAGGTCCCCCCAAGAGGGACAAACTCTAATCCTCATGGGGACTGTCTGAGATGATGCTGGCTGCAGGCCAGGCCTCTGTTAGAGGGAATTTTTTAAAAACTTTTTAATTGATTTCAGGGAGAGAGAGAGAGAGAGAGAGAGAGAGAGAGAGAGAGAGAGGCCCCTGATGAGAGAGAATCATGCATCGGCTGCCTCCTGCACCCTCCTCCCCGCACTGCAGATTGAGCTGTCACCCGGGCATGGTTCAGGGTTCGATTTTCCGTCGGGGCACATGCCCAGGTTGTGAGTTCTATATCCCTCGTAAGGGGCGTGCAGGAGGCAGTCCCTCAGTGTTTACCTCTGTATCTTCCTCTCCCTTCCTCTCTCTCTCTCTCCCCTCCTCTCTCTCTCTCATCAAAAAAATAATCCTATCGAATGAAAGAGTAATTTGCAGATGGACCGTCACTCCAACACACAAGAGGGCTGCCCCCATGGGGTCAAAGATCCTGCCCCCATGTGGACACAGGATGACCGCCACAAGATGGCCAGCAGGGGAGGGCTGTTGGGAGGGAACAGGCCTGCAGGGGAGGACAGTTGGGGGGGACCAGGCCTGCAGGGGAGGGCAGTTGGGGGGGACCAGGCCTGCAAGGGAGGGCAGTTGGGGGCGATCAAGCCTGCAGGGGAGGGCAGTTAGTGATGGGGGGACCAATCCTGCAGGGGAGGGCAGTTAGGAGGGACCAGGCCTCCAGGGGAGGGCAGTTGGGAGGGACCAGGCCTCCAGGGGAGGGCAGTTGGGAGGGACCAGGCCTGCAAGGGAGGGCAGTTGGGGGCAATCAAGCCAGCAGGGGAGGGCAGTTAGGGGTGACCAGGCCTGCAGAGGATGGAAGTTGGGGACAAACAGGCTGGCAGGGGAGCAGTTAGACATCCATCAGGCTGGCAGGGTAGTGGTTAGGGGGTGATCAGGCTGGCAGGGGAGTGGTTAGGGGGCGATCAGGCTGGCAGGGGAGTGGTTAGGGGGCGATCAGGCTGGCAGGGGAGTGGTTAGGGGGCGATCGGGCTGGCAGGGGAGTGGTTAGGGGGCAATCAGGCTGGCAGGGGAGTGGTTAGGGGGTGATCAGGCTGGCAGGGGAGTGGTGAGGGGGCGATCAGGCTGGCAGGGGAGTGGTTAGGGGGCGATCAGGCTGGCAGGGGAGTGGTTAGGGGGCGATCAGGCTGGCAGGGGAGTGGTTAGGGGGCGATCAGGCTGGCAGGGGAGTGGTTAGGGGGCGATCAGGCTGGCAGGGGAGTGGTTAGGGGGTGATCAGGCTGGCGGGGGAGTGGTAAGGGGGTGATCAGACTGGCAGGCAGAAGCAGTTAGGGGACCATCAGAGAGGCAGGCAGGCAAGCAGTTGAGAGTCAGCCGTCCTGGACTGTGAGAGGGACGTCCAACTGCCCGTTTAGGCCCGATCCCACCGGGCAGTCAGACATCCCTCGAGGGGTCCCAGATTGGAGAGGGTGCAGGCCGGGCTGAGGGACACCCCCTGCCCCTCTCTGTGCACGAATGTTGTGCCCCAGGCCTCTAGTCCATAAAATAAACGCCATAGAACAAATCATACGGGGAAACGTGATCGGTATGACTACCCGCTCACTTAAAGTTCTTTTATTTTAAATACATTTTATTGGATTTTTTTTTACAGAGAGGAAAGGAGAGGGACAGAGCGCTAGAAACATCGATGAGAGAGAAGCATCCATCCGCCGCCTCCTGCACATCTCCCACTGGGGATGTGCCCGCAACCAGGGTCCATGCTCTTGAGCAGGAATCGAACCCGGGATCCTTCCGTCCGCAGGTCGACGCTCCATCCGCTAAACCACACTGGGTAGGGCAATAACGTGTATTTAAAGGTGACTCCTCATGACCTCATACTTTAAAAAAAAAAAACTGGTTTGGCTCAGTGGACAGAGCGTCGGCCTGCGGACGGAAGGGTCCCGGGTTCGATTCCGGTCAAGGGCATGCACCTTGGCTGTGGGCACATCCCCAGTGGGGGGCGTGCAGGAGGCAGCCGATCGATGCTTCTCTGTCCTCGACGTTTCTGCCTTTCTGTCCCTCTCCCTTCCTCTCTGCAAAAAAATCAATAAAATATATATTAAAAAAAAAAAAACACACACACACCACCAATTCCACACCCTCCCTCCCCCCCCCAAAAAAAAAAATGAAAAGAGAAAAAATTAACAATCATGTTTCAAACGACAGTGCTCACCAGGTGTCCAGGAGACATGCATGGCTGACCTGGGTGGGTTCCTGCACCCCCTTCCATACACGCACATACACACACACACACACACACATACACACACACATACACACACACACATACACGCACACACATACACATACACACACACATACATGCACACACATACACACATACATACACATGCACACAGATACATACACATACACACATGCACATACACACATACACACATATACACACACATACACACAAATGCACATACACGCACACATACACACACACGTACACGCACATACACATACACACACATGCACACACATACACACATATACACATACACACATACATACACACATACACATACATACACACACATACACACATACACACACACACACACACACATACACACACATACACACACACAAACACACACACACATACACACCAGCCATGTGGCTGGGAGGGGGGTGTCCCCGCCAGGCTGTGGGGCAGGAGGGGGAAACGGACGATGAGAGCGAGGTAGCTCTGTGACGATGGGCCGATCACACCCCCCGTTTTGCTCTCTCTCTCTCTCTCTCTCTCTCTCTCTCTCACTCTCTCTCTCTGTCTCTCCGAGGGAGGCAGGGGAGCTTGGCTGCTGATGGAGGAATTGTGCCTGCGGGAATGAGTCTACCTGCCTGACACGCATCTGCTGACTTCCCCGAACTGATTCTTGCTCACCTGTGACAAGCGCTGGGGTCAATCTCCGGCTGGCAGGCGGGCGTGCAGGCAGGCGGGCGGGGAGGGGGAGAGGGTGAGCTTGCCTCCTGGGCTCATTCTGTGGCCTCGTCCCTCCCCTCCCCGCATCTCAGGGTTCTGTCTGTCTTCGT
>JAOAOB010000030.1:140000-142500 GCA_027563665.1 Antrozous pallidus | reverse complement strand
CCCTGGCGTCTCCAGGGGAGGGCGAGGGTCTGGAATCCCTCGATCTCCAGGGCAGAGAGAGAGAGAGAGAGGATGGATGACTGTGGCCTTAATTCCCGCCCTCCCCCCGACTCAGTTTGTGGGTCTGACCATCAGTGTTGCTCAGTGGGCAGAGCGTCCGCCTGCGGACCGAAGGGTCCCGGGTTCGATTCCCGGTCAAGGGCACACGGCGGAGTTGTGGGCTCCATCCCGCCCCCATAGGGGGCGTGCAGGAGGCAGGCGGTCGCTGGTTCCCTGTCATCATGGATGTGTCCGTCTCTCTCGTCTCTGAAATCAAATAAAATAAACGGAGCGGCCAGAGGATGATGATCTCTGAACACATAATCACCCGGCCACTCTGTGTGTGTATGTATCTCTCTCTGTGTGTGCACATATGTACACATATGTACATACACATACATACACACATATATGTATACGTGCATACACATGCGTGTACACGTACCTACACCTGTATATACTCTCACACATGCATGCATACATATACATCTACATACACATACACACATATGCATACATATATACATATACAGTATACATGCATGCAATACGTGTACATGTATGTGTGTGCACATGCATATACACATGTACATATATACACATGCATACATATATACGTACACGTACATATACCTGTATATACTCACACACATGCATGCATGCATATACATCTACATACACATACACACATATGCATACATATATACATATACAGTATACACATACATGCAATACATGTACACATATACGTGTATACACGTGCATATACGCATGTACATATACACACATGCATACATATACATGTACACATACATGCACGTACACATACATATATACATGTATGCGTACATATACATCTACATGCACATACACACATGTGCATGCATATATACATATACAGTATACACATGTATGCAATATGTGTACACATGCATGTGTGTACACATGCATATACACGTGTACATATATACACATGCATACATATATACGTACACGTACATATACCTGTATATACTCACAAACATGCATGCATACATATACATCTACATGCACATACACACATATGCATACATATATGCATATACAGTATACACATACATGCAATGCATGTACACATGTACGTGTATACACGTGCACATACGCATGTACATATACACACATGCATACATATACATGTACACATACATGCACATACACATACATATATACATGTATGCGTACGTATGCATCTACATACACATACACACATATGCATACATATATGCATATACAGTATACACATGTATGCAATATGTGTACACATGCATGTGTGTACACATGCATATACACGTGTACATATATACACATGCATACATATATATGTGCACGTACATATACCTGTATATACTCACAAACATGCATGCATACATATACATCTACATGCACATACACACATATGCATACATATATGCATATACAGTATACACATACATGCAATGCATGTACACATGTACGTGTATACGCGTGCATATACATATGTACACATACACACATGCATATATATGTACACATATACATGTACATACACATACACATATACATGTATGCATACATATACATCTACATACACACATGCATATATATACATATACATATATATATATATATACATATATATATATTAGAGGCCCAGTCTCAAAATTCATGCACATTAAAAGGGAATTAATTAGAGCAAATATTTTAATATTGCTATTTGCCCTTTCTCTATAACAGATGTGTCAGAGATGAAAGAAAATAAGTCGTGCACCTATGGGAGAGGACAGTGGAGGGAGGTGAGGGCGGAGGGTGGGATGGGTACCAGGTGGAGGGGAGCTATAGGGGGGAAAAAGGGGAACAATGTAATTAATAAACTGAACAATAAAGATTAAAAAAAAGAAAGAAAGAAAATTATAAAATGCATACGAAAACCTCCCTCCTGTCAGAGTCTGGGGTGCTCCCCTGGACCCAGAGTCGAGGCCCCGCCCCCATGCACCCACGATTCGAAATCACACCAGACTGTGACCAGGTGGGCCCCACCCCTGTCGAGACCCACCGGGCAAGGGGGGGCGGGTGCAGACAGGGGGGCGTGGCCTCAGGTCCCTTCTGATTGGTCGTTCCAGCATCACGGTGTGCCAACCATTTGCATATTAGCCTTTTACGATGATGATTAGAGGCCCGGTGCATGAATCTGTGCATGGGGGGGGTCCGGCCAGCCTGGCCAGGGGGAGGGGATGTGGGCGGTCGGCCGGCCTGCCTGCTGGTCGAACTCCCGGTCGAGGGGACCATTTGCATATCAGCCTTTTATTCTATAGGATGGACACAGAGTAGCTGGAAGATTATGCGTTCAGAGATCATCATCGGGCCACTGTGTGTGTGTGTGTGTGTGTATAGATGATAGATAGATGATAGATAGATAGATAGATAGATAGATAGATAGATAGAT
>JAOAOB010000030.1:120000-137500 GCA_027563665.1 Antrozous pallidus | reverse complement strand
TGGTGGCCCCCAACTGCCCCATTTCTGCTGGCCTGGTCTCCCCAACTGCCCCCATTTCTGCCGGCCTGGTCGCCCCCAACTGCCCCCATTTCTGCAGGCCTGGTCTCCCCAACTGCCCCCATTTCTGCCGGCCTGGTCACCCTCAACTGCCCCCATTTCTGCAGGCCTGGTCTCCCCCAACTGCCCCCATTTCTGCAGGCCTGGTCTCCCCCAATGCCCCCGTTTCTGCAGGCCTGGTCTCCCCCAATGCCCCCGTTTCTGCAGGCCTGGTCTCCCCAACTGCCCCCATTTCTGCCGGCCTGGTTGCCCCCAACTGCCCCCATTTCTGCAGGCCTGGTCTCCCCCAATGCCCCCGTTTCTGCAGGCCTGGTCTCTCCCAGCTGCCCCCATTTCTGCAGGCCTGGTCTCCCCCAGCTGCCCCCATTTCTGCAGGCCTGGTCTCCCCCAGCTGCCCCCATTTCTGCAGGCCTGGTCTCCCCCAGCTGCCCCCATTTCTACAGGCCTGGTCTCCCCCAGCTGCCCCCATTTCTGCAGGCCTGGTCTCCCCCAGCTGCCCCCATTTCTACAGGCCTGGTTGCCCCCAACTGCCCCCATCCCCAATGGCCTGGTCGTCCCCAATTGTCCCCATTTCTGCAGGCCTGGTCTCCCCCAGCTGCCCCCATTTCTGCAGGCCTGGTTGCCCCCCAACTGTCCCCATTTCTGCAGGCCTGGTCTCCCCCATCTGCCCCCATTTCTGCAGGCCTGGTCTCCCCCAGCTGCCCCCATTTCTACCAGCCTGGTCACCCTCAACTGCCTCCATTTCTGCAGGCCTGGTCTCCCCCAGCTGCCCCCATTTCTGCAGGCCTGGTCTCCCCCAACTGCCCCCATTTCTGCCGGCCTGGTCTCCCCCAGCTGCCCCCACTTCTACAGGCCTGGTCGCCCCCAAATGCCCCCATTTCTGCAGGCCTGGTCTCCCCCAACTGCCCCATTTCTGCAGGCCTGGTTGCCCCCAGCTGCCCCCATCCCCACTGGCCTGGTTGCCCCACACAGCCTGCTCGGTGGGGTCTGTTTTGTTTGCAACGATCACTTCGCCTTTTATATACACAGATATGGCCAGAGCGCAGCAAAATCCCGTGAAGATAACGAAAGGGTTTGGGGATCCTCAAGTTTTCCCCGAGCGTCTCAAAAATATGGCTTGTGACCCGGTCAACCCAGGAACCAGGAGGTCCCGGGTTCGATTCCCGGTCGAGGGCACAGGCCCGGCTCGCAGGCTCGATCCCCAGTAGGGGGCGTGCAGGAGGCAGCCGGTCCATGATTCTCTCTCATCATGGATGTTTCTCTCTCTTTCTCTCTCTCTCTCCCTTCCTCTCTGACATCCATAAAAATATATATGTTTTAAAAAAGAAAATAGGACACTTTTCTACGTTGAGATTCATCCTCATGCTTGGGAAAGGAGAAGCGACATCTCCAAACCTTATTCCTCAATTCCCCGGCACCCTGTTGGGAAAAGGATGTCTAAGATAATGGATGGCGGACCTAGCTTCGTTCTTAGACGGAAGAGAAACGTACACGGAATCGAGAGGCAGCAAGAAGCAACCCTATTTGAGCCAAGAGACTCGCCGATGCTGTTTAAATAGTAAGTGGAGTAAAATCCTACAGAATAAAAGCCTGATAGGCTAAGTGTCCGGTCATCTGGCCGGCCATTCATCCAATCAAAGTGTAATATGCTAATGATATGCTAAAGCAGCTGAACTGCTCGCTATGGCGTGCACTGACCACCAGGGGGCAGAGAGTCGACTAGTCGACTAGTCGCTATGACGTGCACCGACCACCAGGGGGCGGACAGTCGGCCGGTCGCTAAGACATGCACTGACCACCAGGGGGCAGACAGTCAGCCAGTCGCTATGACGTGCACTGACCACCAGGGGGCAGACGTTCTGACCGGTAGATGAGCTTGCTGCTGGGGTCCGGCCGATCAGGACTGAGCGAGACGGGCCAGACACACTCTGGAGCCCTCCCACGGTCACTCCCCGGCTGGCCAACCCCCCGCGTCCCTCCCCAGCCCCAATCGTGCACCGGTGGGGTCCCTCTGCCTGGCCTGCGCCCTCTTGCAAACCGAGTTGAGGAACCCTCTCCCAACCCCCCCTAAGTGCATGAATTTTGTGCACCGGGCCTCTATCCTCTCTAATAAAAGAGTAATATGCAAATCGACCGTCACTCCAACACACAAGAGGGCTGCCCCCGTGGGGTCAGAGATCCTGCCCCCATGTGGACACAAGATGGCCGCCACAAGATGGCCAGCAGGGGAGGGCCGTTGGGAGGAACCAGGCCTGCAAGGGAGGGCAGTTGGGGGGCAATCAAGCCTGCAGGGGAGGGCAGTTAGGGGTGACTAGGCTGGCAGAGGAGGAAAGTTGGGGGGTGATCAGGCCTGCAGGGGAGGGCAGTTAAGGGTGACCCGGCCAACAGGGGAGAGTATCTAGGGGTGACCAGCCCTGAAGGGGAGGGCAATGAGGGGTGACTAGGTCTGCAGGGGAGGGCAGTTAGGGGCCAACAGGCTGGCAGGGGAGCAGTTAGACATCCATCAGGCTGTCAGGGGAGTGGTTAGGGGGTGATCATGCTGGCAGGGGAGTGGTTCGGGGGTGATCAGGCTGGCAGGGGAGTGGTTCGGGGGGTGATCAGGCTGGCGGGCAGAAGCGGTCAGGGGCCATCAGGGAGGCAGTCAGGCGAGCCGTTGGGAGCCAGCAGTCCCAGATTGTGAGAGGGTGCAGGCTGGTCTGAGGGACACACACACACACACACACACACACACACACACACGCCTCCATGCACAAATTCTGTGCACCAGGCCTCTAGAATAATGATAATAATAATAAGAAGAAGAAGAATCAGAAAAGCAGGCATATCACATCCTGGCAAGGTAGCCCGGCTTTCGATTTGCTTTGCGGTGTGTGTGTGTGTGTGTGTGTGTGTTTCCTTCTATCCCCGCCGACATCCATCGGACGAAATCGCAGCTCCAGAAGCCAGGCTGGCTGCCACCCGATTCTTATTCCTTCATTAGCCTCCGACCCAACAGGTGTCTCTCCGCGACTCAGAAAGAAAAGGAAAAAAAAAAAAAGAAAAGAAAAATCTATCTGGTTCGTTTAAAAAGAAAAGAGAAGAGAAGACATTGTAAATCTATGCAGCCGCGGTTTGCCAGAATCAGGGCAAGAAATAGGTTTCTCATTAGGATTTTGCTTTCCCAGGCTGCTATTCCCCAGGAGACGTGTCGCCTTAAAAGAGGCCGAGGGTTTGGGTTTTTTTTTTTTTTTCTTTTTCTGCTGCTGCAAATTAATGACAGTTGCATTTGCCAAAATCAAACCTACTTTGTGGTGAGGAAATCCTGACATCGAGGCTGGCGGGGCAGGAACGGAGGAGGGTAGGGGGGCAGCTAAAGGCAGACAGAAGTGCGGCCATCCTCACCCATCTCCCCTCCTGCCCCCCCCCTCCCCGATCCCCCCAAAAAAATAAAAAATAAAAGACCTGATTCTCTCCACCCTCTGGCGAATCTTTCTTCTGTGATTAAGGCTGGTGTGTTTGCATTGTTTCGGGGTGTGTGTGTGTGTGTGTGTGTGTGTGTGTGTGTGTGTTTTTAGCATCTGTCTTTCCCCACGAAACCTCCAAGGCCCTCAGAACTCCCCCCCCCCCCCCGCATAAACATGGAAATTATTATTTTTTTTGAAAGCCAGATTTGACATTGTTTGTTTTGTCTTAAAAAAACAGCCTTTCAAGGAGCTTCATGGAATCCGTCCGTCAAGAAAAACAAAGAAACTCTACAACAATTGGTTCCCTGTTTTTTAATGAGCCTCTTCGTCCCTGGCATAGCGCGCGTCTGCGTTGCATGCGTGAGGGTAGGTTTTGAGGGGACGGGGAGGTGAGCTGGGGGGAGGGGGTGTGAGGCTGGCGTGGGGTTGGGAACAAGCATTGAGGATGGAGGACATTTGTTTAACACGTAACCTGGACCCTGGCCCAACGTGAAAGATGATTCTTCTGAAACACGCATGCTACATAGGATCAGTATAACGTGTACATGATGTGTTTACATACCCATAATCCGGGCCTGTGCTCTTGACCGGGAATCGAACCCTGACCTCCTGGTTCCAGGGTTGAGGCTCAACCCCTGAGCCCCACCAGCTGGGCAACTCCCCCAATTTTTTACTTCCTAACAGCTTCCCATTCGAGAAAGCCTTGCCGATCATATGAACCGTCGATTACACGTACGTTGTATGTTGTACGTATTCCATGCTGTATTCTTAGTATACACTGAGGTACAGAAAGAAAATGCTGTTAAGAACATCATCGCCGAAACCGGTGTGGCTCAGTGGACAGAGCGTCAGCCTGAGGACTGAAAGGTCCCGGGTTCGAACCCGGTCGAGGGCATGAACCTTGGTTGCGGGCACATCCCCAATAAGGGGTGTGCAGGAGGCAGCTGATGGATGTTTCTCTCTCATCGATGTTTCTGATTTTCTAAACCTCTCCCTTCCTCTCTGTGAAAAATCAATAAAATATGTATTTTTTTTTTAAAAAAACAACCATTATCTGGGGAAATCAAGAGCATCAATGATCACATGTTGCCATTGTGTGTACAAAGACACCCTCTCCATTGTGTACACACACACCCTCTCCATTGTGTGCACAGACACCCTCTCCATTGTGTACACACACCCTCTCCATTGTGTGTACACACACCCTCTCCATTGTGTACACACACACCCTCTCCATTGTGTGTACACACACCCTCACCATTGTGTGTACACACACACCCTCTCCAGTGTGTACACACACCCTCTCCATTGTGTACACACACCCTCTCCATTGTGTGTACAGACACCCTCTCCATTGTGTACACACACACTCTCCATTGTGTACACACACACCCTCTCCATTGTGTACACACACCCTCTCCATTGTGTGTACAGACACACCCTCTCCATTGTGTACACACACCCTCTCCAGTGTGTGTACACACACACCCTCTCCATTGTGTACACACACCCTCTCCATTGTGTGTACAGACACCCTCTCCATTGTGTACACACACACTCTCCATTGTGTACACACACACCCTCTCCATTGTGTACACACACCCTCTCCATTGTGTGTACAGACACACCCTCTCCATTGTGTACACACACCCTCTCCAGTGTGTGTACACACACACCCTCTCCATTGTGTACACACACACTCTCCATTGTGTACACACACACTCTCCATTGTGTACACACACACCCTCTCCATTGTGTACACACACACCCTCTCCATTGTGTGTACACACACACCCTCTCCGTTGTGTGTACACACACACCCTCTCCGTTGTGTACACACACACCCTCTCCAGTGTGTACACACACCCTCTCCATTGTGTACACACACACCCTCTCCATTGTGTGTACACACACCCTCTCCAGTGTGTACACACACACCCTCTCCAGTGTGTACACACACCCTCTCCATTGTGTGTACACACACACCCTCTCCAGTGTGTACACACACCCTCTCCAGTGTGTACACACACCCTCTCCATTGTGTGTACACACACACCCTCTCCAGTGTGTACACACAAACTCTCCAGTGTGTACACACACACCCTCTCCATTGTGTACACACACCCTCTCCATTGTGTGTACACACACACCCTCTCCGTTGTGTACACACACACCCTCTCCGTTGTGTACACACACACCCTCTCCAGTGTGTACACACACCCTCTCCATTGTGTACACACACACCCTCTCCATTGTGTACACACACCCTCTCCAGTGTGTACACACACACCCTCTCCAGTGTGTACACACACCCTCTCCATTGTGTGTACACACACACCCTCTCCAGTGTGTACACACACCCTCTCCAGTGTGTACACACACCCTCTCCATTGTGTACACACACCCTCTCCAGTGTGTACACACACCCTCCATTGTGTGTACACACACACCCTCTCCAGTGTGTACACACACCCTCTCCAGTGTGTACACACACCCTCTCCATTGTGTGTACACACACACCCTCTCCAGTGTGTACACACACCCTCTCCATTGTGTACACACACACCCTCTCCATTGTGTACACACACACCCTCTCCATTGTGTGTACACACACACCCTCTCCGTTGTGTGTACACACACACCCTCTCCGTTGTGTACACACACACCCTCTCCAGTGTGTACACACACCCTCTCCATTGTGTACACACACACCCTCTCCATTGTGTGTACACACACCCTCTCCAGTGTGTACACACACACCCTCTCCAGTGTGTACACACACCCTCTCCATTGTGTGTACACACACACCCTCTCCAGTGTGTACACACACCCTCTCCAGTGTGTACACACACCCTCTCCATTGTGTGTACACACACACCCTCTCCAGTGTGTACACACACCCTCTCCAGTGTGTACACACACACCCTCTCCATTGTGTACACACACCCTCTCCATTGTGTGTACACACACACCCTCTCCGTTGTGTACACACACACCCTCTCCAGTGTGTACACACACCCTCTCCATTGTGTACACACACACCCTCTCCATTGTGTACACACACACCCTCTCCATTGTGTACACACACACTCTCTCCGGTGTGTACACACACTCTCTCCATTGTGTACACACACACCCTCTCCATTGTGTGTACACACACACCCTCTCCGTTGTGTACACACACACCCTCTCCAGTGTGTACACACACCCTCTCCATTGTGTACACACACACCCTCTCCATTGTGTACACACACCCTCTCCATTGTGTGTACACACACACCCTCTCCATTGTGTGTACACACACACCCTCTCCATTGTGTGTACACACACACCCTCTCCATTGTGTACACACACCCTCTCCATTGTGTGTACACACACACCCTCTCCATTGTGTACACACACACCCTCTCCATTGTGTACACACACACCCGCTCCATTGTGTACACACACCCTCTCCATTGTGTACACACACACCCGCTCCATTGTGTACACAGACACCCTCTCCATTGTGTACACAGACACCCTCTCCATTGTTTACACAGACACCCTCTCCATTGTGTACACACACACCCTCTCCATTGTGTACACACACACCCGCTCCATTGTGTACACACACACCCGCTCCATTGTGTACACACACCCTCTCCATTGTGTACACACACACCCTCTCCATTGTGTACACACACACCCTCTCCATTGTGTACACACACCCTCTCCATTGTGTACACAGACACCCTCTCCAGTGTGTGTACACACACCCTCTCCACTGTGTACACACACCCTCTCCATTGTGTACACAGACACCCTCTCCATTGTGTACACAGACACCCTCTCCATTGTGTACACACACACCCTCTCCATTGTGTACACACACACCCTCTCCATTGTGTACACACACACCCTCTCCATGGCCCATGTGTGCAGGCAAACACACACGCACGTGCACACATGCACACACAGAGTGCAGGCGGTATTTCTGTCAATCTCGCCCAGCGTCCGCCGATGAGACTGTGAGCTTTGTGAGCAGGTCCGTGATGGTATCTGACAGCTCTTGGCAGCCGAGCAGCTGAGCCCGCGAGGAAGATCTCTCCCTCTCTCTCTGGATCCAAGATTGGTTTTGGGCTGGAACACGGGCCTCATTTAAGCTCCAATTAGGGCGCCTGATAGACTGCAGGAGCAGGAGGAAGGAGGGGGGGACAGGGGGGCATTAAGTAAACTGCTGGTTAAAATGCCCATTTTTCATCCCCAGGGCCCCTAATGGGCTTCCTGTTCCGCCCGGCGTCGGGCATTTTGGGGGGAAATTGTGGGGCTTTGGAGCACAACCCCGCTGCAAATGCAATCCGTCAAAAATCCGAGGGTTTTCAGTTTTCTTGTTTTTCTCTTTTTTAGCTAATTTTGATGGAGACGGAATGGAAGCTGAGGCCTGGGGAAGCGCTCACACTTGTGGTTTGTGATGACTTCCGAGAGAGAGAGAGAGAGAGAGAGAGAGAGAGAGAGAGAGAGAGAGAGAGAGGCAGAGAGAGAGACAGAGAGAGACATGGAGACAGAGAGACAGAGAGACAGAGAGAGAAAGAGACAGTGAGAAATAGAGAGAGAGAAAGAGGGAGAGACAGACAGACTGACACAGACAGACACACACACACAGAGAGAGAGACCAAGAGAGATAGACAGACAGAGACAGAGAGAGACAGAAGCAGAGGGAGAGAGAGACAGAGAGAGAGAAAGAGACAGAGAAAGAGACAGAGAGGGAGAGAGAGACAGACAGAGACAGAGAGACAGATACCAAGAGAGAACCAGAGACTCAGAGAGAGTCAGAGAGAGAGACAGAGACAGAGAGATAGAGAGAGAGTCAGAGAGAGAGACAGAGACAGAGAGGGAGAGAGAGACACAGAGACTGAGAGTCAGAGAGAGAGAGACAGAGAGAGAGAGAGAACAGACTGAGGGAGAGAGATAGAGAGGGAGAGAGAGAGAGAAGGACTGAGCAAACCACCCCGCCCCTGGGTGTCTTCCCAAGGACAGAGGGTGCCTCCCCACATGCCCTTGAATTTCCCCAAATGCTCACACCCTGGGTTCCAGTCGCAAAGAATCCTGGGTAGTCACCCAGGCGGGGCCCAGTGGTAACGGACACACGTTGGAGGCACAGAGAAATGCCACATGCAGTGATGGCTGAAGGCTGCCCCCCGCCCCAGACACCCAGCTCTCCCCCAGGGCCTCAGAAGGGAGCTGTATTGGGAGACTTTAAAGAGGGGATTACGGCCCTGACTGGTGTGGCTCAGTGGATAGAGCTTCGTCCTGCAGACTGAAGAGTCCTGGGTTCGATTCCCGGTCAAGGGCATGGACCTTGGCTGCGGGCACATCCCCAGTGGGGGGCGTGCAGGAGGCGGCTGATGGATGTTTCTCTCTCATCGATGTTTCTAACTCTCTATCCCTCTCCCTTCCTCTCTGTGAAAAAAAAATCAACAAAATATATTTTAAAACGATAACTAAATAGGAGATTTAGTAGGACAATGAGGTCACCAGGTGGGCCCTGACCCCTAGGCCCGGGGTCCTTATAAGCAGAGAATCCCGGCCAGCAGACGTTGAGCATCAAACAAGGAACCAGGAGGTCAGGGTTCGAGTTCCCGTCAAGGACACCGGCCCGGGTTGTGGGCTCCATCCCCAGTAGGGGGCGTGCAGGAGGCAGCCGGTCCATGATTCTCTCTCCTCAGGCATATTTCTATCTCTCCCTCTCTCTCCCTTCCTCTCTGAAATGAAAATCTGTACTAATAAAAATGCTAATTAGACCGATAGACCAGACGTCTTCTGGATGTCCTTCCGGACAAAGTCACAGGGGTGGGGGCTGAGTCCGAGGCAGTTAGGGGCTGTCAGGCTGGCAGGCGGGGGGATTAGGGGCAATCAGGCAGGCAGAGTGGTTAGGAGCGATCAGGCAGGCAGAGTGGTTAGGGGCGATCAGGCAGGCAGAGGGGTCAGGGGCGATCAGGCAGGCAGAGGGGTCAGGGGTGATCAGGCCAGCGGATTCATGCACCAGGCCTTTAATATAGATATAGAGATAGAAATCGAGATGGAGATGGAGATGGAGATGGAGAGATAGAGATAGAGATAGAGATAGATATATAGATGTAAATGATATAGATATAGATATAGACATAGACATAGATACAGATACAGATATAGATATAGATATAGATATAGATATAGATATAGATATAGATATAGATATAGATATAGATAGATACAGGTATAGATATAGATATATAGATGTAGATATAGATATAGATGTAGATATAGATGTAGATGTAGATATAAATATGATATAGATACAGATATAGATATAGATACAGATATAGGTATAAAGAGAGAGATATAGAATACATATAATATAGATATAGATACAGATACAGACACAGACACAGACACAGACACAGATATATAGATATAGATATAGATATAGATATAGATATAGATATAGATATAGATATAGATATAGATACAGGTATAGATATAGATACAGATACAGATACAGATATAGATATAGATACAGATACAGATACAGATACAGATACAGATACAGATACAGATACAGATACAGATATAGATATAGATATAGATACAGATACAGATACAGATACAGATACAGATATAGATATAGATACAGATACAGATACAGATACAGATATAGATATAGATATAGATATATAGATATAGATATATACATACTGAGTGGCCAGATTACTCTGCGTTCAGAAATCATAATAATCTGCCACTCAGTGTGTGTGTATATATTTTAAAAAGAACACACACATACCTAAGCGTTTCCACTCTCCTTGGCGCTTCCGAACGCTTTGAAACCCCGATCTGCACTCCACACGCCCGTCTGTGAGCGTGTCTGTCGCAGATCCCGGGGGAGCCGGCTGCCGGCCTGACACGTGTTAACGCCTCTTCAATCCGTGTCGTCTCATCCGGCCCGCGGCCCGTTTGTCACCGACACGGCGGCTCCGTGTCTCGGTCCGGCCCCCCTCCTCCTGCGCTAAGGCAGCCCCGACCCAGAGGGTCATCCCATCCCGGGCAGAGGGCAAGGGGCCTGGCGGGAGGGAGGATCGGGGAGAAAGACCTGGGCGTTGGAAATAGCTCCTTCCTTCCTTCCTTTTCTCTTTCCTTCCTTCCCTCCTTCCTTCCTTTTCTCTTTCCTTCCTTCCCTCCTTCCTTCCTTTTCTCTTTCCTTCCTTCCCTCCTTCTTCCTTTTCTCTTTCCTTCCTTCCCTCCTTCTTCCTTTATTCCTTCCTTCCTGTCTTCCTTTTCCCTCCTTCCTTCCTTCCCTCTTTCCTTCCTTCCTTTCTTTCTTTCTTTCTTTCTTCCTTCCTTCCTTTTTCCTTTATTCCTTCCTTCCTTCCTGTCTCCCTTTACCTTCTTTCCTTCCTTCCTCTCTTCCTTTTCCTTCTTTCCTTCCTTCCTCTCTTCCTTTTCCTTCTTTCCTTCCTTCCTTCCTTCCTTTCTGCCTTTATTCCTTCCTTCCTTCCTTCCTTCCTTCCTTTTCTCTTTCCTTCCTTCCCTCTTTCTTCCTTCCTTCCTTCCTTCCCTCTTTCCTTCCTTCCTTTCTTTCTTTCTTTCTTTCTTCCTTCCTTCCTTTTTCCTTTATTCCTTCCTTCCTTCCTGTCTCCCTTTACCTTCTTTCCTTCCTTCCTCTCTTCCTTTTCCTTCTTTCCTTCCTTCCTCTCTTCCTTTTCCTTCTTTCCTTCCTTCCTTCCTTCCTTTCTGCCTTTATTCCTTCCTTCCTTCCTTCCTTCCTTTTCTCTTTCCTTCCTTCCCTCTTTCTTCCTTCCTTCCTTCCTTCCCTCTTTCCTTCCTTCCTTTCTTTCTTTCTTTCTTTCTTCCTTCCTTCCTTTTTCCTTTATTCCTTCCTTCCTTCCTGTCTCCCTTTACCTTCTTTCCTTCCTTCCTCTCTTCCTTTTCCTTCTTTCCTTCCTTCCTCTCTTCCTTTTCCTTCTTTCCTTCCTTCCTTCCTTTCTGCCTTTATTCCTTCCTTCCTTCCTTCCTTCCTTTTCTCTTTCCTTCCTTCCCTCTTTCTTCCTTCCTTCCTTCCTTCCCTCTTTCCTTCCTTCCTTTCTTTCTTTCTTTCTTTCTTTCTTCCTTCCTTCCTTTTTCCTTTATTCCTTCCTTCCTTCCTGTCTCCCTTTACCTTCTTTCCTTCCTTCCTCTCTTCCTTTTCCTTCTTTCCTTCCTTCCTCTCTTCCTTTTCCTTCTTTCCTTCCTTCCTTCCTTCCTTTCTGCCTTTATTCCTTCCTTCCTTCCTTCCTTCCTTCCTTTTCTCTTTCTTTCCTTTTTTCCTTCCTTCCTTCCTTCCTTCCTTTCTGCCTTTATTCCTTCCTTCCTTCCTGTCTTACTTCCTTTTTTCTTCCTTCCTTCCTTTCTTTCTTCCTTCCTTCCTTCCTTTCTGCCTTTATTCCTTCCTTCCTGTCTTCCTTCTTTCCTTTCTTCCTTCCTTCCTTCCTGTCTTCCTTTTCCTTCTCTCCTTCCTTCCTTCCTTTCTGCCTTTATTCCTTCCTTCCTTCCTGTCTTCCTTCCTTCCTTTCTTCCTTCTCTCTTTCCTTCCTTCTTTTCTTCCTTCCTTTCTGCCTTTATTCCTTCCTTCCTTCCTTCCTGTCTTCCTTCCTTCCTGTTTTCTTCCTTCCTTCCTTTCTTCCCTCCTTTCTTCCTTCCTTCCCTCTTTCCTTCCTTCCTTCCTTTTCCTTCCTTCCTTCCTTTTTCCTTCCTTTCTTCCTTCCTTCCTTCCTTTCTGCCTTTATTCCTTCCTTCCTGTCTTCCTTCTTTCCTTTCTTCCTTCCTTCCTTCCTGTCTTCCTTTTCCTTCTCTCCTTCCTTCCTTCCTTTCTGCCTTTATTCCTTCCTTCCTTCCTGTCTTCCTTCCTTCCTTTCTTCCTTCTCTCTTTCCTTCCTTCTTTTCTTCCTTCCTTTCTGCCTTTATTCCTTCCTTCCTTCCTTCCTGTCTTCCTTCCTTCCTGTTTTCTTCCTTCCTTCCTTTCTTCCCTCCTTTCTTCCTTCCTTCCCTCTTTCCTTCCTTCCTTCCTTCCTTCCTTCCTTCCTTCCTTCCTTCCTTCCTTCCTTCCGGGAGATGAGGGGAGTGGCCACAGCATTCGGACAGGCTCAATCCCTGGACAGATTCGAGGGCAGGGTCTCCTTGTGGCAAACCCACAGACAAGTCCCAGCCTGAAGAGCAGGGTCTCCCTGGGCCACCCTCGCCAAAGGCTGTGGATGGATGTGGGCTTGCCCACAGGGTCCAACCTTGTCTCCTCGGTCGCTGAGGGATGCAGGCTGGGGAAGGTGCGGCAGCTGCTGCGGAAACCAAGCTCGGGGCGTTCTCAGGTGCATGCGATTAAGTAGCCTCGAAACCCGGGTGGACATTGCAAACAGCCTGACCACACCCTTGTCTTGCTCTGACTGTAAAATAAAGACTCTGGCCCCGAGTGGTGTTGCTCAGTGGATAGAGCGTCGGCCTGCGGACGGAAGGGTCCCGGGTTCGATTCCGGTCAAGGGCATGGACCTCGGCTGCGGGCACCTCCCCAGTGGGGGGCGTGCAGGAGGCAGCTGATGGATGTTTCTCTCTCATCGATGTTTCTGACTCTCTCTCCCTCTCCCTTCCTCTCTGTGAAAAAATCAATCAAATATATATTTGAAAAAAATAGTGTGGGACTTGCTCTAACCGGTCGGCCTGCGGACTGAAGGGTCCTGGGTTCGATTCCCGGTCAAGGGCACAGGCCCGGGTTGTGAGCTCGATCCCCTGTAGGGGGCGTGCAGGAGGCAGCCGGTGCATGAGTCTCTCTCCTCATGGAAGTTTCTCTCTCTCTCTCTCCCTTCGTCTCTGAAACCAATAAAAATATATTATTAAAAAGACTTTTTTTTTTTAATGACAAAGGCCACCCCTTTGCTCTGATCCGTGGTTACCTGAACTTAGGACCCATGGACAAAAGACATCTCCCCAACCGTCTAGGCCCTCCCCCCCCAAAAAAAAAACTGAAGGGTCCTGGGTTCGATTCCAGTCAAGGGCGTGCACCTTGGTGGCAGGCGCATCTCCTTCCTGTGTGAAGAGGATGTGGAACCGTTTGCCCTTGAACACGGGGGACCCCAGTTTGGGAAAACAGCCTCGCCCCTCCCATGAGGCCGGACCCCAATTCTGCAGGAGCCTCAGCCCCCTTCCCCCTTCCCCCCGTCTCCAAACGCAAGCTGGTTTTTAGAGTGAAAAGTCTGGGTTCGCATCTCAAGCCAGGAGCCTCAGCTCCAGCACACCCACGCCCCTTCCTGGGGAGCCCGGTGGCCCCTAATTAATATTGACGGACAGATAAACACGGGGACCAGTGACCCTGGCCTCTGGTACCTGAGTCTTGGTTAACGCCAGGCCGGGAGGCGGGGGACCCCTCAGAAGAGGAATAAACACACAGGACTACCCCAGACGCCCCCGGGAGTGAAGTTGTCACATGTCATAACATTTGTGGTTTCTCAGCAGCTGCTCCTGGTTAAGCCGGGCTGTGTGGTCGAAGACGGGGACTGGGTGTCTGTGTGGGGGACACGCAGGCAGGCCCGGGACTGGGGGGGTTCGAGAGGGGGACATGTGGGTGGGGTGTGGGGAGGGTCTCTCTGGCCCAGGTTTCCCATGATGATCCCTGTTTTGTTGGGGTTTTTTTTTTTTTAAGATGTTTTTATTGATTTTTATGAAATATATCTTAGTGACTATATATAGTATTGATTTTTAAAAAATATTTTTTATTTAAAGCATAATATTATTTATTTTAAATATATTTTATTTAAAATATATATATATTTAAAATATATATTTTTATTTAAAATATATTTTTTATTTTAAAAATATATTATATATATATATGAGAGAGAAACATCGATCAGCTGCCTCCTGCACGCCCCCCACTGGGGAGGTGCCCACAACCAAGGTACATGCCCTTGACCGGAATCGAACCCGGGACCCTTCTGTCCGCAGGCCGAGGCTCTGTCCACTGAAACACAACGGTTTGAGCAAGTCCTACAATATATTTTTTAATATATTTTATTGATTTTTCACAGAGAGGAAGGGAGAGAGACAGAGAGTTAGAAACATCGATGAGAGAGAAACACCCATCAGCCGCCTCCTGCACACCCCCCGCTGGGGATGTGCCCGCAGCCAAGGTCCATGCCCTTGACCGGAATCGAACCCGGGACCCTTCCGTCTGCAGGCCGACGCTCTATCCACTGAGACACATCAGTCAGGGCGGGCATTGCTACTTTATTGCATACGTTGGTAACCAAAAAAATCATCCTTATGCTTTTCTGTAGCTGCACATCATTCATCTTCCCTTTTTTCCCAATAAAAACAATTCATTTCCCAATGACAGACGTTATGAAATGTTGTATTAGTTTCGTACGGATAACACAGCGACTCGACATTTCCATTCATTTTCATCCCTGAACGGCACGGCACTGTGTGACCATTTATCTGTTTTCCTGCCCAGGAGCCCTTGGGACATTAACCCTTTTTTGCTTTCGTTTTTATTCTAAAATATATTTTATTGATGTTTTTTACAAAGAGGAAGGGAGAGGGAGAGAGAGTCAGAAACAGCGATAAAGAAAGAGAAACATCCATCAGCTGCCTCCTGCACGCCCCCCACTGGGGATATGCCCGCAGCCAAGGTCCATGCCCTTGACTGGGAATCGAACCCGGGACCCTTCCGTCCGCAGGCCGACCCTCCATCCACGGAGCTACACCGGCCAGGCCAGGATTTCACGGTTTGAGTCATGAGAATTAGGTGTCACGGGGGAGGGAGAAGGAGGGGGTTCAGGATGTCAGAGGTGCTTGGCGGGCGGGCCACAAAACGACGGGAAGCTCTGGCCCGGAGATGGGAGGACCGTCAACATCTAGAAGCGGGTTCTTGCGTTTCAAGGCAACTCTTGCCCCGGGGAAGCGAGCGTCCGCCCCTCGTGACAGGCCATGGGGTGTGTGAGGAGGGTGGGGGGTCACCCCAGCACCGCCCATGGCTGGGACACGGGTCCCCTGTACCCGTGATGGGTGGTGGCATCGACTGCCATAAACGGCCGGTGTCAGCCCCCGGGGATCTGGGATCGTTTCCTTCTCCCCGAACGGAATCACAGGAGGAAACACACGTTTCCTGCCACTCGCGCCCCCGACAGGCTCAGGAGGAGCGGGGGAGGGCTCGGCCGGGCTGAGCCCGAGGGAGTTGGCGACCTACGTGGGGGGGGGGGTCCCCAGGGCACGGGCTGCAGGGAGGGCAGCCAGCACGCACCCGCGCGTGTGCACACACACACACAGCACACAGCACACAGCACACTCAGACACACTCAGACACAGACACACAGCACACAGCACACACAGACACAGTCACACACACACACACACACGCACGCACACACACACACACACAGAGGCACAGTCACACACACACACACACTCAGACACAGTCACACACACAGACACAGTCACACACACAGACACAGTCACACACACACACACAGTCACACACAGGCACACAGCACACTCAGACACAGTCACACACACACACACAGTCACACACACACACACACACACGCACACAGCACACTCAGACACAGTCACACACACAGACACAGTCACACACAGGCACACAGCACACACAGACACAGTCACACACACACACACACACACGCACGCACACACACACACACACACAGGCACAGTCACACACACACACACACTCAGACACAGTCACACACACAGACACAGTCACACACACAGACACAGTCACACACACACACACAGTCACACACAGGCACACAGCACACTCAGACACAGTCACACACACACACACAGTCACACACACACACACACACACGCACGCACACACACACACACACAGGCACAGTCACACACACACACACACTCAGACACAGTCACACACACAGACACAGTCACACACAGGCACACAGCACACACAGACACAGTCACACACACACACACACACACGCACGCACACACACACACACACAGGCACAGTCACACACACACACACACTCAGACACAGTCACACACACAGACACAGTCACACACACAGACACAGTCACACACACACACAGCACACAGACACACTCAGACACAGTCACACGCACAGCACACGCACAGCACACACAGACACAGTCACACACATACACACACAGGCACACACACAGCATACAGCACACTCAGACACAGTCACACACAGGCACACAGGCACGCACACAGCACACAGCACACTCAGACACAGTCACACACACAGCACACACAGAGCACATGCAGGCAGTCACACACAGACACACACACACAGGAACCCAGACACACAGTTACACACACACAGCACACGCACAGCACACAACACATGCAGACGCAGTCACACACACATACAGGCACCCACAGACACACAGTCACACACACACATAGCACACGCACGCACACACACACAACATACGCAGACACAGTCACTCACAGACACACACTCACACAGGCACCCAGACACATAGTTACACACACACACAGTACACACACACACACAACATGCACAGACACAGTCACACACAGACACACACTCACAGGCACCCGCAGACACACAGTTATACACACACACAGCACACAGCACACGCAGACACAGTCACACACAGACATTTACACACAGCCAGACACACAGGCACACACAGAGAGACACACAGTACACACACACACAGCACACGCAGACACAGTCACACACACACGCAGAGACAGTTACACACATACACATAGTTACACACAGACATTTACACACAGCCAGACGCACAGGCATACACACAGGCACACACACACACACGGGCACCCGCAGACACAGTCATACACACAGTCACACACAGGCATACACAATCATACACACACACTCTCATAGAAACAGTCATATACACTCAGACACGCAAAGACGCACACGGAGATATAGACAGTCATACACAGACAGACACATGCAGGCA